>VDFB02256882.1:0-379452 GCA_007258455.2 Sequoia sempervirens
GGGAGGGATTATCAACAATGTAACCACCAAGTTCTGGTCCACTTTTTTTCCATACCTCCTGAGTAGTAGGTCTGAAATCATCACTCCTTGTTGCTGTAATGAAGTTACCAGCAGCTACCTGTTGTACCCAAACCAAATTTTTTTTTGCTTCATCAAGGCATTTTGCATAAAATAGTCTAAACCTTGATAAAATGATGTAAAATACAGTTTTGGGCAATATCAAGTATGGAGTTTTGTCAATATTTTGTCAGTCAAAGTCAGTTTTATTGATCAGAACCTGAAGCAGAGATTCAGAATGGAGCTTTTCATGATGGAGGAGCATTTCACGACCGCATTTCACGTTGCACACGGTCATTTTGGTGATCGAGATAATGATTTCAATGGTCAATTTTTGAAGATTTTTCAAGGAAAAGCAGAAAAGCGCAACTGTAGCCCAGGGGCGCCCTTCTTTTTGAAGGTCAAGATCTTGTTGAAAATGCTCATGCATACAGTCAATCTCTTCAGAATTGGTCTGGCTATCTGATGAGCTATCCAGCGAAGCTTTCCGAGACCCGCAGCTCCAACAACTGGCAACAAAAGTTGAAATTTCCAAAGTTCCAGATATGAGAAAATTGTTCTTTTCCAGCAAAAGCGCAACTATAGCTTGAGGGCGCCCATCTTAAAGAGGGGGTAGATCTTGGTACTTCTGGTAGCTGATACAGTCAATCTCTTCTCGACTAGTCTGCTTATCCGACGAGCTATCAAACGCAGTCATCCGAGTCTCAGAGCTCCGGTAGCCAACGTCTGAAGATGAGTTTATAATGGAGTTTTCACGTTCCAGAGCTTCTTCGTTGTGTTTCCAGTGCAACTACAGCTTAGGGGCGCTGGTTAAAATGACCCTTAAGATGGTAAAATTTGCAGACGAAGTCTTCCTGACATCAGTACTACTCTAGTCTAGCTCTGCGATGCATCATCCTGCCTGTCGATTCGACGTTCCAGGTGATTGTGGCAGAGGTTCTACCAAGCACGTAATTTCACGGGCGAACCAACATAAAATTTTCATTGTATTTCTACAGTCCAGAGGTGCCTAGCCTTTAGGCCTGTCAGATGAGGTCGTTCGCGTTCAAAGTTTTCACGAGACTTGAGCGTAATTACTTTATCTATTCAACGAGCCCAGCCGTCAGCCTTCGGGATTTGGCAGACGCTCGTACGTGCGAGGTCTTTGGCGAAATGCTAAAAAGTGAAGACATCCGGAAAATGGCTAAGTATGGAGCGGATATTTTAAATAAAATACGCACTGGCGTTTTTGAGGTCTTAGAAGCAGTTTTCTTGCTTCATCACTTCTAGAGACTTCTCTCGTAAGTTCCTCTGGCTGTCTGTTAAAATAGATAGTGCTCGAATCGGATCATCCCAGCTTCAGATATCAGAGGTCAAAGTAGGGCATCTGGTTGAGAGTTCAACTTTCGTCAAAATGGTGCCAGTGCAACTGAAGGCCAGGGGCGCTTTTACTTTTGAGGCCCTTAATGAACTTTTCAGGTGCCTTGCGTATAGTCGTTGGATGCAGAATGAGTTCAGTCATGCAGTGAGCTTCGTTTCCTGTCAGCAGGGTTCACCGTTCGCCGTCAGCAGCCGTTTGAAGTGTCGGATGGCAGTTTGAAGAAATGGTTAAGTCTGGAACCCGTAAATGAATTTAATCAGGGGCGCCTAATTTTTCAGGGTGTTAAATGTGGATTTTGCAGTAGTGTCTCCCAGCAGACATTTCTTCCTTGTTCAGTAGGCTTTCCGATGAATTCTCCAGCTCAGTCTCAGCATCTCCTGGTCACTCAGAAATCAGTGTTGAAGTTGGTCAGTCGTGACTTTGTCGTCAGCTATAAAATAGGAAGTTAATAAAAAGTACAATATCTTGAGTAGATGGACGCCTATGAGCTCAAGAGATGACTTTTCGGAATCGGTGAAGTCTAACGGTGAATCCTAAAGCTTCATTCGAATTGTCAATTGAAGTTCAAAATATTTAATATTTATTTTGCAATTTTAGCATTAAGTGGCGATTTTCTATTTTTGGCGCCTTTGCTATTTGCATAATGAATATTTTATTATTTATTTAAAATTCAAACTTCCAATCAGTGGCAGTGAAACTGAAAGGGGTCCAATCAGAGGTCTTCTATTTCAATCAGGGTTTTGAATTCTTGCAGTTCTCAAATTGATGCGAATTTCATCTTATTTAAGCATGGCGCCTTCATTTATTATTCACAAAGCTTCAAAAGAAATTCGTATTTCTCAAGAGAAAATTCATATCTTAAGAGAAATTCGTATTTTTCGAAGTAAATTCAATTCTCAAAGAGCAAAGGCGTATTCCTTAAAGTAAATTCGCAAATCCTTCAGTGAGCAAAGGCGAATTCTCAAACTTCATAGAAATTCGTATTTTCTCAAGGCAAAAGGCAAATTTGAATTTTCTTCAAGAACAAAGGCGCAATTTCAAGATAAATTCGTGGTTTTCAAGCAAAGGCGAATTCTTCCAGATCAAAGGCGCATTCCTCATCAATTTCCAAAGGCGATTTTATCTAACAAATCTTTTTGCAGGTTAAAAGTTCACAATTATCAGCAATTTGAAGAAATCAAGGGCGATTTTCATTGTAGAAGAGCATCATAAAAACGTCTTTTTCCTCCTTGAATCTTAGATTTCTCTCAAATTCCAGTTCGCATGTTCCCGAAATTGGCAAATTCGACAAGTTCAAACATCTGGATCATTTCTATATAATTTCCTCGAGTTAAAATCGTGCGCTTGATTTTTCAGGAATTTTTAACTTCAGAGCATTCGTTCTCAAGTTACTAATTTTCTCAACTGAAAAGTCTTTGTATGATCGAGTAGAAGTCATATTTTCGCATATCTGACGTTCTGGGTTGTCTTAGAATCTTTTTCTGGACAAAACCCATATCTCAGATTTTTTGCTGAAAATAATTCTTCGAAAGGCTATTTTTAACTCTCGCAGGCTATTTTTAGCTTTCAGAAATCTTGTCAGAATATAGTCAAGTTCACAGTCAACAGGCGAATTTTTCAGAATGCAGTTCACTCAGCTCGAATACAGGACCAAAACAATCCTTACTCATGATTTCCTCAGGTTTGTTGGTTGAAAATTTTGTATACCTTGAGGATATACAAAATTGTGGTTTCAGCCACAGTGTGTGAGATAAACTCTCCTATTTTCAAAGGGAAGGCTCCCCCTTTTCTGTCTATTTTAACAATTCGGAAATACACTCTAACTATAAATCTATTTTAAATTTGGGTGAAACTCTGTCTTTTTCTCTTTTTCCAGAAAAGACACTTATTCTTTTCTCTTGTTTCAGAAAAGAATCATAGCTGAAAATATAAATGATTTATGAAGTAAACAAATAAAGAAGCAAAGTTTCCATAAAGGCACAAAATCCTCTGTTGCTCCTCCGGGACGGGAAATCAAATTGAAAGCACAAAGTCTTTGACAATTTACTCTCCTATCAACCTTTTTAGATGATTTTCTGGTAATTAAGTACAGTATGTAGCAGCTCAAAATAGAAAATAAAAGCAACACAAAGTCTGCAAGTTACCCCCTTTGTTTGAGTGTTCTATAATAGCTTCAAATGTGACAAACAGCTCAAAGTCTGTAGTATCAAATCTGAAAACCAATCTAAAACTTTAAACACAATAAGCAGCTCAAAGTCTGCAGAATTGAGCTTGAATCCCTCTTGTATAACACCACAAAACTCACAATCAATTCCAAATAATGTCGTCACATCACAATCTGTACCAACACAAAGTTTGGAAGCAATTTGTTTTCTTTATTGATTGCAATCTGATTTACATCTAAGCTCAAAGTCTTAGAATGCATACACAAATTGGCAGAATTTTGTTGCATTGCCAAAAAGATACCTAAAATTACAATAAACCCTCTCAAGTATTTATAGGAGAGAGGTCTGGAGAAAAAGGTGGGAGGATCTCAACAAACTTGAGAAAATCTCTCAACCGATAACTAATTGCAATTGACTTATTCAAAATTACAATCCAAATTGTGATTTGGTTTGTAAGAACTTACATGTAATTACATTTTCCAAAACTGCAAGGAAAGAACACTTGCAATTGCAAAACTTGTTTTTACATATACTTTGTCGAAAGTAAAATACATAATTGAAATTATTTTAAGTGTCCAAGACACGACTCTAACTACATCATCCTTCATCTGCGATGATCTTCATGCTGCTTCAGGATTTTAGAACTTGAAGTATTCAGGATTGGTGAAGAGATCTCGAACTTGGAACGAGAATTTGCATTCTTAATGATCTTTGTGTCCTTGGCGAACTTCAACCTTATCACAGGCTTGGAGTAGTACCATTTCTTTAGGAAGTTCTTCTCTTCGTTGCGTCCTTTTTCCATGCTTGATTTACTTTGTCCCTAGATGGTTTCATGACGATTATTGACCTTCGAGCTGCTCCATGAATTACTGTTGTATCTCTTCTTCTTTTGTTCACTGATGAAGAACCCATAATACCTTATTCAAGATGAAATTGTTATAAAACAATGCCCATGCCTTGATTTATTGGTTTGATAGATCATGTGTGTAAACAAGACTGACAAGGGAAGGGATAATTTGATACAAAAATGGGCTCACAAGTGAATTTCGGGTTTTTTGATGTTGACAGCAAGTAAGGTATAATCGGGATTTTGGGAAGCCATTGCAAGTTTAAGTGCAAAGTGGGAAAAATAGGAAACCATTGCAAGTTTATTTCCTTGTGCTAACTTGTAGTTGCACTTTAGACAAAAATGCCCTACTTGCAATTGATTGGAAAAATCCTGATTTACTTTCTAGGGCATTTTTATTCTTTTCTTCTTTTCTAGAAAATGGTAATGAGATGGAATGAAATGTGAATGGAATGAACGAAAGGAGAATGAAAATGTATGACGGATGAAATGAAGGGCAGAAATGGAGGAAAAAATCCTTTTTATTAAAATGAAGAAAATGCATTTCCAATAATGAAAAAAAAAAGCATTTTAATACAAGACGTTTTCAATGGATATGGCGAATGAAAGAAAGAGAAAAAACATTTTTATGAATGAAGGGCCTATGAAGTGAAAAAACGCGTTTTCAGCCATATATTTTTTATAATATGCAATCTCAATCTCCATAGAAAGGCAACCCAAGAACAAAAGATTTAAAGCAACAAAAAAAGAAAAATAAAAAGCGCCTTGAACAAACTCAAATCTGCAAAAATGGGGCAATGGTAGAGCAAAAATGGGGAATTTAATAAAGTTGCAGACCTTGCCAAGTGTTCTTCATGCCAAAATCTCTTCAATCGGGGTACATATGAGCAAGATCAAGCTACAAAATTCACAAAAACACTTGCAAAACTCATTTCGGGTTTTTTTGATGCTCATTGCAAGTGAAAAATATAACCGAAATTCGGAAATTTCCAAATTTTTTATTTTTACAATTAACAAATTACGACAGTGCACCCGTTAAGGTTAGCTGAGAAAACCAAAACGTATAGGAAACAACTCTAACCAGAATGGCACCGCTGAGGATGAGCATTGGTCAGAGGGTCTTCTACTCTACTTGCAGAAAGGAACTCAACGTCAAGTATGTGCTACCCAATCCAATGCGGAGTGAGGGGCGACCATATGACGGAGTGATTACAAGATCTACTGCTTGAAAGAAAATGCTGAATACAAAATCTACTGCTTGAAGGAAATTGCCGAAAACTGAAAACCCTCAACACCCAGAATGTGCTTTCTAACCCGGAGTGGGATAGTAGCGACCATAGGGCGGAGATCTATCTATTACAACTTCAATGAAATGGAGCAATACAAATTCAAGCAATAAGCTGGAGAGTGACTGCCAGTACTACTGGACAGTTTACAATTTCTTATTATATGCCTGTCAAGACGTTAGAACTGAATATATGAATCATACAATACAATATAGTCTCTTCTTGGCTGAGTTCAAGAACCATATGAAATTATTACAACTTCTGATTTTCTGTTTTTCACAAATCTGCAATGTCTGGTTAAAAACAGCAGTCTAGGAAAACATAAAATGCTCACAACTCCCTAATCCCTTGCTCAAATGAACTGATCTTTAAACCACAAACTCCCAACACAATGGCGCTCAAGATAATATGAAAAGACAGACTCTAAACACCCCAAACCATTAAATGCACAATTCCCAATGATGCTAAATAGTACGGCCTTGAAAGAAAAGGTGATTTTCTTTTTAAAATTAATGCAAGCTCTATAAAATCTGAAAACTGGAGAATATGATGACTTAGGACAAACAAAAAGAATGAGATGATACCCAGAAAGACTTTTTTTGTATTTTCCAAAATATGAGTGAAACATGCAATCTGCTGTGTATAAAATGCAATAAGCTGAAACACTAAAATGCCAATAACAGATCTTACAATGCAAAACTGAACACAAATGAAATAGCTAAGATGCACTCACAAGTAAACTAATAATCACCACTAGTCGTTGTCTTTCAAACTAGAAGAGATGCCCAAACTAGGAGGTCTTCATCCCTCGAAGCAATCCAGAATCAATCCGGCAGCATAACGGTATAATTTCCAAGATAACCCAATGATCCACCAAGACTCCTCTTTATAACTTCAATTGACTCTGCACAACCCTAAAATCAGCTTTTAGGTCAAACTTATCCTTCTCAAGTTTCCATGCATTCTCCTTCAATACTTTAATAAATGATATTTTAATTAAAACACCATTCTTGATAAATGCTACCATCATACCCTGGCTTGACTTTGCACAATTATAATATTCTTTAATGAGGGCGCTACCCTCAATGACCACTTTTAACACAACGTTAAGTCACAACTCTAAAGCCAAGTCAACGTTGAAATATAATAATTAAGACGTGACTTAAATTGGAATGACTTAGCTTATTTCTCCGAGAATGCCCTGAAGCCAAAACTGATGAAGTCAACTGATCAAATCTGAAACCGGAAGTCACCAACCTGAGCACATCTGGAACTGCCAAAAATAGAATTTACTAAAAATAGTAAATTCCAAAAGTACTCTGAATGCTGAGACGAGCATACATGCGAAGCCCTCTGAAAACCCAGAAGGAATCCGCCATTAAAATATCATCTCCGACCAATGACCTCCTCAAAATTAGGAAACCCTAATTTTAACTTCCGACTAGCCTCCGGGTTCCCCGAAAAGGCTAACGGTCACTGAACAGTCCCTTGGAAAGGGGACTATTCATCCGCCCTCCCAAGATTGCTTGTCCTCAAGCAATTCAAACTAGTTGCTGCATTATCTCATCACTTTCCCAAGTTGCATCCTCCATGGCAGGTTCTTCCACTTTACAAACATTCTCTGATAGTTCATTCCTCAAGGAACGTTCACGAAGTCAAGTATGACTTGGGAACGAACCAATTGTCCTTCTTCGTTAATGGTGGCAATGTGAAGAAGCAACCACAGTGTGTCCAAAGCCTTCTTGAGGCGGACACGTGGAAGACGTTATGCACTCTGCTATCTGAAGGTAGCTCCAACTCATAAGCAACAGCCCCAACCTTTCTGATGACCCTAAACGGCCCATAGAAGCGAGGTTTGAGCTTCTTAGCTCCACTCTTCTTGAGAGTTGACTGTCTGTAAGGTTGTAAACGGAGATAGACCATATCCCCAACCTCAAAAGAACGCTCAACACGCTTCTGATCAACATACAACTTTTGCTGATTTTGTGCAATCTGCAAGTTATCCTTCAAGGATCTCATTATGTCCTGACTATGCTGCAACAAATCCTTGGCTAATGGTGCTTTGCTGTCACCAAATACCAAATCTGCAAAGCTGGGTGCTTCATACCATAAAGTGCCAAGAAAGGAGACATTTTGATTGACATATGGAAGGTAGAGTTGTAGCAGTACTCGCCTATATGCAGCCACTTAACCCAAGCTTTCTGCTGTTCGGACACATAATTTCTCAAGTAGCCTTCCAACCACTTGTTCACCACTTCTGTTTGCCATCAGTTTGAGGGTGATAACTCGTGCTTGGAGTAAGCACAGTACCACTCATCCTGAAAACTTCCTGCCAAAAGGTACTTAGGAACTTGCTGTCCCTATCACTGACAATATTCTTTGGCAACCCATGAAGCCTAAACACTTCTCGAAAAAACAAATCTGCAACTGAGCTGCAGAAAAAGTACTGGTAATGGAAAAGAAATGAGCAAACTTGGTTAATCTGTCAACTACCACGTAATACAATCCTTCCCTTGGGCCTGGGGCAACCCAGTGATGAAATCCATTGAAATGCTCTCCCATTTTTGATTGGGAATTGGAAGTGGTTGTAGCAAACCGGCTGGCAATGTGTGCTCATTTTTATTTGCTTGACAAACAGGACATTCCTGAATGTAACGTTGAACCTCCCTCTTCAAACCTTTCCAAGAAAACCTTTCTCGGATCTGCCTATAGGTCTTGAAAAGCCTTGGTGACCAGCAACTGGAATGTCATGAAAATTCAAAAGAATCTTCTTCTTGAGCTTAGAATCAGCCACCAGAAAGATTCTTCCCTTATACTGAATCAATCCCTCAACCACCTGGTACTTTTCATCATGGAAAGTACCTTCCAGAATACTGGTTGCAAACTGATTTTTGCATAATCAGCAAGCAACATGTCTCTCAATCTGCAGTAAGCTCACACAATGAGCTAAGATGATTTCTCAGAGAGCATCGGTACATTATTTTTCCTTTGACATATTCAATGTCAAAGTCGTAAGCTTGAAACTTACTCACCCATTTCTGTTGCCTCTCATTTAAATCCTTCTGGTGCATAAAATGCTTGGGCTATTGTGGTCTGTTTTAACCACGAACTTATTCCCCACCAAGTACTGTCGAAACTTGGCTAATGCATGCATAATGGCAAGCATTTCTTTGTCATAAATTGAATATGACCTTTCCACACCCCTTAATTTTCGGCTTTCAAACACAATAGGGTGTTTGTCTTGCATCAGGACAGCACCAACTCCTTCACCCGATGCATCACACTGCAGCTCGAATGGCTTGGAGAAATCAGGGATAGCCAAAATGGGCAGAGCTCATGATCTTCTTAAATTTGTTAAAAACAATTGAGCCTTTTCTGACCAAACAAAGGCTCCCTTTTTGGAGAGTTGATATAGCTTCTGAGTACCCTTTGAAACTCTAGAGCATCGCTTACTTTCCTGAGTCTGCTGGTGCCAATAACCCTGTTTGATCCTGTGAATCCAGACACCTCAGCACTGATCATGTGGTTTATCAACAAGAGGTTCTGCAATTCAGCATTTTCATCTTATTGCAACAAACTTGTGAGACTGTTTTTGCTTCTTTGCAACTTGGTTTTGATTTCTTCAATTTTTGGAAATCAAAAATATCAGAAGACACTGCTTGTTTCTGTTACGACCCAATTCTGCGTAAATTAAAAACTTTCCCATTTTCATTCTTTAAACATGTAAAAGTAACATATAACAAAGATATTACAATAAATTTCTTCCTTTCTATTATTGATAAACATGTACAAGTTACAATATGTTTCCTTATGAATTTCATTTTCATTGCAAATATAAATCAGAGTTAAAAAGGAATACAGTTACATACATAGCTTGTAAGCTTTTGCATAAATAGAAGTAAGAAGGTCCAGGAATCCGTCCTTTCAAATCTTGGTACATCGGCCGCTCGCTGTGGAGGAGAAACATCACTCGGGCGCTTTTCCGCCAACCACGGGCTTATAATGCGGTCCCCCGCACGATCATTTTGCAATGAACGGCCCTCCCTTCGAAGAAGAGATTGGTAGGGTATCCTTTAACGATTACCAACTGAGCATAGTGCTGTGTCCTACTCAACTAGAACCTTGTTGTTTCACAATCTCGATCTAGTACTCAATCACTGATCATGAACTGACAGTGTAGTCTCAACTATCTCACATCTAGGTGGATGTCGTACCTTTCACTACTTTGGCCAAAGTATTCTCATTCAGTACTTCGAATGAAGGTCATCTATCATAAACACTACTCAGGGCCGATTTGACTTAAGGCTTCCTTACTCTACGCATAGGTTTTGTCCTTCAATGGATGAAACCGTCATCCCAGACATCCTACAATCATACTAACTTAATGGAGATGAACAGTCTACAAGTGTCTTTATTTTATTCCTCCTCAGTCCTAGTCCTAGGAGTAGCTTACTCAGTTATCCTAACTAAAAAAACTACTTGACCTTCCTTCGATCCTTCCTAGTAGTAAATATAGTATATCCATATAGAGATATACAAGTCATACAAAGTTTGCATATAAAACCCTTTTCTCATATAAAACCCTTAAGTTCAGTGCAGAGCTCAGTTACCCTTGAGTCTCATACACAATCATTTAGTCAATCAAAGTGCAATGCAAATAGCCAGTCTGCATGCAATGCTTATAATTCCTATCTAATGGAAAACTCAACCTCTCTCCTAAAAGTCTCATTCAGTACTTCGAATTCATCTATCATTACTCCTTCCTAATCCTTCAATTGAAATCATTCCTACAATCATACTTCAGTGAATTCCTCCTATTCAGGAAATCTTTGTCCTAGGAGTACTTAGCTTACTCAGTTATCTAATAACCTAAGCTAAAAGACCATACTTGACTAGACCTTCATTTCGTTCCTAGTAGTAAATAAGTATATCTACGTATTCTCCATATAGAGATCATACAAAGTTTGCAAAAACAATTAATTGCATATAAAACCCTTCTCTATATAATGCAGATTAAGTTCAGTTACCCTTGAGCTCTTTAATCATTTACTACTACCAATCAACTATCATACACAAAAGACAGTCTTGAAGTGCAATGCTTATAATTCCCTATTAATGCATATAACCAAATAGAATCCTTTCTTTTCCAAAACCCCCTTCCTAATCACATTTAAATCTCTTCTTTCCAAAATCCCATTCCTAATTAAATCTTCTTTAATTAAATTGAATGCAACAAGTTATTCTTTTAACTGTACT
This sequence comes from Sequoia sempervirens, assembly GCA_007258455.2. Lineage (NCBI taxonomy): Eukaryota > Viridiplantae > Streptophyta > Pinopsida > Cupressales > Cupressaceae > Sequoia > Sequoia sempervirens. Next base: position 10,972 of record VDFB02256882.1, read on the forward strand.
GATATTCCCTAATCCTTACCCATGCATAAGTATTCCCTAATCCTTACCCATGCATAAGATGAAATTCTTTTAAATCTTTATGCCATAAAAGATTATCATCAACAAATGGTTACTAAAACAATTCATTATTCTCAGTTCAATACAGACAGCGAATACAAGACAGTAAAGAAAATAACTTTAAAGTTTTTAAACTTTAATTCAGAATCATGCCTGTTTTAAGCTCCTTTTCCAGTAATACTCCTTCAGAAATCTTCTAATGTTGTTCCCAGCTAACAGTATCCTCACTCAAAAATTTCTCCAAATAAAGAATTTTATTGTTGTCTCACAGAAATTTATACTGAGAAAACTCAGCACACACTGAAACACTTGAAACAGACAACTAGCACAAACTCACAATATTTGCAGTGGATAAACTCTTTCTAAAAACGTCAAAGAAGAGAAAAATCTGAAGTGAATTCGAATGAGAGCTTGTGAGGTATTTATAGGTCGCAGTTAAAACAACTTCCCCATTTCTGGGCATGAATATTGACAAATTTCAATATTTACTCAGTCAAAGTGATACCTGCCATGCATCCAAACCTTTAGTCATGTTCTTTTATGATGAATCGACTCCTATACAGCCAGCAATTCGAAGAATCTTTCAACTTGAAACCAAAACGAAATCTACAGTCACGTTTTTCTGCCAGGCGTCAGAATTTTTCATGATATTTTTGCTGCGTTTTAGGTTAAGTCCCAAATCGACCCAGCTCAGTTGTTTGTTGCTATTTTCTGGTTTTAAAACTTTGACATTTTCTTCTTCCATTCCCAGCTGTGCAGGGAGCTCCGCCATTTTCACGGGTAAGTTCTTCATTTTATATTTTCTTTCATCTCCTTAAGTTCGACTTTTAAATTTTCCTTTTTGCTTTTTCAAATGCATTTTGAAAGGTTTAAGAATTATACACGGCTATCTTCTAATATTTAGGCTTTCACAATAATAAAATGCGAATTTAATCTTTCCACAAAAAAATGCGAATTTAATCCTTTCGAAATTGAAATTGTTTTAATAATTTCTATTTATATATTTTATTTATTATTGTGTTAATTTAAACATTAATATTTATTTGTATATAAACGTATTTATATATAAATAAATATTAATTTTAATATTAACACATTTAATCAATAAAATATATAAATATATTATTATTTATACATTTCTTATGTATTAATATTTATATATATAAATATATATATTAATAATCTCCTTATTAATATATATATATCATATATATATAAATATATAATTAAATCCTCCAGATAATAATACTTGAATATCATTTATCAAGATACTAGGCGGAATGTGTACGTGTAAACATGTTTACATGTACTCTATGTATATACATATGTATGCGTATATACATGTCGATACATATGTACGAGCATATCCATCTGTTTACGTACATACGTGTCGATATGTTTATACATTTAGATGTGTATACAGTGTATACATGTGTATACGTACCTATTCGACCTGCATCACATTCTTTCTTTTACGTTCATTCACAGGGATTTACAGTAAAGTCAGACTAACATTCAATCACATCATATAAAGCATGGGGAAGTAAATCTTACTCCTAAGCCTAAGGTTGACTTATCTAGACCAACATAACTGACTTGGTTTCTCAGAACTTATACTGACGTGTGTGTATGCTCATTTGGTACTCGTTACTGCTTATCCGACCAAGTTCCTCCCCGAATGATGTCTCTCCTCTGTCCGGAAGAACAGTCTTCATACCTGCACATCATGACATGACATCGGCAGTCATATGCTCATAACAAGGTAAAAACATCTCACAAGTTAGAATAACATTATTCCATAATTTAATCAAGAATTAAATCATTTAGAAGTAACAAGCAAATGAAACCATCATTTAAACAGGACTCATTTATTTAATAACGAGATCAACCATGTTTTATTCATCATCAAGATTCAAACAGTACAATCAATTGCCCTATACAATAGTAGCTATAATATCGGGATGTAACTCCAACATCAGGTTGAGTTGGAAATAAGTGTCCAACTTTTGAACCCATGATCTAGCAATGCACTTACTGGAACCATCAAACGAAGGGATAGAAAGTTTTCCCACCTTATCCTGCAAGTCCTAATTTTGAGGGCCCCTATTGCGATCTCTGGGTCTATTCTTGTATTTTATAGCACAGAAATCTTGTAGGGTCATGGCTGCATGGAACTCATCTCCAAGGGATATATATTCCCTCAAATAATCAGTGAAGGCCTCGCCTTGTGCTTGCTGTCTTGTGCTTGCTGTCTTGGATTATTAGCAGGTTGACTTCCCAAAAATTGAGGCATAAGAGGCCTGGGAGTCACTCTACTAGCTTTCCTAGTGTGACTATGTGCTGGGATATGTGTGTTACTTGTCTCTCCATTATTTCCATTATTTCCATTATTCCCATTGCCTCCATGATGACCGTTTGTGTCCCCTATACCATGATTACCATTGTCACTAGCGTTTTTTCTATCATTCATCAACTGAGTTAGGAGCTGCACTACCTGTTGTTGACTTCTAGCAAGGTCATTGAGGATATGATATGTACTACCCTCAGGTATTTCATGTATATCACCCATTTAACGTCTTTCACCCATGTTTTCCTCATCAGATGAAGTAGAAGTAAACAAACCAAAACCTTCTTCTCTAGCCCTTCTTCTCCTGTATGTTATGTAGGCTTGATCTTCAGGATTCATAACATTTCATGCAACTGAAAAACCACTGAATTTTCTGAGCACATAGGCTAGCAGGAAACCAACTCTGATACCACTGTAAAATACCTTCCCGGTCAAGGTAGAGTTTTTCGATTGTTTTCCCAATTTGATAGATATTCTATTTTATCAAGCTTAGCACAAGAACAGAGGTAGATTGATTGACACAGCCAAGAAGATGCATAAATAACATTGGCAAGTAAAGCTATAATATTTTTGGCTTCATACAAGTCTGATTTTTGCAATATACTACGCTCAAAAATTTAAATCAGAACATTACAGACTCATAAATTGTCTCAGAACTCTATGTCAATATGATTTTAGTAGAATGAACTATAGCCAAGAGGACTTTGCTTAAACAATAGCTATTCAAACTGTTACAGAGTATTTCCTGATGCTCATTTACAGTTTTAGCATTCAATTTAGACTCAGAAAATAGAAGCAACTTGCAATATTCCTCCAGCCATTAGAAATCATACATATATATGAGGAGGACCAAACCTGATATCAACTCACCATGATTGGAAACAGTGAACAGCAGGAATAGAATGGCACGTTTCCTCCCAATATAGTCATGCCCTACAATATGGAACCCAGGTGATTCTCATAAGGACAACAACTCCAAGAAGGGTCATGCACAAGTTCTGGAAAGCCAGACCACTAATTTCCTGACCAAGAAGCAACAGTGCTAATAAACACGCCTTTGTTAGGCCCTAGTATCTACTCTAAACTCCACGTTTTGGCTCCTATTGCTTAGTCGACCAGGAGACAAACCCTCACGTGGCTGCTAAGTGTTGTTTCAGACTGATATATGGCGAAATGTTGGCCCAAAGAGTGTCATGACCTTGTTTGAGATGGTCGAACTTGCATAAAAAGAACAAGAACCCTCACGCCACAAGTAGAACTCACTGCATTCTTTTTTGAAGAGGTCGACTCCTTTCACAGCCCCATTATAAACTCAGAACTGAAGATTAAGCTCAGGAGGGATACCGAACAGCTTACCACAATGCCTTCATTTGACTCCAAACCCTTGCACAAACCAATCTGAAAATATATAATTAATTTGCACCAATTTTGTCTCTAAAAGAGACTCACAAAATTGCAATAAGCTCCAGTAGAAGATCTGAGTAACCTCCTCCACAATCTAGCTAGGGTAGATTAGTCTCACTACCAAAACTAATGCCCTAGGGTTTCCCTGTCCCCAAAACCGATAGGCTTCGAAAATCTCTCCAAATAAAAAGTGAGAAAATAATCCAAGCATCAACGAAAATGAGCCTCCAAACTCCTTTTATATTTCCCACTTAAATTCCTGCTCAAATATAATAAAGTGACTTAATAAAGTTACCTTTTAAATATTTCACTTAAAGTCACTTTATAACTTTATTTAATTAATCACTCAATATTACCTTCTAATTTTAGTTTTTCTTGCCAGGCAATATTAAATAATTAAATAAATGAATTCCCTTATTACATCTTTAGCCTTCGGGAATTAATAAGGCTAAAATAGCATTCTGAGTGGTCATGGAGAAGGGGACATTACATTCAAAATCATGGAGAACACTCGTGCTGATTGCTATTTTTAGCAATGGATTTATCAAGTGTCATTTCTGATCATGTTCTATTTCTAACAATGAATGATAGCCTAATTTTAGGCTGCCTAGTTACGTTGTATTTTATTAGTTGTTTTAGATTAGATTTGATTTAAGTTCCTTTCTTTCCACTTTTTTTACAACTCTTGTATAGCTTTGTTTTAAAGCAATTCTTTTTGGGATATTTAATTATTATTCTCAAATCCCTAAAAGCTATTCATTGTAACTTATAAATAAGTGCCTTGGGCACAAGACACTTTAATAATAGTTGAAGTTGAGCTTACGTTGTTGAATATCATACAACATATTATCTCTTTAATGGTTTTTTTCTGTTTGTAATTTCATGAATTGAATTGAATGTACATCATGTTGACTTAAGCTTTTTATTGATGATAATCATCTACCTAGAGTTGTAGCTTTGCATGCAACATAGCCTTTCAATTCTTGGAATCATATCTTATCTTTATTCAGGTTGTTGTTCCTCCAAATCTTATTTGCAATGCAATACTAGTCTATGTTTTAGCCAATATGAAGTTGTGTTTGTTCCTACTTAGATAGTTTTCTTTTCAATATTTGAAAATCTAACTGCAGGGCACAACTATTAAAAGTCTGAAGCATGTATCTGAAGCAAAAACATAGGCACTTAATTATTTCCTTTATGCAAACTCCCATACTGAAATCTCGTACAGTGTGCATATCTGCATATCTTGTCTATAGTTTTAGTCTAGGGTCTAGTCGTTTAGTTTTAGTTTTAGTTGGATCTCAGGGAGTTTCCCCCTTTAATTTGTAGAGAGGTTTAACCTCTCACTATTCCATATTTTGTTGTCATGCAAAAGACAAACTAAAATGTTAACAAAGCCTATAAGGAGAAAGATTTGTGTAGTTGTTCAGTTTTATAATCCTTTTAGCAAGTTCAATAATTGATAGTAATAATGATGTCTATTGCAAGTATGTTGAGAGGAAGAACTATCACAAGCAAGAATCCAAGACCTTTATTATAAAATATATGTAAAATATTTACTGAATGCATGATTTTTATCCTTTCCAGCATTCACAAACTGTTAAACAGTAATCCACTCATTTTAGATTAACACAATATTTGGTACTTTCCAAACAAAAAGTGAAGTGACCACTATTCACAAAAGTTTAAGAGTTTGCATCGGCGCTGACCTTTTTGTAAAATATTTTAAATTATTATTCTTATGCTACTGCTTTCTAAGCTTGTAAATATTTATCAAATTTCTTTAGTTCTACACATTATTTTAAAGTACCCTTATTGTACATAAATACCAAGACTTTATTCAGGATTTTATGCTATTAGAGGTGTTAAAAATTTGTGAATTTTTATAATGAATGGGGACCACATTTCTCCAAAAGGGGTCTTAGTAAATATCACAATCTAGAATATTTATAATCAATCCACGGTGATCTACAATATAAATAGTCAACTCACAGAAAAATCAAACTGACCACAAACATACAGCCTGCACAAAACTCTAGAGCAATATGATTTGAAAGAAAATGAAAAGACATCAAACAAATCTGAAACAAAAATTGCAGTAAAAGACAAAGTAATTAGAAACTACTCATTTAACTCTACACTGTAACAAATAGAAATCTTACTTCATTCCAGGCCTTTCCTTGAGCAATGCGTGGATAAACTGGAGATTTTGGATGCAAAAATCCAATAGTGTTTGAGATTGCCAACAACACTGGCTGTTATAAAAAAATGTGTTAGATTTGTTGGTTGAATGCACTTATAGTGCCACTATGGCTTACAAGCTGATCTAAGATTATCCTATATGCAATAAAACCAAAAACAATGGTATTTTCTGCTTCCTTTCAAATGGTTAAAATTTACACTTTTCCATAATAAAAGCATTGAAGGTAAGAAAAGAACAAGCACCTACCATCCTATATAGAACATGGAACTTTAAAGCATACCAATATAAGGAAAAATTCTTGAGTTAAAAATATTTCATACAAAGGTCACATTGCTTCTAAAGATTAAATGCCAATGTCCTAAGGACAAGTACAAATGAATGTTATTTTTTATTGAACTGTAAAGACTAGCAAATAGACTTGCAAATAGACTTGACATTAAACAAGAATATGTAAATATTGAGACCAAAACACCAAACGTTTGAGTTCTTGCAAATTTTGAGCTAGTTAACAGCATTATGTAGAGTTCAATTGATGCCCCCTATTATTACTAATAGAGACAAATATTCTGCATGGTTTGTTGATGACCCTCCTTTTTCTGCTCATAATGAGCATTCTATGATCATATAAATATTTGCAACTCATGAAAATCAGGAATGTTTCATCTTGATGATGTTGAGCAAAGGCAAAAATTCCATGCCAAAACTTTGGAGGTCTCACATACAATTAGAGACTAAATTGTAAAGGAACAAGAGCATTGATTTCATTAATTTAATGCATTGGGGCATAGAATGCTGAACATACTGGATAAAAATAGAAACATGTAAGGATAGGTCTAAAAACATTGTTATGAACTATCTTCAGTTGATACCTGCACACAACACTGAAATACAAAGCCACAACCTCAAGCATCTACATGCCTATTACACAAATTGGTAATAAAGACATGATGAATATGAAATAAATAGACACTATCACCAAAACAAATCTTAGGAAAAAGAATCTCTTAGCATTCATTACCCGTCATCACTTATTTGGAACACCAACTAATTTTGTCTGTCACCTATCCTTCTTCAAATTTGCATTGAACATAAGTCAAATATGATTCCAAAAGGGAGATTTTATTGCTACCATTTGCTGAAAATCAATTTTGAATTCAATTTTTGCTACCAGCCATTGCTGTAAGCTAAAATTGGACAATCACAGTTTACAGGCTTTTGTTAAGATATACCCTTTAAAATTAAGGTTGTATGTATGTTAGCCATTTAACCAATATAACATAAAACCTTGACGTTAGTGGTTAGGTTGCTTAGCCACATACCCACAAAAAAATGTTATAGATATGTACCATGAAATGGTGAGAGATTTTGATGAGGTGAACACATCGTCCCACTTTGGGCTAGCCATGTGCATTGTTCTTCTAGAACAAAATAAACTTTTATTTTAGTCTATGATCAACTGTATGATATTACATTACATTATTTTTGTAAGTGAGGGGTTTTATTTGGCATGCTTGCCCCAAACCACATAAAAGTGCATAAGGATTTAGTCTAAACATGAGGCAAGAAGCCACATCATACCAAAAGAAAGGCAAACCTATAGATATTCTTGACTAAATGCTCATGATACATACTAAGGTGGCCATTACAATTAGCAAAATTGGCCACTTACAAGTATTAGATTACAAGGGCTGACAACATAGACAGCAAATATTACCAAAATTTGTTTTAGAGATTTGAAACTGCCCCACTACCTCTTACCATCTTCAAGAGCCCTCTAAGCTCCTCTATGGATCCAACACCAAATCTCACAGATAGAGTTCCCTACCTTTGATCACCACAACCATGCCCTCTGCCACCCCTACTAAAACCACATCTCCTACGATGTCACCCATGACCTTTGTTATGCATTGCATGAAAACTAGTCCATAACAAAGGAGTGTTTCTTTCTTCAACCTTTGCCAAGAAATTGGGCCTCTTGTTCCATTTGACAAGGTCATACTTGACATGTAGCACATAAAATATTTTTTCTTCTAAATCTTCAAACAAGAACAACTTCAATAAATCCCCCATAGTTTTCTTAGGCCCATCAGAGCTCTTCCACATCATGGTACTTTTCTTTGCTAAAAGCTTTCGTGAGAACATGCTAAACCATGGGCATACTAAGCGCTAGCAACAAAAGTCAATATTTGAGAGGCAAATTCCCCATAGGAATCTTCTTAAATGTAGGATGGGGAGAAGAGTTGATTATTTGTTGTGGCTACAACACACACAATCCCTCTAGAATCACAGCTAGGGTAGCAACTAGGTCTTTATCTATTTTCTCTTTATTTTCCTCTAGTATACCACAATGTCATGCTATACCAGCAAATTCTACTAGACATTACCAAGTTATCACAATTCAAATTTCTACTTTTATATGGAAAAATGACCAAAGCTCCAAACTATTTCTTTAATGATAGGAATTTTGTTTTAGCTCAATGTCGATTTAAATATTGGATAGATTAGATATCATTTCACATTTATCTTTTATACCTTCCACCACACTCAAGTTAGCAAAAAGGTGATAAGTGGTGCGCCTCTTACAAATCTCACTAAGAAGGGTGCTTTCAAGTGGACAGAGGAGAAGAGGTAAAGAGCACTTGTCCTATTTTGGCTTTACTTGATTTCTCTCAACCTTTTGTTTTGGAATGTGATACTTCAGGTGAGGAAATTGGAGCAGTTCTTATGCAGAACAAACATCCCATTGTCTACGAGAGAAGGAAGCTCCATGATATAGAGACTATATTCCATCTACAATAAGGAGATGCTTGCCATCATGCATGCGTTGGCAAAGTTTAGGCAGAATTTGGTAGATGGAAAATTTGTTGTCGAAACAAATCACAATAGTTTGAAATAATTCTTGGAGCAGAAGGATTTGAATGAGTGTCAACAAAAGTGGGCTAGTAAAATTCAGGCATATGATTTTGACATAGAGTAAGTGAAGGGGAAAAGAATATTGTTGTAGATGCTCTTTTGAGGAAACCCACTATTTTGTCCTTGGCAAAAACTTCAGCTGATTGGAAGGCTCATCTTTTATTTGAGTACTCCAAGAATGCCTTTGCATGTGAATTGATGGATGGCAAGGTTCAGGATGACAGGTACAAAGTGGTGGATGATGTCGTCTCTACAAGGACATGATTTATTTAGTGCCTGAATCGAAGATGAAGGAGAAGATTTTGAGAGTCATTCATGATACACCACTTGCAGGACATCCGGGTTACTTCAAAACCTACAGATAGATAAAAGAGAGACTCTCCTAGAAGGGTCTCAAGGATGATGTCTTGCGGCATGTTCATGAGGACATGACTTGCCAGCAAAACAAGAGCACACTTTCCCAACAAGTTTATTGCAGCCATTACCTATTCCTAAGTAGAAGTGGGAAAGCATATCCATGGATTTGATTACAGGTCTTCATAGAGTTCAGGGCAGAGAATGCATCTATGTGGTAGTTGACAGGTTGACCAAATATGTGCATTTCTTTGCCATACCAAGTAGAAGGCACCTCAAGTTGCAAAACTATTTTTTAGGGAGGTGTTTAGACTCCATGGCTTACAAAAGAATATTGTCAATGATCAAATAGCAAGTTTCTCAGTGTTTTATGACAAGAGCTATTCAGGATGGTTGGCATAGAGTTGACCCTGAGCACCAATTATCACCCCCAAACTGATGGTCAAATGGAGATAGTCAACAAATGGGTGGAAGGATACTTGCATAATTATGTTGTGAGGCAACAGAAGGCTTGGATTGTGTGGTTGCACTTAGGTGAGCATTGTTACAATACCACCTATCATATGTCCATTGGGATGACTCCTTTCAAAACGTTGTATGGATATGATGCTACATCTTTCGTAGATTTGGCATGTGGTGACAACAGAGCTCCTAAGGCTAGGGATTGGATTCAAGAGAGTGAAGACATCCTTAAGTCACTAAAGGATAATCTTCAAAGTGCCCAAAATCAGCAAAAGATTTATGCAAATAGTCATAGAGCTAAGAGAAGTTTTGAGGTGCGTGATTTAGTTTTCTTGCCTCTTCAGCGTTACAGGCAATCTTCCTTGAAGAAGAGTGGTGCAAAAAAGTTGAAACCTCACTTCTATGGCCCTTACAAGATTGCATGGAGGGTTGGCAAAGTAGCTTATGAATTGGAGTTGTTAGATAATAGCAGAATTCATAATGTGTTACACATTTCTTGCCTCAAGAAGGTACTAGGGCAACATATCACATCATCACTTGAGCTCCCACCATTGGATGGGAAGGGAAAATTGGTATTAGTTCGTAATGCTATTTTGGATGTCAAAGAGAGGAGGTTGAGGAGCAGAGTAATTAAGGAGTATCTCATCAAATGGAGGTACTTGCCCATAGAGGATGTCACTTGGGAAGTGAACAAATCTTACAGCATCCTAATCTACAATTGCTTGAGGGCAAGCAATTTCAAGAAGGGAGGACTCTAATGTCCCCTTTTGAGGAGTAGTTGGAGGTAACCGTTTGGCATATTTTATTCCCATAGGCTAATGATAGAATTTAAGGGAATAAATTAAAATTAAATTAATTATTTAACGCTGTCCAATAAAGCAACATTTTATGGATAGTTTTATTTTAATTAATTTTAAAAATGACTTGAATGAAAATTAAAAGAAATATTAAAAGTCACTTTATTATTGAGCTCAATGAAATATTTTAAGCAAGAATTTGAAAAGGTTCATCCAGGAAAATATAAAAGAGAATTTGGGAGCTCATTTGCTCATGCTTGTTATTTTTCTCTCTATTGTGGATTTGGAGCTTTTTGTTGGAGCAAAACCCTAGGACAAAAACCCTAGGGGAAATCAATATCGATAGTGAGATATCTACCCTCGTTAATTGCAGGTGGAATCACACAGGTTTCACTCTTGGATCAAACGATTATATAATTTGTGAAGTCTTGTAGGCAAGATAAATTATCAAGTAATTGCAGAGATTGAAGAGGTTCATTGTATTATTGTGCTCAAGTGTTAGTGACAAATTCCCAACATTGGAATGTTGTGGCATGAGGTTGGCAAGGATAAGGTGGCATCCATGTTGCAAATAGAAGATTAATCTCATTGAACCATTCTTTCTAAGTTGGGTGTGATATTATGGAGAGTCGTGGGAGTTTGGAAATGACTTGTTACCTGTTGTAATTTTTGCTGCCATATGTTGGCCAAATTCATGACATTTAAAGGAGTATTGCAGATCATGGTTATTCTTGTGCTAGGCAATAATGTATTCTTGGCTGGGTGAGCTTTGTTAGAGCAGAAACAAGGCGATTGGAAGGTTATATGGCTAGGCACTGCTATCATTGGTAGTGGTGTAAGGTTTGTAAGGGATTCGCAGGAGTTGCAAGAGTCACGGGAGTCTTTGGATTCATTCATTGTTGGCACAGTGTCTTTGGGAAGTTCCAAGCAGCTGAAGGAAGTGGCATTGGGCATTTGGAGGACCATACATCTAGTATGTTGGGCAGCTGAGCAGCACAGGTACATGGGATGTGAATATTTACATTTCTCAAGAGGTTAGAGTATTAAATAATGTATCTCTGTACTCTAAAATTTATGACAGCAAATTAAATTGTTCATATTTCTTATTTCCTTAGTCATGTTAAATGAATGGCAATTGTTTGGTATAATGCTGTTACATCCCAAATTATGAGCTACTATTTACCGTTAATGGATAGGTTAAATGTGAATATAGTATGAATTCTAGAGATGAATTATTGATGCTTGTACCTTGTTTTCATTTAATGTTATCTCAGTTGATAATATTCATGGTAAAATACTGCATAAGGAGGTTAATGAATCATGTTGATTTATCATATATACTGCTATTGTTGTGAGCATTTGATTGTCGTGAGTTTATGACGGTGGATGCAGGTATGAGGACCATTCCTCCAAGCAGAGGAGAAATATCACTCGGGAGAGGAGCTTGGTCGGGTAAACAGTAACGAGAACCATTTGAGCATGCACATACACGTTCCTTAGACTGAGTAAGCTAAGTCAGATAAGTTGGTCTTGATAAGTAATCCATAGGCTTTAGGAGTCTGGTTTCCTTCTTTGTGCTTTGTGACTAATGATTGTTTATTTGTCAGACTTACTGTACTATGATCATTGTGTGGAAAACGTGAAAGGTTAAATGTGAATAGGTTGAGTGGGTATGTATACTTACGTATACATTATGAACACGTATCCATATGTATAAACATATTGATACAGACGTATGATCGGCAAATGGATATGCTCATACGTATGTGTCAACGTGGTATACATATACATACGTATACATGGAGGTATATACAGTTATACACATACACATGCTACCTATTGTCTGTAGCTATAAATAATATTATAATATTATTCCCTAATGTAATGTCCCCATTTTGGCCATACACTCTTCATTTGGATTTAGCCTATTTCCGGAAATCCGTAGGCTACTCAGATGTGCAAATTTAGGTTTCCACTTTCAGTAAGTCTTGCTTCCATCTCAGTTCAGCTTTCTATTGGCTTTGAGGTGAACTTACTATTTTTGGCATTGGCTATTTTTAGTAAGTCTAATTTTGGCAGTGGCATCATCAGCAGTTCAGCTCAGGTCATCATGCTATTTTTGGCAATCCATCAGTTTTAGTATTGTCGTTGGGTTTGGTTATCTCCTTGGACTGAGTTTTATACTTAGTCAATTTCATGTTTTTCAGTTGTACCCCACCCCATGCCTAGGAGTGATAACTTCAAGTTGTTTTAAAGAGGGGACAATTAAGGGGTCATGTGAGCATTTAATTATTTAATAAATGCTTTATTATTGCAATATAAAGTTGGACGCCTAAAGGAGGAGGAGTAATGTTTTATTATTTCAAAAAAAAGTAAAGGCTTAAAGGTGGCGTCCCTTTTGGAAGTTGAAGTGATTCGACTTCTTGGAATTTGAAGTGTTTCATTTGCCAATTGAAACTTATATATTGCTGTTTTGTGAAGAGTTGATCATGTTATGTTTTGGAAAGCAAAGTTGTGCTGCTGGTTTGAAATCCAGAATCCAGCTAAGGGAAAGCTTAGCAAGTTTACTCCATTCTTCGGGCCTGAAACTATGGTTCCCTAGATGGTCTATTGGGAGTGTGATTCATCCAGAAGTACATATTGAGCATTATTGTGGAATTTTGGTGAGATATTTCCAATTTTCATGTTGTTGGTTATTATTTGGCTGAAGGAGATTTTTATATACAGCTTTTTGTGTGATTTAGTTTTGATTCTGGGTGTTGGTCCTAGCAATTCCTTGACTATTGGCGACCCCTTTTGGAGAGTTCCAGAATTTTTAATGAAGTGCAGATTTTTATCTAAAGAAATTGCCCCCTTTGGAGGCCGTACCACTTGCAGAGGGCTTTGGAGTTGGAACAAAAATTATCTAATGAGTTTTGATGCAGATTTTGTATGGTGAATTGGGCGCCTACCTTCTAGAGAGCCATTGCATTTCATTTCAATCAATTCAGAGGTATATTGATAAAGTTGTGAGCATTTGTTTGGTTTTTCTAATTGCTGATAGACATTTCCAAATTGCAGATTTATATATCAGATTGTTATAGTTTTCTAATTTTGGCTTCTAGAATCATTATTTGAGAGGTTTTTCATTGAAGAAACCATCATTTAATTGTATATTGTAATGATGGTAAAAACACTTGAAAATTGCAGTTATTTTTCATTGTAAAACTAAAAACAGTAGTACTGTTTCAGTTCTTTAATTTGCTGCATTTTCTTGTAATTAATTCACATCATTGTAACCCCTGGATGGTTTACCACCAGTGTGGATAAAGAACATTGTAGAAGCTTATCTCTCTCATTTGCAGCTATTTCTATTCATTGTAAAGCTAGTTAGTAGTACTAACGGCTATTTCATTTTATTGCTGCAATTTATACTTGATTACACTCCCACAATTGAGTGGTTGAGTTTTAGAATGAACATCTTTCTTGTTTGTAAATTCCCCCCACAAAATAAGTGGTTGTGTGGACTGTTTTCCCCCCACGAAATAAGTGGAAGAGAGGATTTAATGGCTAGCTTGCCGCCTTAATAATGTAATAATCTCACCCACTAAATAAGTGGAGTATTCCCACTGCTTGTGGATGCCTGCATCAGCAGATGAATTGTACTTTTAGTTCAATTTATACCTAATGATCCTCTAACCATATGCTATCACCTCGCCCACATTGGGATCTTGGTGAACATTCTTGGTTAGAGTTACTTTCCATGCTAATTTGCATTTGGAGCTAACGCTAATCAGTGGTTTGATGCTGGTTTGTGTGTCTAATTTTGGGGAAAAAAGTTAAGGGGAGTATTTCAGTGGTATCAGAGCAGAAGTTCCTGCCATCCTGTTGGGGAGAAAAAAAAAAAAAATTAGTGTTGCCACAATGGACATCAACAGATTTGCCGAACAATTTAAGAGGGAATGTGAACATGATGCTTTCGTATTCCGTGCAGAATATCAGAGCATGACAAATGAGTTTAAAAACAATGTCTTTTGACACATATTTGAATTGTGTGGTAGCTGTGAAACCTGAGAAATTGGGTGTGGTCAACTACATCAAGAAAAAAATTTAAAAAGAAGCAAAACTTGCCATGGTTGAAGAATCAAGGAAGGAAGAAGCAAAAGGATCTGTTTGTGGTTTGCAGCCCACAAGTAAGCAAATTGAAGAGAAAAATCAGTCAACAAGTGGTGAAGAAGACACAGGCAAGGTGCACATTTTGGTTCCAAATGATAGTGCGCTTGACGAAGATACCTTGGCAAATGAGGAGATTAAGTTAGAATCTCAAAATACACCCTTAGACTTGCAAGAGTTTGGAAAAAATGATTGTTTGGGTACGAAGAACCTAACAACAATCTTGAGTCCTAATAAGGATTCAACTAATGAAGATCTCGAGGCAAATGGCTTCACAAAAGATGATGGAAGTATTGTTGTGTGGGATAAGTTCGTTGAAGAAGAGCAAGATGAAGATACTAATGGTGTCTTTGGACTAGCTTATGATCATTACCATGGTGATGATGTTGGTGGTGATTCCGATGTGTTTATACCTCTTCTTGTTGAGGATTTGGTGGAAGATTATTCCCCTCTTGTTGCTGTTCAAACCTCTCAAGAGTTTTCACAAGATAAACTTTTGACAAGTAGCCAAGAAGACCTCTTTGGTATTCCTTGGGCTGCTAATGAAGAAATCAGCAACATACTTATTCATAATGGGTTTGTTGAAGATAAAAATGATAAAGTAATCAAAGCAGCCAACTTTGATGACTCTTATTTCCAGTATGATGATGGTGGCAAAGGCAGTATTGAGCTTGATCATCAAACTAAGCTCTTGGAGGAAGTTACTGATGAAGATTTCAGTTTGAGTGGAATGAGGAGTGACTCATTCAATGAGTCAACAATCCAAGAGGAGCATAATGATCTCTTTCCTGTTGATCAATACAATCAAACCATTCAAATTTGGGATCCGGGAGTGATGTCACCAAGGTATGATAAAGAACCGGAGTGGGATAAATTCCCCTTTGATCTTGATGAAGTTCAAAAATCAGTTTGCATTGCAAGCAATGAAGTGATCTTTGGAGGAGAAGTTGCAGCAAAGCCTAATGAGTACATGAATTCTTATGTTGAAGAGAAGAATGTTTTAAAATCAACAAGTGGTTTGGTTGCCTTTCAGATTGCAACACAAGAAGAGTACGAGAACTTGAAAGGTAAAGATAGAGATACTAATTTGCTTAATGAAGTTGTTGATAGGCCTTCTATTCAAGAGTTATGTAGTGAAGAGGTTAGTAAAGAAGCTGATTTTGAAAATCTTGCCAATGAAAGCAAATCAGAAAAGTTAATGTTCGAAGAGCAGATCCTCTTTGCTGATTATGATCAAGGGCCTAAAGAGCTGCAAGTTTTGAAGGATAACTTAATGGTTTCAGAAGTAAAAATTGTTAAAGCATTATCAAGATTTGATAGCACACACAATTTTGTTGAAGAACTCTACTGGAAGTTTCAATTTGAAGAGAGACAAAATGGAGTTAAAGGAGTCACTCTTTTGAAGTTGCAAACTATCAAAGAAGCATTGGAATCATTAAAAATAGATTATTTGCATTTGCTCTCAGATAGGGATAATGCCATTAAGTTTGCAGAAGAGACCTATGATGCCTACCAAGAGAAGGAGAAAGAGGTTGATAGTCTTTGCCTTGATCTAACCTTAGCTCATCACTCTTTTTGCAAAACAAAAAATCAATCATCTATGGCAGCCACACTTATCGAACAAGAAGCTAATACAAGGCTAATGGAGATCAAGCAAATAGTTGAAGGAATAAATGAACTCCATAATGTTGAAACAATGCATAATGTCAAAGAGATTCAATATGTTGATAGTGATTGGAAGGTAAATCAAGAGTGTGAACTCTTGAGTTGGGAAGAGAATTTGCCTCAAGAAGGGATAGCTTACAGCCATGAGCTAGATGTGATGACTAGTAATGTGTGTGAAATTCATCACGCTACATTCTATGGATCAGCAACTAATGATGGGCATCTTCAAGTTGAAGAAGATGTGCATGAATTCTATGAAGACACCAACAAAAGGGATGAAGGAAATATTGTTTCTATGATTGTGTACAACAATCCACCATCTTCACATGATTTGTTAAATTATGAGTTGATTGACAATTTCTATGTGGATGGCATCGGTAAGAAGTTTTATGTTTTTGACATGCATAATTTTATAGTCAAGCATAAGATAATGTTGGTGGATCCATTCTATATGTCAAGCAACACTCTCTTGGGATGGATAGTAAATGAGCATTTAATGGTGTTCAAACTTGAACTGGCTGGTTTTCACTCAGCATTAACCAATGGAAGAGTACCACCTATCTTAAGATGGTTGATGAGGTCAAGTCTTGGAGAGATGCATCAAATTGTGGGAGAACTTTAAGACTTGCCCCTTTGGTTTCTAGATTGTGCATTGTTGATGAGTGATTATTCTAAAATGTTGGTCATGAAAGGTTCAAACTTTGCATTGATGGTTGCAGCTGACTACATGGATTTGTGTGCTCAAGACTTTCACTATGGCTCTTGGAGATATGTTGGGAATTCTTCCCAATGTGTCGGAGATTATTTGCGGTTGGGAATTCACGCTTGGAATTCTCAACATGGCTTGATGGAGATTGTTGCAAGTAGAAAAAAGGATATTTGGAGAGATGAGGATTCAATTCTTAGAATCTTTGATGCGGCCCCCATCTTTACCAATCATTTGATGGTTCTTTTTGCTCATCAACTGGTGAATTGGAGAGATATTTCGAACAAAGGAAGGTTTAATGTTGGGTTGGAGTTTCTTGAGAGGATGTTTCCAGCCTTGGGCATGAGCAGTTGTGCTATTATGGACGCTGATTTTCAGTGTTGCAGCAGCTGTTCAATTCCTTGCACGCTAATTTTCCTAAAATCAGACTTTAAGTGGTTCATTTCAGATTTCATGGGCAGCTGGTACACTCATTTTTTCTTTTCACAATCCTTTATCAGTGATGATTTTTGGCTTCAAAAGTGGGTAATGGTGTTTCATAGTGATTCGGATCAGTATTGGATGGTGTTCAAGTTATGTTCTAGTGGCTTTCTTTGTACAATCTCTTGCACTAGTGTTTGGAGCAGCGAACCTTTGCTTGATTTGGTTCAACCTTTTGAGACTTTAGGGGAGAGATTGGTGGAAGTTTTCAGAGATTTTCTTGAATATGTCAGAATTACTCAGAGGAGGCATTATACATCCTTATGGAGCTTTGAGGATGCAGTTGCTATGACTTTGCAAAGAGCTGTTTTTTCCTTTGCAAACAACTATGATGGAGTCACATTTGTTGTTGTGATTTGGTTTGATGCTTTGAGGAATGATGTCGATAAGAATATCTTTGAGTTGTTTAGATTATTCTTCCTTGCTCTCAGAATGGTGATTGACATTGACATTGCAGATGTTAATTCCTCAGAGTTTATGGAGCATGAGACGCTGCTAGATTTTGATTTAATTCCTTCCATGTTGTTCAGCTTGAATTTCAGGCATGTTATCACTTTGAGGTTGCAGGGATTGTTTGTGCAGTTATGGTGCAATGATTTCATATGTATGATCAGAGTAGAGCAGCATCAGCATGGTGGGGATTTTTAGAGATGGACATGGGACCTCGGGATCCTATATGTTTGGTGGGATCAGTTTGGAGTGTTGTGGCATTGCTTGAGGACAAGCAATTTTGGGAAGGGCAGACTGTAATGTCCCCATTTTGGCCATACGCTCTTCATTTGGATTTAGCCTATTTCCGGAAATCCGTAGGCTACTCAGATGTGCAAATTTAGGGTTTCCACTTTCAGTAAGTCTTGCTTCCATCTCAGTTCAGCTTTCTATTAGCTTTGAGGTGAACTTACTATTTTTGGCATTGGCTATTTTTAGTAAGTCTAATTTTGACAGTGGCATCATCAGCAGTTCAACTCAGGTCATCATGCTATTTTTGGCAATCCATCAGTTTCAGTATTGTCGTTGGGTTTGGTTATCTCCTTGGACTGAGTTTTATACTTAGTCAATTTCATGTTTTTCAGTTGTACCCCATGCCTAGGAGTGATAACTTCATGTTGTTTTAAAGAGGGGACAATTAAGGGGTCATGTGAGCATTTAATTATTTAATAAATGCTTTATTATTGCAATATAAAGTTGGACGCCTAAAGGAGGATGAGTAATGTTTTATTATTTTTAAAAAAAAGTAAAGGCTTAAAGGTGGCGTCCCTTTTGGAAGTTGAAGTGATTCGACTTCTTGGAATTTGAAGTGTTTCATTTGCCAATTGAAACTTATATATTGCTGTTTTGTGAAGAGTTGATCATGTTATGTTTTGGAAAGCAAAGTTATGCTGCTGGTTTGAAATCCAGAATCCGGCTAAGGGAAAGCTTAGCAAGTTTACTCCATTCTTTGGGCCTGAAACTATGGTTCCCTAGATGGTCTATTGGGAGTGTGCTTCATCCAGAAGTACATATTGAGCATTATTGTGGAATTTTGGTGAGATATTTCCAGTTTTCATGTTGCTGGTTATTATTTGGCTGAAGGAGATTTTTATATACAGCTTTTTGTGTGATTTAGTTTTGATTCTGGGTGTTGGTCCTATCAATTCCTTGACTATTGGCGACCCCTTTTGGAGAGTTTTAGAATTTTTAATGAAGTGCAGATTTTTATCTAAAGAAATCGCCACCTTTGGAGGCCGTACCACTTGCAGAGGGCTTTGGAGTTGGAACAAAAATTATCTAATGAGTTTTGATGCAGATTTTGTATGGTGAATTGGACGCCTACCTTCTAGAGAGCCATTGCATTTCATTTCAATCAATTCAGAGGTATATTGATAAAGTTGTGAGCATTTGCTTGGTTTTTCTAATTGCTGATAGACATTTCCAAATTGCAGATTTATATATCAGATTGTTATAGTTTTCTGATTTTGGCTTCTAGAATCATTATTTGAGAGGTTTTTCATTGAAGAAACCATCATTTAATTGTATATTGTAATGATGGTAAAAACACTTGAAAATTGCAGTTATTTTTCATTGTAAAACTAAAAACAGTAGTACTGTTTCAGTTCTTTAATTTGCTGCATTTTCTTGTAATTAATTCACATCATTGTAAACCTTGGATGGTTTACCACCAGTGTGGATAAAGAACATTGTAGAAGCTTATCTCTCTTATTTGCAGCTATTTCTATTCATTGTAAAGCTAGTTAGTAGTACTAACGGCTATTTCATTTTATTGCTGCAATTTATACTTGATTACACTCCCACAATTGAGTGGTTGAGTTTTAGAATAAACATCTTTCTTGTTTGTAAATTCCCCCACAAAATAAGTGGTTGTGTGGACTGTTTCCCCCCCACGAAATAAGTGGAAGAGAGGATTTAATGGCTGGCTTGCCGCCTTAATAATGTAATAATCTCACCCACTAAATAAGTGGAGTATTCCCACTGCTTGTGGATGCCTGCATCAGCAGATGAATTGTACTTTTAGTTCAGTTTATACCTAATGATCCTCTGACCATATGCTATCACCTCGCCCACATTGGGATCTTGGTGAACATTCTTGGTTAGAGTTACTTTCCATGCTAATTTGCATTTGGAGCTAACGCTAATCAGTGGTTTGATGCTGGTTTGTGTGTCTAATTTTGGGGAAAAATGTTAAGGGGAATATTTCACCTAATGACTTTACATATATATGATTTATATATTTATATATCGGGTAAATGCTAACTGGCTCACAATATATTTATATTTATTAATTATATAGATTTATATATATGTAATTATATATTAAAGATTATATATAATATTATTATAGTTATATTAAAATATATATAAATATTAAATACTCGAGTATTTAAATATTTATATGTTTAATATATTTAAAAGAACTATAATAATATTTATATAATAAAATATGTAAGTGTTTCCTAATGGAACTATATTTTAATTTTATAAATCTTTAAAGTGAATAAAAGATTATATTTTACTTGGGTAAATATTAAACTATGCAAAATTAAAAGATTAAATTTTTACTTGGAGTAAATATATAGTGTAAATATTTATAAACTCCAAAGTATAAATATTTATAAATACAAAGTGAAAATATTTATAAAACTCAAAGGTGATAAAATTAAACGATTCAAATCTTTTAATATGAGCAAATTTAATAAAACAAACTATTGGAAGAAAATAGTCGCTAGACTTAAAGGAAAATGTGAGTCTTCATAAAAGTATCGAGCTTCTTGTTTCAAACATAAGGAAATAATATGAATCGAATAATTTGGAGGTAACATTTGAAATAAACCAAAAATAATTGCTGAGAGTTTTTCTCATGAAACAGAGGAAAGCTTCAAATGCAGCAAAAATGGAGGAAAGTTTCAAACACTGAGGAAGAGGAAACGCCAGCCAGATGATGTGTGTTGTAGCAGTCTAAAACTTGACAAATTCACAGCAAGCATGAGTCATTCTTTGTTGTGTGCCAAAGAAGGATGTTTTTCCTGTAAGTGGCAATTTTTGGAATAAATCTGGTAATGTTGGCTCCAAGTGGGTCGAATCACTCCTTTTTATGATGATATAGGGCTTATAAGTCTACCAAGTAGCATTTGACTAAGTCTGGGCACCTCCTTGTCATTTTACATGCCCACAATGAAGGAATTTGTTGCAATTACGGGCCTATAAATACACACCCAGCCATTTATTGTTTGATATCTTTGAGCAATTTGTTTCTTGCGAATTTGAGAGCTTCCCTATCCTTTTATCTGAGGTTGTTGTGTGGTTTTTTATTGCTGCATTTTTCCTTTTTGTTGAGTGTGAGAAATACAGAAGCTTTACCAACAATTGTCAATTTATTGTGCTAAAACCCTTTTAAGCTTTGAGAAGAGTGAATCCTTAGTTGAGTAAACTCCTATTAGAGGAGTGTGATTTGTGAAGAGTGACATAAAGAGATCACCACAGCTTGAGAAACTTGCAAAGGAGCCATATCCATTTGGGAATTTTGGAAGTTGCTAAAAGAGTGTCAAGAATAACAGTGTTGGGAGAAGGAGTTTAAAATACCAGGCATGAAATCTATTTTATTGTAATTCTTGTTTGAAAGGCTGCATTCTCTTAGTCTTGTGTTTGATGTTTGCAAGTAGTTCAAGGATAATTAGAACTGTCTTGATAAACTTTTATTGCATTTAAGGGCAAATGAATGAGGGAGTTCATTGTATTTAAAGGGCAAATGTATAAGGGAATTCATTGCATTTTAAGGACAAATGTATAAGGGAATTCATTGAATTTAAGGATAGATGTATAAGGGAATTCAATGCATTTTAAAGGTAGAATGATTGAGGGATTTAAGGATAAAGGAATTGAATCAAATGTTTAAGGAGCTTATGGGATTAGCTTAACTTATCTTGCATTAAAGGGAAATAGTGGAAAAAGAAATTAAGGGATTGGTTTATTTGTTTAACATTAAAGGGATAATTTATGAAAAAGAGATAAGGGGAGATTTAAAATGCATATTAGTATGAAATTGCATATTTTGTATGATCTCCATAAGAGGAGAACACTGTTGGCATGGATATTAATTGCTAAAAGCCTGATTGCTTTCAGAAAAGAGAATTGAAGCATTAGAGCCACTTTTATAAGGTGTTTTTAAGTACTCCATGATAGGAGAAAGAACTTGACTGAGGAATTCAGCAACATTATATAAAGTATAACATAAGTATTTAACTATACTAAGCTATGTTGAGCATGGAATGTTTTATGTTTGCTGCCGATACATAGGAAATGATATGTTGCATTCTAGTTTTAATTGTATGATCTCCATATAAGGAGAGTATTGCTGCAATAGTAACTATATACTAGAACCGAAATGAGGACAAGAGTCAAGTAAATTCTATCAGCTTAAGTTATTAGGTTAACTAAGGTAAGCCCGGGTTACTCCTAGGATAAAGATTTCCAGTATAGGGGTAATAGGTGAGTTACTTGTTATGCTGTTTCATTTCTAGCAGTTAGAATGTTGTAGGAAGTCTGGGGTGACTGATTACCCAATGAAGGACATAACCTACACGTAGTGTAAGATAGCCTTAAGTCAAATCAGCTCTAAGTAGTGTATATGATAGATGACTCTCTCAGTCATTTACTGAACTAAAACTCTTTGATCAAAGTAGTGTAATGTACCTACATCCTCTTAGATCGGGCAATGTTTACACTGTCAGGTCATTGTGATCCTTGTACTAGTTCGAGATTGTGAAATAGCAAGGTTCTAGTTGTGTAGGACACAACACTATGCTCAGTTGGTAATCGTTAAAGGATACTCTACCAATCTCTTCGACGAAGGGAGGGCCATCTATTAAATAATGGATGTGCGAAGGACCGCATTATAAGTCTGTGGTTGGCGGAAAAGCACCCGAATGATGTTTCTCCTCCACAGCAAGCGACCGATGTACCAAGATTTGAAAGGAAAAGAATTTTGGACCTTCTTACTACTATTTGTTCTAAAGCTCATTGGAGCTATGTTAGTGAGGTATGTATTCTTGTTTCATGTACTTGTTAAGTTATTATATTGAAATGGAATCTTTATTGTAAATTGATATGGCAACTGGTTCATGTTTTATCAATAAAGAAAAGGAAAAATTTTATTACAATGTCATAGTAACATGTTTATTTACTTGTAGGATGTAAATTAAGGAAATTTTTATTTTACTGAAGGATCGGGTTGTTACAAATGCCCTGAGCATTTTATGAATATATATGTAATGCAAATACCTTCCAAACTCAATAAACATACGAGCAAACAGTTACGAGCAGAAAACCTTTCACAAAAGGAATGTAGATTAACTATTTGACAAAATGCTTATTTATTAAACATTGATGAAGGTGCAAAAAAAAAATTGGCATAGGAAGTGGCACGGGTTTTTACAGTTTGAATGTCCATAACATCAAAAGGGGTTACCTTAAAACATATTCATTGACAATTATGTGGCTGATCATTTGTTTTAATAAGGTGCTTAGCCTTTAGTCTCCCAAACCAGCATATAGGCACGAAGTGACAACCAAAATAAGGGTGCACTATGCAATGAGTATGGTTTGTGTCAGGGTAAGTTTTGTGTTCTTGTGATAATATCTATTACAACATCTTATGGAAACCCCCCCTTGGTCTTGCAGAGCTAGAAGTGAAGGAGGTGTTACCCCCCTCAACAATTGCTCCTAAGCAGCCCAACCTTAACATAGGTTTGTGGTAATCTTCCCAAGTTTGAAACCCCTAGCACTTCAGAGATTATCAAGCCTTAGGGTTTGGGGTCCACAACTCAGATCACTAACACACACATACACAAGAGTGCATGAAGTACCCATTTGACTAAAGGGTCTAAAGTTGCTTTAAAAAGATGACAATTTCACATTTAGATGCGCACCTAGTGCGTTGACGTGCACTTAAACAAAGGGAAATTTCATTTGAAATCAAACATTTATATCGAGTGCACAGGTGTGTGCCAATGAACGAAGATTACTAGGTTTAAAAAAAATCCATATCCTATGTTAAGGTGCAAACTTATCTATGAGAAATCCAAAAGTACAAAATCTAAATCTAAATACCATAGAGAGGTGCGCACTTGCGTTAAGGTGATAATTAGAAGTTTCATTTTGCAATGCTTGGTTTGTGCTTATGTAATCCAAGATATTTGATAGGCAATGTTTGCTATGGGTATGCATCTTTGAATAGATAGACAACCAGCATGTGAAAGAGGATAATCTCCTCTAAATAGAGGCATCCATATTCAAAACAATTCTTTCAATAAGATTTAAACAAGGAATCAATGATGACATTGTTAGAACACTTTGGCACTTGATTTAGGAACAAATTATGATTAAAAAAGACTTCTCATTCATTATTTTCCCAGCTGCAGCAAAATGCCACAAAAAGAGCAAGCCATAGGGTAGAATTCCAAAGTACAGCAGAATGCAAGAAAACACTAAGGACAATAAGTCTTAATCACCAATTATACATTTTGGTGTACTCTATTACGAAACAACTACTAATGGCAAATTATACATGAATCTACACTTAATCACAAGAAAAAGCAAGTCTCAATTGTTATCATTCAAAGGAAATTCTTCTTCCACAACTATTCCAAAATTTGAAATATTTTTAGTTTCAAAAGAAGAACCACTACAAATGATGGCTGGTCCAAAGGGTAACTGCATCAACAACAATTGCCCACCCCTGTTATTGTCATGAGGAAATGACATTGGCCTATTGGCATTAATAGTACAATATGAGCTTCCTTGTGGATCAAGGAAGAATTTTCCAAAGTCCTATGGTGATGGCAAACAACATCTAGATGAACATATTCCATACTTCAACACAACATGTGGAATTCTAAGTGTGGCATATGAAAATATTGCAGTTCACTTGCTTGTGGAAACATTACAAGGCACAATAGAAGATTGGTTTCACCATCTTTTTGCTGGTTCAATCACTATTTGGCAGTTAATGAGTGATTAATTTGTTGCACACCAAACCAGCTAATGATAGTCATCTCTTGTTTGCACAACTCTCAAATGCCAAGAAGGACAATAGTGAACCTATGAAGGATTTTGTTGCGAGATTCAATCATTTGGTTATCAGGATTGGTGACCTCATTATAGGGCATGCAAACACAAAACAAAAAAATGTGATCAATAATCCTTTTTTTAAGATCAACATGGTGGACAACACATTAAATTGCCAACTTACTATGTTATAAAAGAGAAAAATTCATGAAATTACTAGTGTAATGTCCCCTTCTCAAACCTGATCGTTCATGTGACCGTTGGCCTTTTTTCTGGAAACCCGAAGGCTAGTCGGAAGGTAAAATTAGGGTTTCCTATTTTTGAGGAGGTCTTGGCTCAGAGATGGTGGATTCAATGGCGGATTCCTTCTGGGTTTTCAGAGGGCTTCGCAGTGGTATGTTCATCTCGGCATTCAGAGCACTTTTTGGAATTTACTATTTTTAGTAAATTCTATTTTTGGCAGCTTTCCAGATGAGTTCAGCTCGGTTGACTTCCTGCTTCAGTTTGGTCAGATGTTTGGCTCAGTATTGGCTTCAGGGCACCTCCGGAGGGATAAGCTAAGTCATTTAATTAAAAAGTCACGTTTAAATATTATATTTTAACGTTGACCATGGGCCTAGATTAATGACTTAAAGATGTTTTAAAAAGGGGTCTTTGAGGGTGGCGCCCTCATTAAAAGAATATTTTAATTATTGCAAAGTCAAAGCAAGGTTATGAAGGGCGAATTTATCAAGCATGATATTTATTTAAAATATCAAATCTAAGCCATAAAGGAGAAGTACGCCATCTTGAGGAGATGAGAGGTTTTGACCTAAAAGCTGATTTTAGGGTTTCGTGAAGTCAAACGAAACTTATAAAGAGGAGTCTTGTGCATCATTTTGGGGATCTTTTGACGACTATACTGTTATGCTGCCGGATTGGCTCTGGGACTGCTTCGAGGAATGAAGGCCTCCTAGCTTGGGCATCACTTCGTGTTTGCAAGACAACATCTAGTGGTGAATTCAGTCTACTTGTGAGTGCATTTTAGTTCATACGTCTTGTGTTCAATTTTGCATTGTTAAATCTGTTTTAGCATATTAGTGTTTCAGCCATTTAGCATCATTTAATACAGCAGATCTACGTTTTTCATTATAAGTCAAAAAATACAAAAAAAGGCATTCTGGGTATTGCATTTATATCTTTGTTTAGGAGAGGCGATTCATTGTCCCAAATATCAGATTTTATTGTGGTGTATTTTATTTTTAAAGCCAAGTCGAATTTCTGCACTAGGCCGTACCATTTACTTGCATAGAAATTCGTGCATTAATAAATGGGAATGAGTTGATCTGTTTTTAGAGTCTTTGTTTAGTCGCCATCATTGTTAGGGCTTTTTGCATCTTGTTTCGTGTTAATCGGATGAGATTTGTGGAAGTTATGAACATGTGAAGGATTTCAAAGGTTGCTGGTTATTCATTCAAAATACAGATTTGTAACAAAATCAGATGTACAAGTTGATCTTTGAAGTTGTTTTGTTGGCATTTCCTTTCATGCTAAGAAGTTCTTTTGATGTAACGCTGAGCCCTCAATATTCTAAGCTATTGGCAGACGGTTGATTATTATTCTTGTAAACTGACAGTAGTACTGGCAGTCTTTATCATTGTGGCTCAATTCTGATTGTAACGCTTATTTCATTAATGTTGTTGTATTAAATTTATCTCCGCCCTATGGTAGCTACTTCCCATTCTGGGTGAGCAAGCACATTCTAGGTGTCGAGTAGTTTTCAAGCTTTCAGCATTTTAATTCAAGCTTTGCTTTCTGTAATCACTCCGTCATATGGTCGCCCCTCACTCCGCCTTGGATTGGGTAGCACATACTTGACGTTGAGTTCCTTTCTGTATTTAGAATAGAAGATCCTCTGACCAATGCTCGCCATCATCGGCGCCATTCTGGTTAGAGTTGCTTTCTTGCACGTTTTGGTTTTCTCCTCTAACCTTAACGGGTGCACTGCTTTGTAATCTGTTAATTGAAAAAAACGAAAAAATTGGCTCGGAATATTTCAACTAGAGAGAACAACAAAACAATGGTGCATTCAAGACATAAAATAGCATTGATGATAGACTACACCAAAATACTTATTCATGTGATGCCTATGTACAATACAAGAATTCTCTAAGAGATGTAAAGCTATGACTCTCTCTAATTTTGCACCATCAAGTGATACATTTTTATATAATTATGCACAATAGAAAATGAAGAGACACTATGGAACATAGAATGTTTCATCTTCCAACAACTATTGGAAGGTTTGCACCACCCCCAAGTGCATGAAATGAGTTCGCAATGAGTTGGAAATGCCATCAAAAGGAAATTTTGAATAGTCAATTTGTTGAGGACATAACCCCTTCATTACTGCTCTAGTCATCTATTATAACCCATTATAGATATGAGAATTAAGGTGTTAGCTACTGAAAGTGGCTTCACCCCTCCACATTGCCTTAATTTTCCTAGTTGTAGTTGTATCGACAATTTTTTTTATCTTAGCCATCATAGCTATGAGTTTTTGTCTTTTTCCTAAACTACACCCAACCAACCTTTCCAACAAAACTCACACACTAGTAGATTTGTGCCACTTCCCTCGTCATGTCCCCTTTTTTGAAATTATGGAGATAATTAAATAATAAATTTAATTTGTTGAAAAAAGTTAACTTATATTAAAAAAGACATTTATTATTTAAAAAGGTCAATATAAGTGATTAAATAAAGTGTCACTAGGCTCAAGGTGCAAAAAGGTGAGTGAAAAAAAGACACTATTATATTTTTTATAATTTTGCGGAGATAACTTATCAAAAAGAAAAAAATATTATTTTATTTCCTCAAAAAATTTATTAATAGGAGGAATGTTTTTGAAAAGGGGCCTTCTTGCTTTTTGAAACAATTTCATTTTCTCAAAAATGAACATGAGATCTTCTTCTCTTCTTCTCTTCCCGAGGACAAAAATTCTCTAGATTTGTGAAGCTTCAACGATAAAAACCCTCATATTTATCTATGCAATTCCATACAAGGATTGTCAATGTGCTTCATCAGCTGTTGATTTTAGTGTTCTAGTTTTGGTGTGAATTTTAGTGATTTTCAATAATTATTGTTAGCTTTCATATATTGTTTGCAGTTGTGGGTTTTTGAAGATTTGATCATAATGATATTATTTTAGTATTGTGGTGAGAACTAATCCTTGCAGGCCGTACTCATGAAGAATTGTTAGTTTGCCTGTTCTAGCTTCCTAGCCATACCTTTTGCAGGGTTTATTTGTTAAAGTTATGAATTTGTAATGTTCCTTGTAGATTTATCTCAAGTTTTTGTCTTCAATTTTATAGATAAGATATCCAAGAACTAATACCCTCAAAGAGATGGTAAAGATGATGCACTTTTGGTCTATTTAATGAGCAACTGATTAATAAATTAATATGTTTAGGATATGAATTCTGATTTAAGAAGTCCGATTCAATTATTAAATCAATAATGTAAATTTGACAAGAGTGTATAATGGCTGTTCCTGAATGATTAGTTTAAAATCATGCCTTCGATTATGCAAGAGGCTGAGTCCTCTATTGGCTCGCTTTTCCTGAAATTGTCTATATATTCATGCGATTGATTGGTGTAAAAGACTATGCCTTTAGTAGATCGCTGTCTCTGATTGGGATCTCATATTCATGCGATTTGTGGTGGGTGATGTACCTGAATTTGTTGCTTAATCATGCATCCTTAGTTGGCTGATCATGGACTCCTTTGGAGCACTTTAGATCTGAGTGTTAAATGTATATATATATATATCTGCAAAAATGTTTGATGATGTTGGCTCCCACCTTTATCTTCTATTTATACCTTATGCCTTTAGTGAAGAGAGGCTACACTTCATAAAGGATACATCACCATCCAAGCGAGGTGTCCTTTAATTACATGTCTTTTTGTTAAAACTAACTCCCAACTCAAGCACTATCTTTTAATATTTTCTTTATTTTATATATATTAACTACTTTTATTTATTTAACCATAACCTCTGCTTTTTTTTTATCCTTATTAACAGCTGCCTCATATTCCACGTCACCTTCTTCGGTTCCTTTACATATCTGCGATGTTTTAGCAAGGAAATTCAAATGAGGATCAACCAGCATTGACTCGTCAAACCTTAGTAATTTCCACGGCTGTATGAAAGGGATTTGATAGAATGAATCCTCACATTTCTTCCATGACAGAAGATAGCATTGAATGCAATGCGATAATACTTTGGTCTGTAGTTTATTATATCGATCAATTAGAGGCAATGTTTGCCTTCAAGTTCCCAGACGGCTTTGTAAATGCTGATGGTGGATAAAGAATCGTCAATCAATGTGCCTTCAAACAGCAATAACAGATGGCCATGGTTCCCTCAAACAGCGTTAGGAAATAACCAGCGGTAGGAGATAATTATTAGTGGCGGCTCCAAGTGAGTATTCATATCAATCGACCAGCATTTAGCATATCATTCCAATATTCACTATATTAACATTCAGCATATGTTTGCCGGATATTTACTCACCATACAAACCATCTCCCGATCTTCCCATAGCAATTTTGCCTTTGTTCTAGAATATAATCATTAATCGATCACCAATAAGGCAATGAATATGCATCGACGATAGGATATTTTTGGCGAATACAGGAGTATATGCGGCTAGTAGAAGCAACTGGGATAATGTGGACCTTCCTTCCGATAACAATGATAAGCCACGAAATACAAGTTGGCAATGAATGATAGTGTCGATAGAAATATGCTTGCCCGAACACCAAATGCCTTCATCACAATGCCTTCAATGGAATTTAGATGGCCCAAAAGTCACAGATATCAAACAACCATACAAAATAAATTATTGATCAGATATAATCGATCAATAATAAGAAAACTTCTCAAAGTACAAATATCGGTCAATCAAACTCCATCAAACTGGGACATTACAGAATTTATTGCAGAAATTAGATAAAGAGCTTTCCATACCATCTAATCAATCATTTCCATACACTTTGTCAAATCATACAAGCTCATATGATAAATATTATGTGTTATTCAATGTGAAGCTAGGCACTAAGTTGGTGATAATATTGTTGTTTATTGATGGTTGTAGATTATATGATCATAGGTCACTGCCTTAATTCCCAGTTAATGTAGGTCATACCAGTTGCCTACAAGTTGTACTACTACTACATCTGCTTTAATTGAGGCCATACTTCATCCGGACCTGGGCGTGACACTTTTGATCATTTCAAATCCTTTTTGGCTCCTTTCTAAATTCAATTTGATAGTTGGTCCACTATTTTTACTTGCAAAATGATTGTAAGGCATGTGTTGTGTAATGTCCCCATTCTTTCGCGAGCATCAGACATGGTGGATTAGCCTATAACATCAACCCTCGTAGGCTAATGGTTCTGGATAGAGGGTCACTTGAACGGGCACTTGGTCGTGAATTTGCAGTATTGATACCTGGAGTATGGTGACGAGGTGAATTTGTGCATTTGGCGTGATAATTGTGCTTAAAATTATGATCTTCACCATTTATTTCACCTTCTCAGGGTTTAGGGACCATGTGTCTATATTTTAAAGGGGTCACTTTCTATTTTTCAGTTACTATTCATGACTAAAGTGAAAAAAAGACATAACTTAAGTGAATAGTGTTTTTTTAATGAATAGTGATTTCAATGTAAAATTATAAAAGACCTTGAGAAAGTTCGACCCATTCATGCTTGGATATGTTTAGCTGATTGAAGTTGGAAGTGTGGAGTTTGGGAGAGAGGGAAACTAGGGTTTCCTGATTTCTGCAGTGGGTGAGCCTGGACAGGGCTTTGTTCTTCGATTTTGGCATCTTGATGGTGTGAAATACCACCCTAAAGTTGCTGGTCAGTTTCTTGTTGACTCATTTGGAGCTATAATTTGCTGATTACAAGTTGTTGGAGGCATCTTCTGGAAGGGGTTTTGCTGCCAGCATCTCCATTTGCCATCTAGAGGTAGTTATTTGCATTTTGGAAGATTTTGAAAGCTGATTTTAACATCTACAGCCAGCCGCCTTCTCTTGAGGGTTTCTACCAGCCAAAGGAAATAAAACGCCTTTCCATATTGGCTGCTTTCACACCAAAAAGGGGCACCCTTATCATTAGAAGACATTCCATCCAGATTACAGTGGGAGAAGTTCGTATTTTGGGTTGTATGAGCAATCTACTAGGCGCGGGTACTGTAGCACGTCACTATTCACAGTGATGTTTGGCTGTAAGTTAAATTAACTCATAAGATGTATTTTCTTTCGAATTTGGTGCAAGTCTTCTACTACATGTAAGCTCTTATATCATGAAGAATGCATCTTGACTATCATTTTAAATCTTGCTCGAGTATCACTTTGAAATGAATGTAAGACGTACACTTATGTACTCCCTCTTATGCAATGAAGAAAGTCTCTTAACTATGAAATTGAGTCATTGCTTGAGTATCATTGAAGTTTAGTTTATTTTGAGTTCATATTATATGCATATGCTTGTTAAATTCATGTATATCATTGGCATCGAACATCAAAACACAAAAAACAAGAAAAAGCAAAATACAAAACCACAAATCAGACCTACAAGCACGGTGAAATCATCACAACAGAGTGTCGGATCATCATAGGGTATCAGAGCATTTCACTATAGTGGTAGCAGAGTGGTAGCAGAGTGGATCATCCGGAGTGTGGTTCATCACATGTTGGACAGTTATTACATTCCAATCAATCAATTTATAAGTTTCTATCACTCTTTGGATCACAGCAGCATTTGTAATCTTGATCACAACCCTCACGACTTCATTTTAACCACATAATTCTGAGATGTTTGTGTTGTTGTTACTTTTCTATGGGATAATAAGGCAAATCTAATGCTTGAATAAGCTGAAGTTCATCTTGAAGAGTAGCCATACATGTTCCTAGGAGAGCTAGGCATCTTCTTTAAAATTTGCAATCTTTCTTCTATTATAATAGAGACAAGGAGGTCTCAAACTATTATTTCAGACCTGGCTACACCACCCTAAGGTATCATTTAACTCTCTAAATTCAGTATATGAATTTCCAACAATTATGTTTCAATCAGTTGTAGAGATTCCACTGATATTATTTATTGTCACATTTGAAATTGGTCAACATTATTTGACTGTGAAAGTTTTGAATTCAAGCATATTAATCTTCCTTATAATAACTAAATGATTTACCGCTGATATTTGATATGGAGAGTTTACCACTAGATCCCAGTTTTTCATTGTAATAGATCCTAGTCATCCTCCATGCTTGGCGTGTATCAAAATCAAATGACTTAGTCTACCGTTTTGGCATTACCACACTTTCTCTTGCACTCAACTAGTTTGGGTTGATCAAAATTTGCACTTCACCATTAGCCAATTTGGCTTGATTGATTCAATAATTTGCTTATATTGTAAATTGGTCACCTAGCTGCCAATATCTTTCAATGCAATTCCATGTCCTCATTCTTGTCACTATATACTCTTAGCTTGCCAACTTCGAGAACTTGGTGATTAAAAAGAGCTACAATTCCAATGGTCGCAAAAAGTTTGTCCATTTGAGCTAACACCCTACAAGGGTTATTACATACCTAGTGCCTGAATTCTATTGTACTTCAAAGACATATCCCTAAGCTTTTATACATATCCCCTTAAATGGAGATAGTGTAAGAGAGCAGGTGTCTCTCAACCCAAAACACTGTCCGGTAATCTGAGTTTTTGTTTGTTTTCTGTATTTTTGACTTTTTTGTAGGTTTTTGCATATAAAGAGAGAAATTGCGATTTTGCTTGAAATGCTTGAAAAATTATTAATAAATTCTAAAAGACTATTTTGATTGAAATAAGTCTACCAAACTGAAGCCAGATGATTTATTCAACTTCACAAATAATCTCACTGAGAAATACAAACGTTACAATTAAAAAGCAACTAATAATTAAAGAACCTGGACATATTGCAGCCGCCAGAATGAAGACAATAAATGTACGGCCAAAGGATTGAAGCCAGTTACAACCCCCAAAATCCACGCCAAAACTCCAAGAGACCCTAGGCGCACAGGATGGAAGAAGCAGAAGACCCAGACTGAAGGCGTATTTTCCAGTTGATGAAGTACGGCCCTTGCTAGTACAGAAAAGTACGGCCCAACCAGCAGCAATAAAAATAGTACGGCTTCAAGAAGAAAGTGCCAGAACACTGTGAAATGATCTCAGATAAGTCGCCACCAATAACTAATAAATAATCTTCTCAAACCCTTCCTGAATCGATTCAATAAGCACAACTGCAACCTCTGTATGAATCACCATGTTTGACAATCTTCAACTGTTATTTCACAGTCTCAGTATGTCAGATCTTGAAGAGGGAACGTTCCTCAAAACCTGCCGATCTACAGAAACCCTGGTTTCTCAAACCCCAATGCTCTCAGAGAGAAAAGATAACAAATTCGAATAATTAATCACATAATGAGTTCGATTTTCCTTCAACTGAATATATATGCTCTCTCAATAATTCGACCCCCTTTGTAAAAATCATTTAAAATGCATTTAATATTAATTCGCCTCTTTGACTTAGGCAATAATATTAAAATAATGGCGTCCCCTTTTAATGAATAAATAATTATTCATTATAATAATAATTCTCCTTTATTATAAAGTATTAAATACTTTATAATATGCCATTAATCATTAATATTTTAATAAATCATTAAAGTGACTTTATAACATAAAGTCAAAATAATAATTATTCAATAATCATTAAATGCTCCATTATTCTCCATCTGCTCATCAAACTGTCAAACTGGGTCGAAACTGAGCTGACTAGCTGAACCAGGTGCCCTGCCAAAAATAGCAGCTCTCGCCTGCCTGACTTACTATAAATAGTAAGTATCTGAAAAACCACTCTAAAAGAGTCTGCGAAGGCCCAAACCTGAATCAACTACTGGAGTGATGTTCCCAACGTTGGATAACTGCCTCAAGTGATCCTCTAAACACAACTACCAGCCTACAAGGATCTAGATAATAGGCTAACCACTGACACGACGGTACTGTCTAGGAAGGGGACATTACAGTCCACCCTCCCTGAAATTGCTTGTCCTCAAGCAATCTCAGCTCTGGATGTTGTAAAATCTCCTCTAACTCC
Organism: Sequoia sempervirens; assembly: GCA_007258455.2. Classification (NCBI taxonomy): domain Eukaryota; kingdom Viridiplantae; phylum Streptophyta; class Pinopsida; order Cupressales; family Cupressaceae; genus Sequoia; species Sequoia sempervirens. Next base: position 45,248 of record VDFB02256882.1, read on the forward strand.
CAAGTAGCATCCTCCATCGGCAAGTCTCTCCATTTGATCAAATACTCTCTGATAACCCGCCTCCGAAGATGTCCCTCTCTAAACATCAAGGATGGCCTTAGGCACTAATATCAACTTCCCCTCATCATCAAAGGGTGGCAGTACTGGAGAGGGAATCACATGCTGACCCAATGCCTTCTTCAGGCGTGAGACATGAAATACGTTATGAACCCTGCTATCTGCCGGTAAGTCCAACTCATAAGCAACCTCGCCCACTCGTCTAATAACACGGAATGGACCATAGTAACGAGGTTTCAACTTCTCTGCACCACTCTTCCGCATAGTAGACTGTTGATATGGCTATAACATGAGATACACCATGTCACCCACTGCAAAAGAACGCTCAACCCTCTTCTGATCAGCATATTGCTTCCGCTGATTTTGTGCCCGCTGGATATTATCTCTGAGAGACCTCAAAATGTCCTGCTGACTCTGCATCATATCTCCTGCACTAGGCACTCTGCTATCACTCAATATCAAATCCAAAAGGTTGGGCGCCTCATACCCGTACAATGCCATGAAGGGCGTCATCTATATAGTCATGTGGTGAGTAGAGTTATAACAATACTCACAAAGGTATATCCACCTCACCTAAGCTCTCTGCTGTCCAACTATGTAATTGCGCACATAACCTTCCACCCACTTATTGACAATTTCCGTCTGTCCATCTGTCTGTGGATGGTAGCTGGTACTCGGTGTCAGTTCGGTCCCACAGAGCCTGAACAACTCCTGCCAAAAGTTGCTCATGAACCGACTGTCTCTATCGCTGACTATCGTCTGAGGCAACTCATGTAACCGGAATACCTCTCTGAAGAAAAGCTCTATAGTCTGCGATGCCATGAATGTAGTAGTGATCGGAAAGAAGTGCGCATATTTGGTCAGCTGATCAACAACTACGTAAATGCAATCTTTACCTTGGGCCTTCGGCAAACCCGTGATAAAGTCCATCGATAAACACTCCCACTTCCTATCAGGTATCCGAAGTGGCTGAAGCAATCCAGCAGGATATGTGTGTTCCTGCTTGTTCTGCTGGCAAACATAACACTCTCGAACATACTGAAGAACATCAGTCTTTAGCCCTTTCCAAGTAAACCATTCCCGAACCAGCTTATATGTTTTGAAGTACTCGGGATGGCCCGCCATAGGAAGGTCATGAAAGGCTCTCAGAACTGTATCCCTCAACTCTGAATCAAGAATCAGAAAAATCCACTCCTTGTAAATGATCAAGTCATTCACAATGGTGTACTTGCTATCCTGCTCTGACCCATCAACAATGCTAGAAGCCCATGGGTTCTTAGCATACTCTGCAATAATCCGATGCCTCCAATCCTCGGAGATCTGTGCCATAGCATTCAACTGAGGTCTGCGAGACAAGGTGTCAGCTACAACATTCTGCTTCCCCTTAATGAAGGTGATGTCAAAATCATACAACTGCAGTTTGCTGACCCATTTTTGCTGCCTCTCATTTAGGTCTCGCTGTCCAAGAAAGTGTTTCAGGCTGTTGTGGTCTGTACGCACACAGAACTTGCTGCCTACCAAGTATTGCCTGAACTTAGCCAAAGCATGCATAATGGCTAACATTTCCTTGTCATAAATGTTGTCAAACCTCTCAGGGCCCCGAAGCTTCCTGCTCTCAAAAGCAATAGGATGCCTCTCCTGCATCAGAACAGCACCAATGCCTTCTCCTGAAGCATCGCAAAACAAATCAAATGACTTTGTAAAGTCAGGTAATGCTAACACTAGACATGAAGTCATGATCACCTTAAACCTGTCAAAGCACTCCTGAGCCTGTGGTGACCAAGTAAAAGCCCCTTTCTTTGTCAAATCAGTAAGGGGTGCGGCGTGACGTGAGAACCCACTAACAAATCTCCTATAAAAAGCACACAACCCAATGAATCCTCTGAGCTGCGTAAGGTTCTCTGGTACTGGCCACTCAACTATAGCTCGAACCTTCTCAGGGTCCATACTAACTCCCTCGGCACTGATGATGTGCCCAAGATACAACTCCGCCATGCCTAGCTCACACTTGGATTCCTTGGCATAAAAGGATTCCTCAGCCAAGATACCCAAAACTGTATCCAAGTGAGCTAAATGCTCCTCCCATGACCTATTGTACACCAAGATGTCATCGAAGAAGACCAATACAAATCTCCGCAGCTGAGAACTGAAGACCCTGTTCATGCTAGACTGAAAGGTAGCAGGTGCATTGGTTAGACCGAAAGGCATAACCAAGAACTCGAAGTGACCGCAATGGCATCTGAAGGCGGTTTTCTCTATGTCCTACTCCCTCATTTGAATCTGATGGTACCCAGATCTCAAGTCAATCTTTGTAAAGAAGATAGCACCGTGCAACTCATCAATCAACTCATCGATGTGAGGTATCGTGTAATGTCCCCATTTTGGCCCTACACTCTTCATTTGGATTTAGTCTATTTCCAGAAATCCGTAGGCTAAGCTGAGGTGGAAAATTAGGGTTTCCTCTTTCAGATACTGCTCAGTTGGCGTTCTGAGGTTGTTGTGCAGACTTACTATTTATAGCAGTTCGCTATTTTTAGCAAGTCTATCTTTTGGCAGTATCTGTCTAGCAGCAGTTCAATCCTTTGCAGTTCAATGTTTAGTTTGGCTTTCTGTTGTTTTGATATGAACTTACTATTTATAGCAGTTGGCTATTTTTAGTAAGTCTAATTTTGGCAGTAGCATCATCAGCAATTCAACTCAAGTCATTTTGCTATCCTTCAGTTTCAGTTTGGCTTTGGTTATCTCCATGGATTAAGTTTTATACTTAGTCATTTTTATGTTTCTTAGTTGTACCCCCATGCCTAGGAATGATCACTTCATGTTGTTTTTAAAAGGGGGTCATTAAGGGGTCAATGGTGCATTTAATGAATTATTAAATGCTTTATTGTTGCAAAGTGAAGTTGGATGCCTAAAAGAGGTTGATTAATATTTTATTATTTCAAAAAGTGAAATGCTTAAAGTGGCATCCCTTTTGGAAGTTGAAGTGATTCAACTTCTTGGAATTTGAAGAGTCTCTTGTTGCTTCATTTGCCAATTGAAGCTTATATATTGTTGCTTGTTTGAAGAGCTGATTATCTTTGGAAATATTGTAAAGTTATGCTGCTGGTTTGAAATCCAGAATCCGGCTAAGGGAAAGCTTAGCAATTTGTCTCCATTCTTCGGACCTGAAACTATGGTTCCCTAGATGGTGGATTGAGAGTGTGCTTCATTCAGAAGTGCACATTGAGCTTCATTGTTGGAGAATTTGAAGTATTTTTCAGTTTTTGAGCTTGCTGGTTCATTCATGGCTGAAGGTGATTTTCATTAACAGCTCTTTGTACGATTTTAATATGCTTCTGGGTATTGAAGATATGGATTCCTAGCACTTGGGCGCCCCTTCCCATAGAAGATCAGAATTTATTTCAAAGTATTTATTTTTATTCTTGCAAAATCGCCCTTGCTAAGGGCCATACCATGTTGGGAGCATTGAGAATTGTGCAAGTAAATTAATGGTTGCTTTTTGAAGCTGTTTCATCATCATGACATGGGCGCCTATCCTTCAGAGGTTCATTGCAATTGATTGCACTCAATTTGGAGGTAAATTGATAAAGTTATGTGCATTTCATTGATGTACAGTTTGCTGGTCTGATTTTTTGTATTCTCTATTTCTGATCAGACTTGTTAGTTTTTGATATAATGCTGGTTTGAGCTTCATTTCTATATCATTATTGTATTGTAAGAGTTAGAGGAAGTGTTACTCTAACCATTGATTGATTTGGAAGCATATATTTCTTATTTGCAGCTGTTTAATTCATTGTAAAGCTGATTAGTAGTACTAACAGCTATTTATTTTATTTGCTGCAATTAGTTTAAATTTCATACTCCCACCATTGAGTGGTTGAGTTTTAGAATAAACATATCTTGTTTGTAATTTCCCCGCTATAAGTGGTTGTGTGGACGTTAATAAGTGGAAGAGTGGATTTAAGTGGCTTGCCCCTAATAATGTTATAAACTCACCCACTTGAATAAGTGGAGTATTCCGCTTGTGGATGCACCCGGCAGATGAATTGTACTTTCAGCTCTGTTTATGCCTAATGATCCTCTGACCATATGCTATCACCTCGCCCACATTGGGATCTTGGTGAACATTCTTGGTTAGAGTTATCTTCTTTGCTGGTTTACATTTTGGAGCTAACGCTAATCAGTGTTTGGTTGTTGATTTAAATGTTAATTTTGGGAAAAAATTAAGGGGGAATATTTCATATCGGGTACCTGTTCTTAATTGTTTTCTTGTTGAGTTGGCGGTAATCTATGCACATCCGAAGTGATCCATCCTTCTTCTTCACCAATACAACCGATGAAGCAAAAGGTGACTTGCTAGGTCTAATATGCCCCATAGCCAATAACTCATTGATGGTCTTCTCTATCTCATCCTTGAGTCATTTCGGATGCCTATAGGGTGTAATCATAATGGGCTTTGCGCCCTCCTCCAACTCGATAATATGCTCAGTGCCTCTGTCTAGAGGTCTACCAGGTGGAATGTCGCTAAACACTTTGGAGTGTTTAGTCCTCAGTATCTGAATGTCTGGATGGTACTCAACCTTCTGCTGCTCCTGCTGTGTAGGCAATAACATGCACTCTGCAGCCCAATCAACCATATCATGACGAATGAGTCTCTCCATCCGCCTGTACAAAACCATCCTCAGATTACTGTCTCTAATGGCCTTGATGACATGAGGTTTCCCATTTGCCTTGAACTTCATCTCCATATCCCATAGATTGAGTGTGAACTCACCCAAATCATGAAGCCATGCCATCCCTAACACCACATTAGTATCTCCCATATTAACAACATAGAATTCAGTCTTGAACTCATAGTTGTTCAGCCGCATCGAAAGATTAGTTATCTTTCTGTCACATTTAAGGGTGTACCCATCAGCCACCTTGACTTGAATACCCTCAAACTCCTCTGTCTGTATACCTCGTCTCTCTACCAACCGTGCATCTATGAAATTGTGAGTAGCACCAGTGTCGAGTAGAGTGATTACTTTTTGACCTGCTAGGAGCCCACGAAATCTAAAGGATCCATCTCTCTGAAGACTAGTCAAATGTGCCTCCTGTAGCTTCCTTCCTCCTTCGTTTTCACCGTCATTTTCAGACCTCTCATCATCTGAATGCTCAGAATCAGCTTGCTGGTCTGAAAGATCAGAATGCTCTTCCCCCTCATAAAACCACTCCATCTGGTTATTTTTCACCTTGGGACGAAGAGGGCATACATGTTTATCATCATAGGGTGCCTTGCACCAAAAACATAATTTTTTCTTTCGTAAATCATTTAGTGTTTCTCTGTCAAATGGTGGTGCATTTTGTCTCTTAGGATCAGGTGGATCCCTCTTCCTGTCAAATGGCTTATTCCTGTCAAATGACCTATTAGGCCTCGTGTAGGGTGTCGAGCCAGAACTGAACTTGTTGCGAGGTGCTGCAAGCTCCATGTTACGTGCCTTCCTCATGGCCTCCTAAAGAGTAGTGTTGTGACCTTTTCACACATCGCCCCATCTAAAATGGGGACCCCTAAATTTTTTGCTTCGTTCTGGTCTTTGGCTTTGTTTTTTTTGTCTTTCTCTCTCTCGTTCTGCTTCTGTTCCGTTATCTGCTTTCCGGGGGATGTTCCCGTCAGCAAGCTTGAACGTAAGATTCGACCAAGTCTGAAATTAGGGTTTCACGTTTTTAGGTCACATTGAGGTCAAATTGAGTTGATTATTTAGCTTTTGAGCCTAGCAATGTTATTACCATGTTTTCAGCAAGCAACTCCTAAATTTTCACTGAGTTCTGCCAACTTTCTATTTTTAGTAAGTGTCAGTTTAGGGTTGATTTTCTTAGGATTTTCGCATTTTGGCAACTTCATAGCATTCCGAGCACTTCAAGTTCACTTTTGGCAAATTTTGAGCAAAAACGAACAACTTGCTATTTTTAGCAGTTTTGCCTTCGGAGGCAATTTTCAGGGCTTAAACGCAGAATCTTTCAACGCATGTCCGGAGATTCCTTCTGGGTTTTTCGAGACCTTCGCGGTGATGTGACATGCAAAGTATGATGATGACTTTCAGCATTCGGCCTTCGGAAGCCGATATTAGGGTTTGCATACAGATATTTTCAGCGCATGTCGGCATTTTCTTTCTGGGTTTTCCAAGAGCTTCGCGACAGTATAACATGCAAATGGAGCTGACCACTTTTCGGAAACTTACTATTTTTAGCCAGTGCGTGCATGTTGAAGATTTTTCTGGGTTTTTCTGGGTTTTTCAAGATTTTTCGGGCAGTATGACATGCAAGATCATCCGACAGCGGTTGATCACTTTTCAGGGCGCTTTCTATTTTTAGCAGGTATTACTTGGGCAGCAGTTCGACGCTTCAGAACTGCAAACTGACTATCATGCAATTGAAACAACGACAAACGGAGCTCATCTGAGCAACATGCATAAAGTTAGGGTTTCAAGCTTCAGAGCTAAAAATGAGGAGTCAGGGGTCAAAGTGTTCAAAACTGAAGTACCCATCACGATCGGCATCCTTTCGAGAGTCTGCTGGCAAAATTTGAAGGCAATCGGAGAACCTGCTATTTTTAGTAAGGCATTTTGGACAGGGGCTATAAATAGAAAGTTGGTCTCGGCGTTAGCACAAATGGGCAAGTTCACCAGCGATGGGCACACTGTCCGAATTTCAAAGCAAACGGAGCAAGGAAGGCCTCTGAAACAGGCACTTACTATAAATAGTAAGTCACCTCAGCAGCAGCTATAATTGGCAGGTCAGCACCAAATCTCAGCAAATGCAGGTCAAGCACGTGATGAGGAGCCTTTGGCGCAAATTCCAAGGCAAACAGAGTTACAGAGAATCAAGAATCGGGCATTGCTATTTTTAGCAGGTCAATTAGGGTTTCCTAAAATCAAGGGCGGAACCCGACATTCACGAAGAAGCAGCATCCAATGACGATCACCATGTTTTGGGCATTCAACACGCAAAGTTTGAAGACTTTCTGAGCAGTTTCTATTTTTAGCAGGATGCTAAAAATAGCAGGTACAAACAGACATCAGGCGCTGACAGAACAAGCTAGTCAAAATTCAGAGCAAAGTGAAAATCGGGCTTTCAGGAGTCAGGATCCAGTCAACGACGCGAAATTTCAGGAACTTTCTAAAAATAGAAAGTCAGGGTGAGTTAGGGTTGACCACGGAGAATCAACTCAAATCCGGCAACAGGCGTAAAATTGTCCTAAAATGGATAAAGTTTCAAATCCGACATTAAAGCTCACTTTGAAAGCTGAATAGAGGCGGAAATTTCACTAAGTCTGGGAAAATTGAGCGTAGACAGGGTGAAATGCGCCCAAGAAGGTTGAGGACTCAAAATTTCACTAAGTACCAAAACTGAACGTTGACCCTAGCAAATGCGCCCTTGGGTGTTCAAGATGGGAAATTTTCTAAGTGTCAAAAGGTGAAAGTTGACTATGCTATTTGCGCCTTGATGCTTGCTAGGTCAAATGCGCCCAAGGTCATGAGGGAGTAAAATGATGAAAATTTTCTAAGGCATTTAAATTGAGCGTAGCTATGGTCAAATGCGCCCTGGAGGATAAAGTGAGCCTTGAAATTTCTAAGTGTTTAAAATGAATGTTGCCCTTGCATTTTGCGCCTAGGGTGGCAAAAATGAAAGTTGGATGTAGTAAATGCGCCCATGACACAAAGTAAAAGTAAAACCTCCCTATCTCAAATGCGCCTAAGTCATTAAAGTGAAAGCTCCAGCATTGATATGCGCCTGGAGAGCAAGGACGTGGCTAAAGAGTTTAAGCGTTGGAGATGAAACCTCCACTAGCTATATGCGCCCAGTGTAGAAAATTGGAAGCTAGCCATGCCAAATGCGCCCAAGGCACAAACTTGACGGAGACCCTGCCAAATGCGCCCACTTCAAAGGGGGAAATTAAAGAAAATTCGAAGTGCCAAAACTTGATGTTGCCTATGTAAAATGCGCCTCAAATGCGCCTGGCAAGACAGGGTGATTGAAAGAGTCAAGATAAAAAGCACGACCTAACATATGCGCTTGAGCCTGTGAAGGTATTAAGAGTGAAATTGTCTAAATGTCAAAACGGAAGTTAGGCATGCCATTTGCGCCCCTCTCAAAGCTGGAACCTCCATGTGCTATTTGCGCCTTGAAGCTTAGTAGGTAATTTGCGCCTCACTTCCAAAACTGAAAACTAACCATGTCGGATGCGCCTTGCCTTGAGAAGAGTTGGAGGTGAGAAATGTGGTATCTTGCGCCTTGCAAAAGGGGAGAAAGCTGAAAGTTTGCAAACTGAAAGTACCATGTATGAAATGCGCCTTTAAGCTTATGGGCTCGAAATTTGACTAAGACTCCTCTGAAATCAAAAGCACTGTATGCTATATGCGCCCATATCAAAGCTGGAGGTACCATGATCTAAGTGCGCCCATGAAGAAAAGGATTGAATCTTGAAAATTTCTAAGTTATGAGAAATTTGATACTCCAGACACTCATATGCGCCTAGAGTAAATGCCCCAAATGCGCCTAGCTTGGATAGAAAATTAATAAAATTAAAAAGGCGTTGGATTTAAATGTCCCCTCTCCAGATTGCGCCCAAGGAAGTAAAATAAAAAAACGTGGGGATTTAAGATAAAAAGGAAGAAATAAATTAAAGAGGCGTTTAAATTTTTCAAAAAAGCAAGTAAATTAAAAGGCGTTAGAAATAAAATAATCAAGTGGAGATTTAAAATTTTAAATTTTGACTTCAAAGACACGTGAAATTTTCTCAGCACGATTAAATCGAAAGGCATTCGGAGGAAATTAAAATTTCTCTTAGCAAGATAGAGAAATTAAATTTAATTAATTAATTTAATTATTTTCCTAAGTCTAATATTAAATTCCCCCTTCGATTTTGACCCATGCGATTTTAAAATTTCGGACGATTTAACAAGGGGAATTTGTTTCGGAAGTCGATTATGGATGGAAAATAAAATAATGCCTAGCCAATTTTGACAATCGATGTCGAATTTTTAAATGCGTTGAAATAATAAATTAAAATGGCGATTAAATTAAAATTTTAATTAATTAAAAATGCCATTTTAAAATTTTAATCGAGATAACTTCAAATCGATGTAAAAATGATTTTCTCGAAATCACTGGAGGTAACTGGCAGTCGGGAGGGAATTTTAAATTTAAATCAAGGAAAGAATCTCCTCGAATAGCAAATTGTCATAATAACTGCCAGACGATGGGAATATTCCCTTTTAAATTTAGCAAATGCGTCAGTCATGATGAAGGGAATAAAAGGCATCTGCTAAAATTAGCGCCAGCCTTTTGCTATAAAACTCCGAGGATTTTCATTCTCATCTCACAAGATTCGAAGTTGAAATTTATGCTGGCAAGTTGAGTTGTGAGATTTAATTCGAGAAGTTGCTGAGAGTTCGATTTTTTTGAAGTTTGAGATTGAAGTTGCTGAAAGTTCGATCGTTGGAGTTGCTGAGATTCGAAGTTGCAAGTTGCGAAGTGCTTCGAAGTAAAAGGGTTTAGCATTTTTATTTCTTCACGTTGTTGAGGTATGTATTCGAAGTTGCTGAAACTTTTTATTTTTTGCTGAAAGTTGAAAATGCTTTGAAGTTAAAAGTTGAAATGCTGAAATCGTTTATTTATGCTGAGAGTGTTTGAATGCGAAGTTGCTTGAGCTTTGATTTTTCGAAGTTGTTTGAAATTGCTGAGTGTTAGAATCGAATTGGATTTAAATTGTAATGCCTTCGAAGTTGCTGTTTTATAATTTTCGAAGTGCTGATTTTCGATTACTTTTCGAAGTTGCTGTTTTGTGACTTTCGAAAAGCGGATTTTTTAATTTGTCGAAGCTTGCTGATTTTAACTTGTTCGCTTTAAAAACTCTCGGATTCATTTTCTTCGAAGTTGCTGATGTATAACTGTCGAAGAATTGATTTCGAACTTGGTGATTTATAATTCGAAGGCTTGCTGATTTTAAATTCGAAATTGCTGATTTTAAATATTGCCGAACTTTAACGCGCCTTTTCGGAGTTGAAATTGATAGAGTAAATTTCTTGTGAGGAGTTAAGTTATTTCTTTTGGCTGCGAGTTGCTGGAGGTTGAAGTTTAATTATTGAGAAGTCAAAGTTGACTGCTAACGCTACTAACTCGTATTTATTTTTGCAGCCAATTCCAACTGCCAGCCACCTCACGTGATTGTCGTTTTTTAAAAGTTGATGGAGTGATATTCGCTTTTTGTTTTGCAGATGGCTGACGCTGCTGGAACTAGCAAGGCTGGAACTAAGGCTGCAAACAACGAAGCTGTTAAGGAGAACGCCTCCAGGCAGGCGATTATCAAGGGTTTAAAGAAATCCTTCATCCCAGAGTCAAAGATCATCTCGAAGTATGGCAATTTGACGGACACCAACCTCGGGTCCTTCAACCTCGAGGCCTTCACACGCCGAATGTACGGGCAAGGTGGCAACCTTCCAACGGATGCATCACGGAATATTGTGAAAAGTGGGTTGTACAATGCAGCAGGCTTCCAACCGGCAGTCCGTTGTCCTGAGCTAATCCTCGAGTGCGCCAACTTCTACAATACTGAGGATCGAACTATCACCTCTCCCGATGGTTTGATCATGGCTAATTTCGCTCCAGATGCAATCGGCGAGGCGTTTGGAATCCTCGCCACGGACAACATGTTGTATAAGTCCAAGGCCAAGGCAGATAAGATGTACGCCACAACCTTCGAGAAGTGCATGAAAGAATAAACACCTCATGGATGCGCAAGCCAAAGCCACCTGCTGCCAGGCTACCGAAACAAATAATCTCAGAGGAGCTGAAGCAAGAATATTGCGACATCATTATGTTGCTCAGCAGAGTCAATGGTAGCCCGCAATCTTTCATATTCGAGCCATGGATGTTCTTTTACATCAGTGTGGTGCTCGAAGGGGATGAGCAAGTGAACTGGGCGAAGATGATAAGTGACAACATCGATGAGCAGTTCCGGAGCCTCAGAAGAACGAAGACATTTTATATGAGCTCATATGTCGTCTATATGTTGGCTCGAATGACCAAGTACAGAGGATTGGCGTACCAAGAGCCAATTGGCTGCGGCTACAATCAGTTTAAGATCCACCAGTCATGCAGACAGTTACATCTTACTCACACTGATGACTTTCAAAGAGTGAATGATGCCTTCACCATGTACATCACGAGAACCCTTCAGCAGAGGCTGCAGCAGAGGTATCCGAGGAGGCTCAGATGCTGATCGAGGAGTATGGGTGTTGGTTCGTCCAGTTCCCAAAATTTACCTATTTGAGGCTGCCGGGGTACGATTCCTATGTGTACAAACTACCTAGGTACCCTACCAACAGAATGATCCTACTCGAGTTGTCTAGGCAACTGGTGGCCTACGACAAGATTATAAGGCGAAAGAAGAAGGGAGGTCTGCATTTTCCCATTGTGTTGGGAAATTCACTCGAGGAATGCCCAACCTTACAAGCAGCCAAGGAGGCCGAGGATGAGCTAAAGTTTTACAAGCTGACTCTTCACACGAGCCGACAGAGTTTTGATCCTAAGGGAATGATTGGGACGGTGCAAGGAGAAGAGTTTAAACATAAGGCTCACCTGGAGGACTTTTGGGCAAATGCGGCAAGCGAGGGCGAAATCAGGAGAAGGATGTTTTCAAGGCTCCCCCTGAAGCTAATCAGAGAGTGTGAGGTGATTAAGGTGCCAGATCAACTTGAGGAGGATACTAGAATCACCCATCCAGATTATGAAACGGTAAAGAACGCTCCGATGCCACCAGTAGATTGGGCCGAACCAGAGATTGTGGATCTAGACACTCTGTCTATCCCGGTCATGACATTCACTAGGGCATGGGTAGACGAGCGTGTTAATAGATTGAGGAGGAGGTCAGTCGCCCTTACGTATGACCTCATGGGTGATAAAAGGCCGCCGGTGGTAGCAAAGAGAAAGAAGCAGCTCACACGAGGTCCAGAGCCAAAAAGAAGGGAACCCGTTCAACCAGAACCGCAGGGGTCGGAGGATACAACATCCACTCAGCTGGTATCTCATTCTTCCAGTAGGCGTGAGGTTTCATTGTTTGCTAGTCAGAGAGCTCCAAGAAATGAGGAGCCGGAAGACGGAGAAGTTAACCAGCCAATGCTGAGAGAAGTTGATACTCAAAGTGTGAATGATCCTGAAGCTGCCAATAAGCGGGATGAAGGGGAAGAATCAGACACGGAAACCCACTTTGACTTTTCCTTCGGAGAAGAGGATGCTGGGACTCGTGAGGGAAGTGATCAAGAGGTCGAGATAATTGAGCCTCCAACAAAAACTGCTCGGGAAGAAGTTCGAGAAGTGGAAGCAACTGAGGAGCAGCCTCTGATTATTTATGATATTCAACGAAATTGGCTTTCACAGGCAATCAGGAGGGATCAAGATGATGACGCCGACCTAGCACTTGAAATGGAAGAACTCTTGAATAGAACAAGCAAGTCGCCAAAGCGGAAGAGGGCGAGAAAATATACAAGGATGGAAACAAATGAGGCAGGTTCCCGTAGCCTTCACATCGCTGCCCCAAGAGAAGATCACGATTTGAGTGACGCAATGCCGGAGAAGTACACAATCACCACAGTTGAGTTGGGACGCCCTTCAGGAGCGCAAGTGGTGGAAGAAGCTGAAGGTTCGTTTCAGGCATTAAAAGATAGGCTGGTAAAGAAAGAAGGAAAGTATAAAAGGTTGAAGAAAGAGCACAGAGCGTTGGTTGAGTATGTGCAAAATCTCGCACATCCTGTTGCTCAAGGTAATCCAGCAGCGGAGCTTCCACCGGAGGTGCCACGTGAGCCGATCAGCGGCTTGGAGGAAGTGAAGAGGGCTGTACGAGAAGGAGATAAGTGGGTGAATGGTGTCCGTGCTGAGGCAGAAAAGTTCATGGCGGATCTCGTCTCAGCATTCCAAAATGCTTCCGGTATTCTTTCACGTTTGGATGATGTTGAGCAGGCTTGGGGAGATACCCACATCTTTCAAGACAAAACTATCCCACGTCTTGCTGTTTTGATGCGTGTTCCCACGCAAACTCTGGTGAATGAAGGGGTAATTCAAGCGGGTGATAGATATGACTTCCGTGGATGGCATTCAGCAGCGTTCACAGGGAAGAATTTCTTTGACACTGCAGCAATAGAGTCCTCCAGGATCAGAAAGGCTATGAGGAATATTCGTGAGAGTATTCTCAACACTTTGGAGTCAGTATTCGCAAGAAGGCTTGCGCATGAGGAGGTAGAAGCAGAAGGACTAAGGGCAAAATTGCAGCCCTTCTTTTCTGAGATGAGAACATTTTCCCAGCTGGATTTTGAAAACATCTCCACGTTTTCAACGATCATTCAGAGCACGCAGGATCCTATGGAGACTTGGGGAAAATCTTGCGAGAAACATGAGCAGATGGTGGCCATCTTGGAGTATCAGCTGAATCTCACTCCATCAATTTCAGAAGAAGAGGTCGACGCAGTGTTGGCGCGATTCATAGCGTACGCGGTCAGAGAAAAGAGCAAAGGAATCCGGGTCATGGACGAGAATCTTCTAGAAGGATAGTGGGCATTAATTGCTCATACTGGTCAAAGGAGGAATCTGCTATTTTTAGGAGCATTTATGACGCCACTCCTCCACCTTCTGGCGGTTTTTAGGGCAATCTCGTCTAGGGCTGAGGTGGCTCAATCTGAGCCCTCCGTTGTAATTTGATCTGGGCCGTCTGTTCAAACAGGCCAGCTATATAAGGGGGAGTCCCCCTCATTTGTACTCTAGTAGTCATAGAATCAGAGAATAGAGAGCAATTGTTGAAGCAGAATAGAGAGTAGAAGCTTTTAAGTTAGAGTAGTTTTTCATTTGCATTGTTGAAGAAGAAGGGGAATTCTCCCTTAGAGAATTTTGTAAGAAATTGTCATAAAAGACTATTCTTAATAAAGCTTTTCATTGATGGTGAATTTCAACTTTGTTTCGAATAGTTCGTGAGGTTTCTTATTCCTTTGACTTCAATTAGGAACTTAATTTCATGCTTGTAGTTAGACATGGATGTTTATGCTTGATATAAGTGAATTTCTTTTATCCATACCACTAACGTTCTTGCTGACGGTAAGCACGTCCTGTGTGGTCGACTGGACTTTTTATTCTTAACTTCGATCAAGGTTCATAGGTAGTTACGCATCATTGTGATGGTAGTTGCTCTATTGAATCGTGATTTGAACAACATTTTCACCCTTTGAAGATTGCACTTACTTTGTTGACGCTATCCAACAGGAGGCTAAACAATGTTTGTCGAAGTTCATTTAAGTTGAGCGTAATATCCATTTGCATTTAGATTAGAAGTTAGATTTTAGAAATCTCTGCAACCATTCAATTCTGCATAATCTTGGTTAGTTTTAGGAAACTCGCATTACAAAGCCAAATCATTCGCGCATAAGTCCCCTTCAAAAGCACACCTTGGTTGTCACTACACGCCTTTTGAACAACTACGTAAGTCCCCTCGTGAGTACACAGCATATACACATCAACCAAACTGAGCCTATTCGCATTTAAAGAACCTTGGAGTTGAAGGCGTGATCTCACTCGCAATCTTAGCACGTCGAATACTTTGTTCAAGAGAGAATAGGGGATCCATTTGGAAACTTTGTTCTGCCAAGTTGGTGAGGTCACAAAAATCACATCAACAAGTAGGAGGATCAAATGCCTTGACCCAACCTCTCATAGGCTCCATCAAACCCTCGATGAAGAGAATAACAAGCCTCCGTTCTGAAATGCCTGTCACCATGACTGCAACCCTCTGAAATTCACCGACATAAGCATCGAAGCTACCTATCTGCCTGAGCTGAGCTAGCTCTCTGAAGTAGAGTTCTAGATCCTTCTTGTCGAAACGCTCTATGAGCCTGCTGGTGAACTCTTGGTAAGTAGTGACTGCATGATGGCCAAGTGTGTGCATGCCATGATGCCACCAATCATGCGCCAACCCATCAAGATGCAAAGTAGCAAACTTAATGGCCTCATCCTCCTGCATGGGTCTCAGTGATAGATAATTGTCCAACTTTTGGACCCAAGACCTCGCTGAACTCTTATCAAACCCGTCAAAGTACGACAAGGTGATTTTGCTAACTGCATACTGTAAATCCCTGTTCACCTGTCGCTGTGGCTGCTAGTGCTGAGGAGCTCTCCGGTCAAATCTACCTCCCCCTCTAGGTTTATGCACATCCATAAACTCATGAAAAGACAACGCCTGCCTGATCTCAAGTGCCAATGATAGATACTCACCATGAAATCTAGTCACATCCGCCACTAACATGCCATTGTGTGGCTGAAACTCCTAATGATGCCCCTACTGCTCTGCCTCCGAAGTTGAAGGTGGGGTCTCTCTAGATATGAATGTAGGTTGTCCAGGCCTACGCTCATGAGAGATCGGTGATGGCTTCCGTGGTGTTGATGCCAAAGGCTGGTCCACGTCTGCAGTCCTGCTCGACTGTCCGATCTGGATATAGTGTGGCCGGGATGGAGTATACTGTCTAATAGTGCCCATCAACTGGGACATCATGTCCATCATATTATCGTGCTTGCGCCTAAACTCCTCATTAGTAATATCACCTTCTTCATGCACTTTCCCTAAATCCCTAAGTGTCTCTGCAGGGATCTCACGATCTGCCATCAATGTTGTGACACTGTTCTCACTGCTATTGGAACTGGATCTGTGAATACCTAGAACCCCTGATACTGTCTCACCTTCAAGAATAGGTGGACCTGTCCAATCCTCAACTCTGCCTGTTCCTCTACCTTTACTGTAGAAAATGATATCTCTACTCATGAAAAAGCATCTAAAAAGCATACTTCTGACTGAAAAAGCAACTGAAAAAAGCACAGGATGGCAGGAAAACTGTGCTCTGATACCACTGTAAGAGACCAGGTGTCTCTCAATCCAAAACGCTGTCCGGTAATCTGAGTTTTTGTTTGTTTTCTGTATTTTTGACTTTTTTGTAGGTTTTTGCATATAAAGAGAGAAATTGCGATTTTGCTTGAAATGCTTGAAAAATTATTAATAAATTCCAGAAGACTATTTTGATTGAAATAAGTCTACCAAACTGAAGCCAGATGATTTATTCAACTTCACAAATAATCTCACTGAGAAATACAAACGTTACAATTAAAAAGCAACTAATAATTAAAGAACCTGGACATATTGCAGCCGCCAGAATGAAGACAATAAATGTACGGCCAAAGGACTGAAGCCAGTTACAACCCCCAAAATCCACGCCAGAACTCCAGGAGACCCTAGGCGCACAGGATGGAAGAAGCAGAAGACCTAGACTGAAGGCGTATTTTCCAGTTGATGAAGTACGGCCCTTGCTGGTACAGAAAAGTACGGCCCAACCAGCAGCAATAAAAATAGTACGGCTTCAAGAAGAAAGTGCCAGAACACTGTGAAATGATCTCAGATAAGTCGCCACCAATAACTGATAAATAATCTTCTCAAACCCTTCCTGAATCGATTCAATAAGCACAACTGCAACCTCTGTATGAAGTCACCATGTTTGACAATCTTCAACTGTTATTTCACAGTCTCAGTATGTCAGATCTTGAAGAGGGAACGTTCCTCAAAACCTGTCGATCTGCAGAAACCCTGGTTTCTCAAACCCCAATGCTCTCAGAGAGAAAAGATAACAAATTCGAATAATTAATCACATAATGAGTTCGATTTTCCTTCAACTGAATATATATGCTCTCTCAATAATTCGACCCCCTTTGTAAAAATCATTTAAAATGCATTTAATATTAATTCGCCTCTTTGACTTGGGCAATAATATTAAAATAATGGCGTCCCCTTTTAATGAATAAATAATTATTCATTATAATAATAATTCTCCTTTATTATAAAGTATTAAATACTTTATAATATGCCATTAATCATTAATATTTTAATAAATCATTAAAGTGACTTTATAACATAAAGTCAAAATAATAGTTATTCAATAATCATTAAATGCTCCATTATTCTCCATCCGCTCATCAAACTATCAAACTGGGTCGAAACTGAGTTGACCAGCTGAACCAGGTGCCCTGCCCAAAATAGCAACTCTCGCCTACCTGACTTACTATAAATAGTAAGTATCTGAAAAACCACTCTAAAAGAGTCTACGAAGGCCCAAATCTGAATCAACTGCTGGAGTGATGTTCCCAACGCTGGATAACTACCTCAAGTGATCCTCTAAACACAACTGCCAGCCTACGAGGATCTGGATAATAGGCTAACTACTAACACGACGGTACTGTCTAGGAAGGGGACATTACAGATAGTGGGAGAGGTATGCAACATGTTGTTGCCATCCTTGGCACCTAAATGCCAATATGGGGTCATCCCTGAGGACCTCTCCCTATTGACAACACATCCAAGGATACCCTACCATCCCCAAGACAACCTGGGGGGGCATCCAAGTGTCCCTTAATCATCCTAGGGGCATCAAGGCATCCCCAATGGTTAGAAAAGGATTTTTTTTTTAAGTGCAAACAACATTAAAAATCAATTATTTGGCATCCGTTTTGATATACAAAATCAAGAACATGGTCAATACAACATTGTTGGAAGAAGCAAGTAATAAATTATGAAGCATACAACCATTAATGAAAGTTAAGGACCTATCAAATGGAAGGAAACCTTTTGATTTCATTTATTGATGGTCAAAGGTTGATTCAATTCTAGCTAAGATTCTTGTTTTAGATGAAAGCTAGTCAACATTAAACTATTAAAACATAGGAGGGCACCCACAAGTGTCAAGAAGAGATCCTTATCCTATGCTTTACAGACAAAATACATTGAACTGTTCAAACTTTCTTTTGTTAAACAATGTCTTCAATGTGTCTACAAGACTAGACAAACTTACACCAAATGAGTTAAATGCACCAGCCTCATTATTGAATCTGTTTCAAACTGACATGGTAGGGCTTCTATTTATATTTTTAGTAGAGATCAAATATTATCCTTTTTTAAATTTCATCTTCTTTTATTTTGTCTAAGTTAGTTTTAGATATTTTTAATCTATTTGTATTTTTAAAAATTTCATATTTGAATTTTATATATTATTGTAACCCCTTTCCCCAAAATCTGGAAAAAATTTGTTGTCCCCTCATCTCTACATCCCCTATCCCCAAAACTCAAAGAAAGATTGTAAATTTCTTTAGTGTTTTCCTATTTTTTTTAATAAGGTTTGATCCTAGATTTGGAACCACTAGAATTTTGTACAAGATGCTCAACCTTGATTAGTTCCCCCAATAAATGTTTACTGATGAATATCCAAGTAGATGCCATATTGTATATTGATTGTCAACAACCATCCAAATATCCTATAAGAATATACAACCACCCAACACAATCAACAATCAAAAGTAATCGTATTTATATTACATAATAATGTGTCCTAAGAAGATCAACCCACAAGGATATAGAATTTAGGCATTTAACCTGTGTTCCACCAAGTTTCTAGGATGGGAGAACATGGGGACGGGTGGACACATTTCAGGGATGGATTTTTTTGAGGCCATTTTTTGGGACAGTAGGGGATGACTATATAAAAATACAGAAAAATTTAAAAATATAGGGAAATTTCAAATATTCATATGACAAAATTGATAAAGGCATTCATCATATTGATATATACATTATAGAATCCTTAAAACACAACAATAGATTTCACATGAGTGTCAAACAAATTAATATTTAATTGCTTCCATAATTCATTGTCAATGTGCATATGATATAAAATTAGAAAATAGCAATGTTGCATGCACCAAAATGTCCAAAGGCTACAAGTTTGCACTACAAATGTCAAAATGACAAAGTCACAAATGTCAAAATAAAAAACATAGTGATGGAAAGTATGAGGCTGCCTCTAATTGACATCTCCCAACACTACATCAAAATCAAAGTTTGACTCTTAGTCACTGCCACTATGAGTACAAGGGGTTGGCTCATCTAATGGGACTCAACCAATCCCTTCTGTGTCCTCATCAATCTGAGTGGCATCCTCTAGATCAACATCCCGCCATAAAGTTGGAGTCTAACAATCCTGGAGTCGCAAAGCACTATGCATGGCCACCAACTTCTCTGCACATCCAGAGGTTAACCTATTCCTCTTGATAGAGTGAATAAAGTTGTATGTGGACCAATTCTTCTCTACAGCAGAGGAACTAGCAACCTATGAAAGGATGCGAATAGCAAGCATCCTCAACTCTGGTGCATCTTTGCCATGCCATGTCCACCATCCAATAGGATTCGTTTGAGCTAATGTAGCTCTATCTATTTTCCCCTTTGTTTTGCCAAATGTTGGACCATGGAGATTAGTAAAAGCAAGCCATTGTGTGCAAAGTAAACTCGACTCCTCAAATGAATACATCTTTCTAAGGGCCTTCATTAACCCTTCTTTTACCTCTTCATCATCACAAGGAGGCAACCTACCATCTTTTAGTGCATACCATTTGGGATTAAGAGAAAACGCTGCCATATGAAGTGGGGTGTTCATAGTGTTCCACCGCCACATCACAATAGGCTTAATGTGTTGCTCATATAATCTCAAATTATGATCCCTATTACAAATTGCTTGCTTCATTTTTCCAAGCATGCTGTCAAATGTCTCATAAATCTCTCCAAAACTAGGAGAGTCTATATCAACATATCTAATGACATCCACGACTGGTGAAATGAAAAAGCAAATATATCCACAAGTGTAAATAAAAACTTGAAAAAAGACAAGTTAGAAAATTAAAATCAATTTTTTTTAATAAAATCAGCAATCAAATTGTAAATTATAAATTTATTAATAAAATGAAAATCAGCAAGTTAATAAAAATAACAATTTTTTACCTTACATTGGACCACCAATCATCATTAAGAAGTTTTTGTTTGATGCTTTATCCTTCTATAATGTTTGCAGTAGACCATCTACTCCACTCTAAATTAACCATCTTCAACTGTAGAGCCTCCTGCACCTCAAGCATCCTCTCTAACAAAATAAAATAACTGCCATACATTGTCTTCACAGGTTTGGGGAATTGATTCTTTGAAAATGTCTTGAAGAGAGCAAGTGAGGTGTGATGGTTGCAAATAAACATCTAAATATCTCTAGCTTCTATCACCGCCTGTTGCACTCAATCTATTTTCCCTATGCCTATTTCAATGCATTGTTCAACGCATGAACACAACAAGGAGTCCAAAAGATGTGATTGTAAACACCCTCCACCATCATGCCAGCTAATTTACACACACATGCCGAATCAGTGACCACCTACACAACATCGGAGGCCCCAACCTCCTCTATGGCATCTCTCAAAATATGAAATTAGAATTCTGCATTCTTGCGCTTCCCAAAACAATCAATAGCTCTAAGAAAATATGAACCAGTTGAACATGTGACTATGATGTTGATAAGTGGGCAATGTTTAATGTCATTCCACCCATCCATGACAATAGAGCAGCCCATCCTAATACAACATTGTCTCATGTCTTCCATCACCAAACTCACCTTGGAATATTTTTTGTCAAGGAGTGTAGCACGTAGTTTATGTTCTCTAGGAGGGGTGAATGAGGAACCAGCAAAAGTTACAACTTTGAACATTTGTTTGAAGTAAGGAGAATGTGCTACATGGAATAGGATGGCATGGGCATAGAAAACTTTGGCAAAGGAGGAATCTGCCACATCTCGTGTATGCACATTGAACAAACTTGCAACTTTATCTGGCTGCTTACTAGTAATAGTCTTCCTCTTTTGTCTTGTGGAAACATGAACATCACCACTAGCACTACCAACTATAGAGGGAATATGCATAGCTGATTGTGCGGATTGTGTTGCCATTGGCAACCCCTTAGACTTTGATTCTGCTCCATATGCATCTATAACACTCTACCCTCTCATCCTCCCTTATTTCTTCACAAACCTTCACCCCTTTGGCTTTAAAACCCAATAGATGAGAATACATTCTTGTGTAGCTCCCTCTAAAATGATCATGACAAAGTGACACAACCACAATCTAGTACCCCCTAAATTTTTCTTTTTGTCTTTGTCTAGGGTTGTCACCAATTGAAGAGATTTTTTAGAATTAAAGGAGCCTTTGCATAAGTTTTTAGATCTTTGGAAGGGCATTCAAATGGATTTTTTTAGGCTGTCCACCCAATCCCATACCACTCCCACACCTTGATGAGCCCCCAAGTTGGTTTTCATTTTCTTATTCCCTCTCATCATGCCCATTATTCTCACTACTGCTGCTCATGTTATTTTGTTTTGGAATTTGGAAACTAAAAATTAAAAACAAAAAAAACAAAAACAAAAATCATACATTCCATCTTTTAAACTTTGAAAAAAATTGAAAAAAAAAAGGAACAAATGTAAGATTAACATACCTCTTTTACTTCTCTTGTTGGTTGCTACTCTTCACCTCAATCCTCACCAATGTTGATTTTTCCAACAGCACCTTCAAACCCTGTTGCTTTGTCTTTCTAACTTGGCTGCAAAAAAAAATCATGTAAAAATGAACAAATGTTAGAAAGGGAGCGTTTTATTTGTTTCTTTGGGGTTTAGAGGGGCATGGGGGCCCACAATGCATATTTTAAAATGCTTTTTTTAAGTTCCATGTGTTTTTTTAAAAGTCATTGATGGAAATGTGTGGACGACCAGCTGTCCCTGGGATGGTTAGGTGATGTCTCAAACGTTCCCAATGCGCCCCAAGGACAATCAGTTGTCCCCACGTTGTCCCGCCATATCGAAAATGTTTCCGGCAATTTTTTGATTTTTGGGGACGTCTGGGAAACGTCCCGAGCCATCCCTGCATCCCCAAAACGTCCCGTGTGTAGGTATGTGGGGAAAAATCCCAAGGACGCGTCCCCTTGTACCCGTGCATTTAACTAAAAGGGACTAACAAAGCAAGCACCAAATGAAAGAAAACTGATAGCAAAATACTTCCTACACTAACTGAATACAAGAGGCATCCATGCAAGATCTAACATTTATTTTAAATGAATAAACTAATACAAAATTATTCACCAAAATGACAATATTTACCCTAGGAAAACCCTTTCGTGCAAAAACCCAGCCTCCAAAACTTAAACCAATGTATTCATAGTACCATATCCAGTTACAAATTACTATACATCAATCCTTCACAAGAGAAAAACAATACAAATCTAGAGAAATTAGAGCAAAATAACATTCTATAAAATCATACAATCGTAAAAACATACTTCTCCAAATAATGAACCAATATATATAGGCAAGACACAAAACCAGAAACCATCAATGGTTTCTAAAATCATGAGAGAAAATCATGGGCTAAAAGCGGCACTAAAATCTCCATGCAAACCCCAATGCCCAATTAAGAAGAGAAAAGTTTGAAACTTTCTCTTTCAACTTAAGCACTCCATTTTTTATTTTACCTACCTTTTTGGTAACATGCACATGTGAATTGAAGATATTCCTTACCTTATCAAAGTCTACATCTAAAACCCCCTTTTCATGCTCTTTCTAATCCAGCAACTCATCCACCTTGCAAGTTGTTAAAGTTGTATTTAACAGCTTTCATGACAACTAAGTGATAATTACAAATTGCCAAATTAAAACATGTGACAACATGTAAAGTGCCCTGCTAATTGTGACTGAATGTTTCTGATTTCATGCCTTTGTTTGTTTATCAACATCTGCCCTGAGTGTTACTTTGACTGATATAATTTTCCGTTCATAACCTTCCTCTAAAATGGAATGTTTTGGTGTGTCATTTGTTTGATTTGAAGGGAGCTCTTTTGTATGCAGATTTTAGCAAACCATGAAGTGTACATACAAGTAATGACAGCCATCATATAACCATTAACATCAATAATCAAAGCTGTAACAGCACTAGAGTGACGACCCCTTCACTAAAGATTTCCTTGACAACACCAACATTACACCACAAAACAGATGGTCTAAACTAACAGTCTGATATGCAATTTCTGAACGATGAATAAGACTGTCATTTGCAACACAGTTCCCCAACTCATATAAACATTACATAATTCTATCCATAGCATTCACTGGATTTTAATGATCAGATTTATCATTGCAAATAGACCAGATTATAACAGTAATTTCCTGAATATTACAAGTGTTGAAATTCATATACAACCATCTCAGACCCAGCTCATCATATTAAATATGGCAGCAAGCAAGTAAACAGCAATTTCCATTACATGTCAAATGATTCATAACATCAAAACGCTCAGACCTGGTAATAAGTTGTTCCCAAGCTTGAAGCTGAATGAAACGCCTCCAAAGGTTCCTAGACACTACGCACAGCAAACATGACCTCCCATTTTCAGACGAAACTCTTGGAGGAAGACTCAGTTTGCTTCAGGGAATCCACACGCCTATTGTAGAGCCTCAAAAACTCGTCACCATGCCGCCTATTAATGACCACGTCCCAGCTAGAAGAGATTAAGAAGTCGTTTCTCTCTCAGGAAGACACGTCCTTCACCAACTGTTCAGCTGCTTCAAAATGGCGCCCATAGCAGGTATATTCAACATATAAGAAACACATCTAGGGTTTCTCAGTAACAGAACTGTTGTGACCTTTTCACACATCACCCCATTCAAAATGGGGACCCCCTTATTTTTGCTCCGTTCTGGTCTTTTGGCTTTGGTTTTGTCTCTCTCTCTCTCTTTCTGTCTCTTTTCTGCTGTCTGTCTTTCCGTGGTGTGCCCGTCTTTGAGCTTAAACGTGAAATTTTGGCTAAGTCTGAGAATTAGGGTTTTGAGTCTTCTGGCAGTTTAAAGTCAAATGGAATGAATAAGTTGAAATTTGAGTTTGGCAATGCAATCAGCATGCTTTCAGCAGGTCCCCAACAAAATTTCAGTGAATTCTGACAACTTACTATTTTTAGTAAGTACCTAATTTGGGGCATTTTCTCAACACTTTTGAAGTTTCGATCGTTACACTGCATCCGGAGCACGTCAAGCTATTTGTCTGCAAAATTTGAGCCAGAACAGACAACTTTCTATTTTTAGCAAGTTCACCTTCAGAAGCTGATTTTAGGGTTTACATGCGAAGTTTTTCAATGCATGTCTGGAGATTATTTCTGGGTTTTCTGAGACCTACGCAGTGATAAACATGCAAAATGAGACAATGATTTTCAGTATTCAGCCTTCGGAGGCTATTTTTTGGGTTTGCATGTTGGAATTTTCTACGCATGTCTGTACATTCCTTGTGGGTTTTTTGAAAGCTTCGCAGTGGTATAACATGCAAACTGGGATCAGGACTTTTTCAGAAGCCGTCTTCAGAGGCTATTTTTAGGGTTTGCATGCAGGACTTTTCAGCGCATGTCAGGTTATTCCTTATGGGTTTTTCAAGAGCTACGCAGTGATGTGACATGCAAACAGAGTTGGTCACTTTTCCGGGAACTTACTATTTTTAGCAGATCCACTCTAGCAGCCCCCCCCAACACTTCAGTATCACAAACTGACCGACATGCAACAGAAACGGGGACAATCGGAGGTCATTTGATCAACATGCAAGTCAAATTAGGGTTTCCAGCTTCGGGACCCAAAATGAAGGGTCAAATGCCAGAATTTTCAAAAACCGGTGTATCCCACTGTGATCAGTATCTTTCAGGCTATCCACTGGTAAAATTTGAAGGCAATCGAAGCACTTACTATTTATAGTAAGCCAATTCTGAAATAGGCTATACATAGTAAGTCAACAGCAGACGCCAGTGTGAACAGGCACGTCATCCCATGGGGGTCACACCATTCAAATTTCAAGTTGAACGGAGCTATGGAAGTCATGAAACTAAGCAGTTGCTATAAATAGTAAATCACCTCCAAAAACATGCTATAAATAGCAAGTCAGCTCGAGATGACAGTGTGAACAAACTGACTAGGTCATGAAGATCCTGTGGCGCGAATTCCAAATCAATCCAAGCTCCAGAGGTATGAAAATCAGAGGTCTTACTAAATATAGTAAACAGGGGCGAGCAAGCTGAGAAATGTCTAAGTCTGGATGTTATTCCTGCTTGACCCCCAAAATGCGCCCTGTCATGAAGGTGGTGATGGAGAAAAAAATCTATGTCTGGAGTTATTCCTGCAAGACCCCCAAAATGCGCCCTCAACTTGAGAAGGTGATGGAAAAAAAAATTCTAAGTATCAAACTTCCTTCACCACCCCCAAAATGCACCCACTCTTCATGAAGTCATAAGTCAAAGTTAAATCCTCCTCCATACCTCAAAATATCCCCAAGGAAAGAAGTGTTGGTGGTAAAGAAACTAAGGCGTTGAAGTCAAACTTCCTCCTCCTACCCCCAAATGCCCCCAACTTGCAAGAGGCATCAAGAGAAATTTCTAAGTGTTGGCTTATTCCTTCACCACCCCCTAAATGCGCCCTCATCTAGTCAAGGTGAAGAAAAATGACTAAGGCGTTGGTTTATTCCTCCATGACATGTGAAATGCGCCCAAATGAGCTAGGAAAAGGACAAAAAGTGTTGACTTCCTCCTTGACCCCTTGAATGCGCCCATGTTAGAGGTGAAGTTAGAAAAGGAAACTAAGGCGTTAGAAGTAAAATCCTCCTCCATATGCTAAATGCGCCCAAAGTGAAGAAAGTTGGATGAGAAAAAAATTGTCTAAGGCATGTAAAATCCCTCTGGACCCCTCATATGCGCCCATGCTAGAGATAATAAAATATTTTTCTAAATATTTAAATTCCACCTTCCTTAGAGAAAATACGCCTAGGCTTGAGAGAAGGTGATAAAATTTACTGGGGCATGGATAAAATTGGCAAGAAAAGTCAAAAGGTGCCAGCTTCATGAAGTTGATAAAAATTGTCAAGGCCAAGCAAGAAAAATATGCCCAGAGTTGATGAATGAAGATAAATTTTGAAGAAAATATTTTTCTAAGGTTAAAATTCAAAAATTAAATGTACCCCTTCGTTTGTAGACACATGAATTTGACGCTTTCCGAAGGGAATTTTCTTCTGGGTACTGGACATCTTCGAAGAAGAATTGATTTTAAAGTCTTCCACAGCTCGCCAAGAAGTTTGAGATGAAGATTTTTCATGGATGCTTGACTGATGAATTTCCTAGGGGTAAAAAATTTACAAATTTTCTAAGGCAAGGAATAAAAAGATGTTTTTGAAAATAAATTGCCTTGGATGGTGAATTTGAAGTTGAATGACTAGATGATTTTGATCAAAATTCTTCATGAAGGTGAATTTTCTCGAGCCAGAGATGGATGAAATTAAACTGTTAATGCCTCAGCTCGTGAAATGAATTTCCTAAAGGGATGCAATTGAAGTTAATATTTTCAAAAGATGATTTAAAAATGCTAAGTACGCCTTGACCAGTGAAGATGAATCTTCTTGAAATTCTTGAAGGTCAAATATTCTAGATGCCAGACGCCAAGTGTTGCAGCTGCCTAAGGAGGGAAATTCAAATTCCTGCAGTGAAGTAGTGGAAATTTAATGAACTGGCTAAAATTGGCTTCTTCTAGAAATCGACTTAGCTATATGAGCTGTGAAATTGTTTCATTTTTCTCCATCAGCTGAAGAAGTACAACTTGGGGGCTCTGAAGTGAAGATTGCAGTGCAAGCTAAAACTTGGTGAAGAAATTTGAACTTGAGCTCTAGTTGTGGAGTGTTGAAGCTGAAGTTGAATAAGTTCGAAGCTGACGAGTTGTTGAAGTGAAGTTGGCCGATTTTCTCTAAGTGCTGAAGTTGTTGAAACTAGCTTGGAAAATTTTCTAAGCGTTGAAAGTTCGAAGTTGCTACAGGAAGTGTTGAGGTTTGAAGATGAAATACAGTGTTGCAGCTTCTCATTTTCGAAAGTCTGCTGGCAACCCCAATATGATTTTATTTTTCTAAGTTAAATTGCTAATGACTATTTGTTGTTTTTGCAGAATGGTTGAAGTAAGAGCAACTAGCAAGGAGTGTTGGAAATTTGTCATTGATGTCAAGGAAAGTAATGAGATCAAAATAACTGAAGTATATTGCATGTGCAAAGCAGTTAAAATCATGACACCCTTGAAAGAGATCGATTTAATCTAAAAGGTAAATCATTGCTAAAATAACAAAGAAAAATTTGATGCTCCAATGAAAGATAACAAACTGTTGATTGAAGTTGTTAACATCTGAAAAATCACGATTTGAATATTGAAGTGATGCGATTCAAAAAAGAGAGGAGTTGTGTTTGTTTATTAAGAAAGAATGATCTATTCTTAAATGATTTTAAGACATTAACAAATGGTCATCATTAAATGGAGATTTATGTTAATACATCAGATTTATCAATAGCAAAAGGTGATTTATGTGAAGAAACAGGATCAGATATAAAGCGCTTCATCAAATGGAATAATACGATCAATAAAAAGGAAAATTCAGAATTGAAGAGAAACGATTATTGGTAAAGCAGTCATCACCTTAAAAGTATTAGAAATTAAAAGCCAGATTTTTAATATACTAAAAGGTGCAATTCTAAATAAGACAAGGCTGAAAAAGACAGCTAAAAAGCTATGATTGAGAAGTTTTATAAGGGAAGCGATCAAAAAGTTTATTTTTGTGCAGCAGATGGGACAAAAGCACATGAGACAAAACTGTGAATAAAACACAAATGAATAAAGACAAAAATAGACAGCAATTTATTCTTGAAAAGAAACTCTTTCTTGCTGAAGTGATGTGATTTGTTTCTTGAAAGAATACGATTTATTTTATACAGCTTCAGAATTATAAAAACAAAAATTAATTACTATATGGAGGGGTGCGATCTATTTTTGCAACTCCAAATTTATAAAGACAAAGTCAATTAAACATAGAAGTGATACGATTTGCCCTGGATGCAAATTCTTTAATATGAAAGGGTATGTTTAAGCAAACAAACAGATTTTAAGTGATGTGTTCTTTTACAAAAGGTTGCAATGGTTGATTAGCATATCTATATGAGATTCAATTCAGATTTGCAATGTGTAGTGGTGGAATTAATGCTATATCTTTGAAACACAACTAGATGTAGAGAGTGTTGAGCATTGTGTGAATAATGAACATTTTCTGAGCACTTACAAAGGAAAAATTACATACACAGCAGCAGGTATATGAAATGAGTATACAGAGAAAAGAATGAATACAAGCAGATTTTTGTGAAAGAAATATTGTAGTGTGGCTGTGTGAGAGTATAAAGATTTCATCGTAAAAACACAAGCAGACTTGGTTATTGTGATTTATGGCAGATTGATAGAGACAAAAATAAAAGAATATATCATTCAGATTCAGACAGTTCTATGTGAAGAAACGAATATCAGGAAGTCAGATTATTGTAAAGAAGAATATATGTGTGAGCAGATTTATGCAGATATAAAAGAGATACATTTGTATATGTAATTGAGGAAGAAAATAAAGAGGAGATCATCAAAGGAAGATCTGAAATAAGTTTATAAATGGAGATGTTGTAGAAGATTTATGTGAATATCTCTCAAGAAAGGCAAAACCAAGAAGAAGATTGGTTGTAAAGTCCATCATCCGTTGAGGAAGCAACATTGAAGGTGGAGGATTATTCTTGACATTATTATCTTTGCTAAGTTGGTGCTTGGCAAGTGGGGTTGAAGCCTCCAGTAGGTTGGTGCCTACTAAATCAGCTTTAGGAGTTGGTACTCCTTGTAGGTTGGTGCCTACTAAATCAGCTTTAGGGGTTGAAGCTCCTTGTAGGTTGGTGCCTACTAAATCAGGATTAAGGGTTGGTGCTCTTTGTAGGTTGGTGCCTACTAAACTACTTATTTGGTGATTCAAGTAGGTTGGTGCCTACATTCATTGTAAAAGTTTATATAATTCATAAAGTACATTGTTTGTACCGTGGTTTTCTCCCGTAAGGGTTTCCACGTAAAATCTTGGTGTCAACTTGTTCATATTGAGATATTCTCGCATAGTTGATTTATATTAGAGTTTGAAGTTAATAAGAGTTAAGAGGGAAAAAGTTAGTTGATATACTGATTCACCCCCCCCCCTCTCAGTATATCTTTGTGCTCTTCAGGGAGAACAACGCTAAATCCAACAAAGCAAATGCATCTAGACAGGTGGTGATTAAGAAGCTGAGCAAATCATTCCTGTCGGAGTCAAAATTCTCTTCGAAGCTGGGCAAGTTGGCTGATACAAACTTGGGTTTTTTCAACATGGAGGCTTTCAGAAGTCAAATAATGGGAGTTGGAGGCCATCGTCCTTCGATCACTTCTCACAATATTGTCAGAAGTGGACTATATGCAGCTGCTGGTTTTCCACCAGCAATTCAGTGTCCGGAGCCAATTATGGAGTGTGCTAATTGCTACGACCCTGAGCACAGGTCTATTGTCTCACCTGATGGCAGATTGTTTGCCAACCTCATGCCTGCAGCTATTGGCGAAGCCTTTGGAATTCCTTCACATGAGAAAATGATTTACAAGACGAGAGAACGTGCTAAGCGGATGTATGCTTCAACATTTGAAAGATGTGTTGATATGATTAACTCTCGTTGGATGAACAAGCCCAAGCCCTCTCGCACGAAGTTGCCGAGGCAGATAATTTCAGATGATCTGAAGCAAGAGTACTGTGATTTGATAATGATGCTCAGCAGAGTTGGAGGTTTCCCCAGGCGTTCATCTTTGAGCCGTGGATGTTTACTACATCAACCTCGTGCTGGAAGGGAAGGAGCATATTAACTGGGCGGTGATGATTAGTGATAATTTGCACAAGCAGCTCCGGAGTTTGAGGAGGACGAAGACATTTTACATGGGCTCATATATCATCTACATGCTAGCTCGTATGACGAAGTATAGAGGAATATCATACAAGGAGCCAATTGGATGTGGCTCTCATCAGTTTAAGATTCATGAGGCTTGTTCACAACTGCACTTGACAAGCACTTCCCATTACAAGAGAGTCAATGATGCCTTCACTATGCACATAATGAGATCACTTCAACAAAGGACTCATCACAGGATCTCGAAGGAAGCTCAAGAATTGATAGAAAGGTACGGTTGTTGGTTTATCCAATTTCCAAAATTTACTTATATTAGGCTACAAGGGTTTTCTTCATATCCGTATAGATTGCCTAAGTACCCTAAAAATAGGATTTTGATGTTAGAGATATCTAGGCTACTCATTGCCTATGATAAGATTCAGAAGAAAAAGAAGGGAGGGTTGGACTTCCCAATCATCATGGGAAATTCAGACGAGGTGTGTCCTTCACTATAGGCAACCAGGGAAGCTGAGAATGAGCTTCAGTTTTTCCACTTTTCTTATCATACCAACAGGCAGCATTATGACCCCCACAGCAATATCAGATGGATACTATCAGAAGAGTTCAGGCATAAAGCAAATATTGAAGATTACTAGGCTGGTGTGTTGGATGAGGCTGAAGTTAGAAAGAGAATGTTTTCAAGACTACCTTTGAGCATCATCAGGGAGTGTGAGATTATTCCAGTACCAAATCAGGTGGACGAGGACATGAACGTTCTTCATCCAGATTATGAGGCAGTGAGGGATACGCCACTCCCACTCCTAGATTGGTCGGAGCCGGAGATTGCCAATTTGGACACACTTTGCATACCAGTATTGACATTCACCAGAGGATGGGTTGAGAGGCATGTAAATAGACTTAAGAGTAGGTCAATTCCTTTGACTTACAACTTGATGGGAGATCATAGGACGCCAACTGCCACCAAGAAGAAACAGGTTGCTCGAGCTCCATAGTCTCGAAGGAAAGAACCAATTCAGCCAGAGCCTCCAAGAATTGTGGTAGAATCACCTACGCCATTGGAGACACGTTCTCCAAGTATATAGGAAGTTTCACTATTTGTTGAACAGAGAAATATGTTGAATAAGGAACAGGAGTTACAGGAGGCAAATCAGCCACCATGAAGAGAGTCCGTTGGCCAAAGTGTCAATGCACCCACCAGAGGTGATCAGCAAGAAGAAGATGAAGAAACTGCTACAGATACACACTTCCAGCGTGAGCTTGAGGCGGTTCTAGAAGATGATACAGTTACAGGACAGGAGGCCCAAGTTTCAGGTACTCAGCCCATAGAAGCCAGTGAGCCCCGTCAAGATGAAATTAGAGAAGTTTGTGAAGAAGAAGCAAGGGATGAGCAGCCATTTGTTATACAGCAGATAGTACCAGATCGGCTCAGAGACAAAATGAGAAGGAGCCCCAGTGAAGAAGCTGATCCAACAGTTGAGATGGAAGAATTCTTGAGTAGGATCAGTGCACCTCCAACGAAGAAGAGAGCTAGGAAATTTTTGAAGATTTCAACAAACGAGGATGGCTCTCGCACCCTTCATGTGGCCGTGCCAAGGGTTGAGTGTGATCGAGATGAGGCTGTGCCAAAAAATTATATGATCACCACCTTGGAGTTAGGTCGCCCCACAGGAGCACAAATAATTGAGGAGTGTGATAACTCTTATCAGGCGCTCAAGGATAGATTGCTCAAGACTGAAGGAAAATACAAGAAATTGAAGAAAGAGCACAAGACATTGATAGGCTACGTGCAACATTTGTCTCGTCCTTGTGGGCAGGAGAATCCAGCGATTGAGCTTCCAGCCGAGTTGTCTAGAGAATCAGTTAGTGGCTTGGAGGATTTGAGAAAGATGACACAAGAAGCAGATAAGTGGGTGGCCAACGTTCGTGTTGAGATGGAAAAGTTTATGGAAGATCTTGCTCATGCTTACCAGCAAGCTTCCAACATTATGGCACGAATGGATGCAGTTGATCAGGCCTGGGGTGATGCTCATATCTATCAGAGCAAGGTTATTCAGCGATTGGAGGCTTTGATGCATACTCCCTTACAGATGTTGATTGATGGAGGAGTAATTTAGGAGGGAGATAGGTATGATTTTGCCAGCTGGTACTCTTCAGTTGTCACAGGCTATGGATTCTTCGATGCAGCACAGGCTGATTCAGTCAGAGTCAAGAAGGCTATGACGAAAATTATTGATGGAGTCCTAAACACCTTAGAGGCTATCTTTGCTAGGAGGCTGAATTTTGATGAGGTGACTGCTGATAGTTTGAAGAGTAGGCTGCCACCTTTCTTTCCAGAGGTGAAGACTTTTGTTCAGAACGACTTTGAAAACACCTTAACTTTCTCCAGTATTATTCAAAATACTCAAGATGCTCTAGTTGCTTGGAGAAAGTCTTGTACGCGACATGGGAAAGCAGTTACAGTGTTAGAGTTCCAGCTTGATCATATTCTGTCGATCTCAGTTCAAGAAGTTGAAGCTGTGCTAGCCAGATTCATTGATTTTGCAGCCAAGGAGAAGGAGAACGGAAACACCTTTCTGGATGATGATCTTCTAGAAGACGATGGTGGGCATTAATGGCCTTTGCTATTCTAGGAGTGAGTGGGAATCTTTTGATTCATTTATTGTACCACTCCCTATTCTGGCGGTTTTTAGGGTTAGGGCTGATGTGGCTTAATCTGAGCCCTCCATTTGATTGTAATCTGAGTCGTCCATTGGACTTGGCCAACTATATAAAGGGGCATCCCCCCTCATTTGTACATCAATAGACATTAGATCAGTAGAGAGTAGACATTTTGTTAGAGCAGAGAGATGGCTTAGCATAGCTTGTTAGCATAGCATAGTTTGGAGGAGAAGGAAAGTTTTCCCTTGAGAACTTTGTAAGAGATTGTTGTGAAAACTATCATAATAAAGAGAGCTTTCATTGATGGTGAATTCGTCTTTTGTTATGAGCAGCTAGCAAGATTTCTTCACCCCTTCTACTTCAAGTAGCTTAAATTAGAGTACTTTTCATTTTCATGCAAGTAGATGTTAGTTGTGGATTGTGGTGTTTAATCAAGGCGGCTTCGTTTTAATCCATACCACTAGCAACTTGCTGACGGCAAGTTTGCCTTGTGTGGTCAATTGGAATACTTATCAAACTTAACTTCGATTGCGATTCACGTGTTTGTATGCGTCGTCTTGATGGTATTTGCATGTTGAGTTGTAATCTGAATACCTTTCGCTGCTCCCTTGAAGATTGCACCGGCTTTGTTGAAGCTGTCCCACGCGAGGCAAGGCAAAGTTCGGTTGAAGTCCGTTGAAGTCAAGCTCCGCATATCTTGCACTTAGACTAGAATTTAGATCTTCTAGAACCCTGCACTCATTTAAATTCAGTACATTTCTGGTTAGTTTTAGGAAGTTCGTACCTTATTGCCAAATCATTCGCATCACTCACGAAAATCCCCTTCCAATCATTAACCTGCTGTCAGCTGCAAACCTCTGAACAATTATGTAAGTCCCCTTGTGAAAACAGCAAATCACAACGAACCAACTGAGGGTATTCCATTGCATTATCGGAACCTTGGAGTTGAGCGTATGATCTCTCTCGCAATCTTAGCGTACGGAATACTTTGAGCAAGAGAGAATGGAGTAGCCTTTGGATACTTTGTTCTGCTGATTGGTGCAGTCACAAAAATCACATCAACAAGAACGCCTTCAGCTGCTTCGATTATCCCTCAACTTGTCCTCCATGAAGCATCAAAACACCACTAAAGGGAAGTCACGAAATCTGTAGAGATGTAAACTTGTCCCTCTTATCAAACCTACAACGATGCCAAGCTAGGAGTGATCATCCACACTCGAAACAATGGCGGCTAGGGTTCTCCAAGCCCAAAACCCAGGGAGCTCGAGTTCTTCATGAAGAATATTGTTCATTTCCAAAAGTGTGAATAAAGGAGACCCCTTCATGTTTTGTATTTCCTGTAATGTCCCCATTTTGGCCATACACTCTTCTTTTGGATTTAGCCTATTTCCGGAAATCCGTAGGCTAAACTAAAGTAGAAAACTAGGGTTTCCTCTTTCAGATACTACTCAGTTGGCATTCAGAGGATGTTGTGCAGACTTACTATTTATAGCAGTTTGCTATTTTTAGCAAGTCTATCTTTTGGTAGTATCTATCTTGTAGCAATTCAATCCTTTGCAGTTCAGTGTTTAGTTTGGCTTTCTGATGGTTTTGAAGTTAACTTACTATTTTTGGCATTTGCTATTTTTAGTAAGTTCTTTTTTGGCAGAAGCATCATCATCAACTTGGTTCAATTTGGCATTTGTCAGTTTGCTATTTTTAGCAATTCATCAGTTGCAGCTTGGGCATTGTATTTGGTTATCTCCTTGGACTGAGTTTCAGACTTAGTCAATTTTCATGTCTTGAAGTTGTACCCTCACTAGGCTTGATGACTTCAAGTTGTTTTAAAAGAAGGACATAGTAATAAGTGAGCATTTAATTATTTAATAAAATGCTTTATTGTTGCAATATGAAATGGATGCCTAAAGGGAAGTTGAATGATATTTTATTATTTCAAAAGTAAAGGCAAAAGGTGGCATCCCTTTTGGAAGTTGAAGTGATTCAACTTCTGAATTTGAAGAGTTCTTGTTGCTTCATTTGCCAACTAAAGCTTATATATATTGCCGCTGTTTGAAGGGCTGATTATCTAATGTTTATGTTAATGTTATGTCAGCCAAAATGACAACTTGTTTAATACTGAGGATGCTAATTCCTAGTTCCAATCCACTTCGTATTGAAAGACACCTTAGTTGGTCTTTTTGCTGCTTCTCAATCAGACTAGCAAATTGTGCTTCAAAGTTGGTGAATTTTGGTGAGAATTTCAGTTTTAATGTTGCTGGTGTATACACAGCTGAAGGTGTTTTTCATTTACAGCTTTTGATGTGAATTTATTTTGGTTATGGGTATTTGATCCTTGCAATTCTATGCTAATGGCGATCATATTTGGAGAATTTCAGCATTTAATTCCAAGTATTTGATTTTTAGCAAGAGAAATCGCCCCTCTTGAGGGCCGTACCATCTTGAGAGTGCTTTGGGATTCGTGCAAAATAATATCATGAGTTTTGATGTAGTTTTGTGGTTTGAGTTTGGGTGCCTATCCTCCAAAGAGACTTTGCATTTCGTTTCATTCAATTCAGAGGTATATTGAAGGAGTTGTGATCATTTTTATGAGTTTGCTGTTTGCTGATAGACATTTCCAGATTGCAGATTTTTATATCAGACTTGTTAGTTTTTGATATAATGTTGGTTTGAGCTTCAATTCTTCATCTTATATCATTGTAAATGTTAGAGGAAGTGATACTCTAACTGTTTAATATTCTTGGAAGATTATCTATTCTATTTGCAGCTGTTCTTATTCTTTGTAAAGCTAGTTAGTAGTACTAACAGCTCTTCCTTTACTTGCTGCAATTTTATATCTGTTTTACACTCCCACAATTGAGTGGTTGAGTTTTAGAATAAACTTATATCTTGTTTGTAATTTCCCCCCACGTTATAAGTGGTTGTGTGGACAGTATTCCCCCCACGTTAATAAGTGGAAGAGTGGATTTAAAGGATGGCTTGCTGCCTAATAATTGTTGTAAACTCACCCACTGAATAAGTGGAGTATTCCCACCACTCTGTGGATGCCCGCCGCAGCGGATGAATTGTTTTAATTGTAATCTTTTCCCCCCACTGTTTGGTGGTAGTGAGGAAATGCTTTTCATGGCTGGTTATCCGCCTTTCTAGTTTTCAAATTCAACACTCCGTCATATGTTAGCACCTCGCCCTCAATGGGATCTTGAGTGCACATTCTCGACGTTGAGTAGTTTTCATTTCAAGTTCAGATTTCTATTTGGAGCTAACGCTAACCGAGTTGATTAAGTGCTGGTTATGTGTGTTAATTCATCGAAAAAATTGGTTAGCATATTTCATTTCCTCATCCAAAAACACCCGTGACTTTTTGAAATATGCTAACCAATTTTTTTGATAAAGTAACACAACATAACCAGCACTTAACCAACTTGATTAGCGTTATCTCCAAATAGAAAACCAAACTTGAAAAGAACTCACACCAAGAATGCACGCTCAATCCCAATGAGGAATAGGTGTTGTCATATGGTGGAGGAGCTAAATGAAAAATACTTGAAAGAAACTACTCAACGTCAAGAATGTGCACTCAAGATCCCACTGAGGGCGAGGTGCTAACATATGACGGAGTGTTGAATTGAAACTAGAAATGAATAGGCGGATAACCAGCCATGAAGAGCATTTCCATACTACCACCAAACAGTGGGGGGAAAAGATTACAATTAAAACAATTCGTCCGCTGCGGCGGGCATCCACAGAGTTGTGGGGATTCACCACTTGAGAGTGGGTACAAGAGTAATACAAATCCAATTATCCACACTGGCGGTAAACCATCCAGGGGTACTAATGTGAAATTAAAGAAAGAATTGCAGCAATAAAGGACTGGAACAGTACTACTGTTTACAGTCTTACAATATGGAAAAAGAGCTGCAAATTACATGAAAATTACAATAGATTCAATGTACCATGATACTGGATGATTCCATGTTAGACATCAACAATAAATGATGAAGAAAGGACTGAAGATTCAAACTTAAACAAGTCTGATGTAAAATAACAATTCTGGAAATTCTGATCAGCAACTGTGACATTCAAAGAAATATTCACAACTCACTCAAAATACCTCCGTTTTGTGTGAAACGAAAACCAATGAGCTGCTGGAAGATAGGCGCCCAACATTAGATGAAGAAACAGCAACAAAAACTCGTAATTTAATTCTTACACGAATCCCAATGCAGCAAGAATGGTACGGCCTTCATGAGGGGCGATTTTGACAAGTAAAAATCAACAACTCAAAATTAAAATCTGAAACTCTCCAAAGATGGTCGCCTTGGGTGTAGGAATGGATTGGAAAAGTACCCACAAGCAAATTAAATTCACACAAAAAGCTGTATGCAAAAACCACTTTCAGCTGTGACTGCATCAGCAACTTCAAAACTGGAAATATCATTAAAAACTTCAACTGTTGAGCTCAATCTGCTAGTCTGGATGAGAAGCAGCAATGAAAACCAACTAGGTGTTGTATTTCAAACACGAAATTGGATTGAAACTAGGAGGTAAGCATCCCTCGAAGTAAAAACCAAATTGTCATTTCGACAGCATAACATTAGCATAAATTCATAGATAATCAGCTCTTCAAACAGCAGCAATATATAAGCTTTTGTTGGCAAATGAAGCAACAAGAACTCTTCAAATTCCAAGAAGTTGAATCACTTCAACTTCCAAAAGGGACGCTACCTTTTTGCCTTTTACTTTTTTGAAATAATAAAATATCATTCAACTTCCCTTTAGGCATCCATTTCATATTGCAACAATAAAGCATTTATTAAATACTAAATGCTCTCACTTGACCCCTTTTATGTCCCTCTTTAAAACAACTTGAAGTCATCGCTTCTAGGCATGGTACAACTTCAAGACATGAAAAATTGACTAAGTCCGAACTCAATCCAAGGAGAAAACCAAACTCAAAGCCAAACCGAGACTAATGGATAACAAGATGACTTGAAGAACTGCCGATGATGCCATCGCTAAAAATTAGACTTACTAAAAATAGCCACGCCAAAAATAGTAAGTTTACCTCAAACCAATAGAAAGCGTAACCGAAGCAGAAGCAAGACTGAATAATGAAAGTTTTTCTAATAACCGAACCACTGCCAAAATTAGTATTTACTAAAAATAGTAAATACCTAGAAATGCCACAAACCTCCAAGCAAGGAAACCCTAATTTCACATTTGATCAACCTACGGATTTCCGGAAATAGGCTATCAATCAAAGAAGAGCGTATGGCCAAAATGGGGACATCACACTTTTAGCAAAGAGATGTTCTTAATATTTCACTATGAAAATAAGAGATGTTCTTAATATTTCACTATGAAAATATAAGTGACTTTTTATAATGTGATGTTTTAAATATATCACAAGTCACTTAAATAACACTTCCACAAAGTCACTTTAAAAAGTGATTTAATTAATTACTCATTATCACCTTTAAATATTTAAGTGAAACTTAGGCGATAAATTAAGCAATTAAATAAATGATTCCCTTAACTCAACATTAGCCTCAGGAAGTAAAAGGCTAAGCGACCTCTCAACAGGCTACTGAGAAGGGGACATTACACAACGATATATAATTAAATACAAAAATTGGAAAAAGCAAGGTTGAGACACTTTTTCCCAACAGTAAGCAACATTGAACAAAGAAAAATAAATAGGGACAGCCCTTGACTAGAAGCGCTTGACCACCTTTAGTGAGAGCACCCAAACAAAAGGGCTCAACAAACTGTCTAGACACAGCCATATATATTATTCAAAACCGTTTATAAACTAATGGCATAATAACAAAATATATCTGTCATATTCCTCTGCCTACAAGGAATGAAGAGAAATCATAGAAAAATGTAAGTTCAAATTTTTTTGAACAGGTTGTAAAATCGAGACACAGTTATTCTGATAACCAGTGGATTACATTTGTATCGGATATCAAGAATTTACAAGTACAAGACAAAAAATCCCATTTTTTCTACAAACTATAAATTAATGATTTGGACATAACAAACATAGACTAGAAACTCTACCCGCAAATAATGCCAAGGTGAAGTCCCCTTGCTGGTTAATAAAAAATTATATAGTTTGCCTAGTGACATGAAAATTGTGGTTTGCAAGGCTGTTATGCATAAGTCTCAAAGAGAAAAAATTATGCCAAAAACACATAAATCCAACTTTGGACTAGAAAAACTTAATGAACGCATAGAAACATATATCCTACTTCAAATGTAGAAATGTTGGATGACCCTTACTCCTTTGTAAATTTTCTTGATGAAGAACTAAGTTTAAAGTATACATAAAATATTAATTTGTTAAATTCCATTTCTCTTGAGCAAGGGAAGTTGAAGGAAAATGTTATGGAAAACAAATTACCAAATTTGAAAATTAGTTGTTCAGATGACTAAAGAATTACGTTTCCACAATATGTTAGACTTTACATGGAAAAAACAATAATAAATCCAACCTTTCTACAAATTCCAAACTAATAATTTATACAAAAGAGCATACATTAGAAAATCCCCCAGAAAACAATGCCAAGGCAAAGTCAGCTCGCTGATTGATCAACTGAATATCCAAAGATCCATTTCCCGTGCGAACATAGTTGTGTGTTGAAAAATTTGCATATTGGAACTGCAAAAGGCACATGATATATAAATTTTATGAGATGCACCTTATGAGTACTTTCTTTTGATTTAACTGTTTGCTCTCTAATATTCACACTTTCCCTCATATTCCATATTAAATATTAATGTCCTAAAAATATACTAATTACCTTTATAGGTGCGGTACATAGAGATGGGATTTCATCTTTCTCTGGAGCATTATCTAAGCAGACAGACCCACTGAAATATTTAACCAGATATGATTGTTAGTTGAATAGCTTCTATGTAGGGTTTAAGGTGCATGAGCTTAAACCACTTCTTTACTAGAAAACACCAAACTTTATTTCATTTAGTGACCATTATAAAATCATATTCCAAGACTAGAAAATAGAGAAAACTCTATTAAAAAAAAGCAAAGAACAGAATAAGTACTCATGGAAAGGAAATAAATTGATAGTCAGATAAGAATTAAAAATATTATTGTTATTCTTTGCATGTTTCTATCTGGAAACTGCAATGAAAGATTAGTACTTGAATTTTGCCGGAGAGAAAACTCCAACCCAATCATATTCTGATGGAGAAGTGTGGTGGAATTTTACTGTCACCCACTCAACTGTTTCACCCTACAGATTTACAACACAATTGGAAAGAAAAGAACATTAGTTTGAAAGGTATAATCTTCAGAACCTGCAAAAAATCTAGCTATTCTCCTCAGAAAACATATTTTCCACAATAATCATCTATAAGATAGAACTTTACATATAAAATCACAACCAGAAAGTATATCCAAATATGAAACATACAGAGGTGCCAGCAAGGAAACCAAATCAAACATCTGATCTGGATTTATTATAATATTATGCTTGACACAAATAGTTGAAAGGACCTTTTAAGACCCAACCACATGTGCAATACTCAAAGTCCTACAAGTGGACATTTACTAAACATGTTACTGAAAAGTGTGATATTAAAATTTAAATGAATATTAAAATAAACAAGGAGATTGCAAAATTTGCAAGATATAACACATAATAAGTGTTCAGTTGTGGTTGGCACCAACAAATCTTGTAGAGGAATAACAATCTAGGTCCAAAAATATTGAATCAGCACATTAAACTTGGACACATTTCTCACAAAGTTTACTGTGTTGAAGGCCCCAATAAAAGTGTTGGTACCCCTACAAGACTTTTCCCTCAATCAAGTTAATAGTAAGTAACCATGTCATTCTTGTCATGCTATCAATATCAACCAATTTTTCCTTCCTATCTAAATTCCAAGTTTATCAGATCTCGGTCTAGTTTGTCAATTAACAATGGTTGAAGGTTGCTCAAGGATGAAATGTGCCAAATGCAAATGACAAAGATCCTAATAGTTTGATAGCTCCAGCACAGAAAGGATGGAATGTCAAAGTTTTGAATCTAAATGCAAGATTGGCAAGTGTCAAGGAGAACTCTTCCAGCACTTCATTCAAGATATCAGCACAAGGCAAAGCAAGAAAGAGGAAGAAATCAGTTGATGTGGCACCATTTTTATGGTGGCAAAGCCAGTACAAAAGTTTGTTACAAGCATGCAATTTTGTTCAACTCTGTATAATTGGTAGGACAAAAATATGCATGTGCCCAAATATTTGGTTCCAAAATATATTTGTGGAATTACAAAGTAACATTTGACACCTAAAAATAGACATTCTCAGACACTAAATCCACCTTAGACCCTATAGCACACTTAATCAAGCATCACATAAGAACTTCAATACCTAAAGGGCCCAAGGTTGCAGATGAGGCTCTATCTATGTCTAGGGAGACAAAGGGAGAGGTCAGTGAGCTCGCCATTGAGTTTAATTCCGCGAAGCTTGCTTTGGAAAGTGTCCAAAAGGAATTTCTAAACGAAGAAGATCAGCTTTATGAGACCAAACAATTCAGGGAGCAGGAGAACAGAGAAAGGGCCAAGGTGATCAAGTAAGTGATTAAGGAACTTGATTGCATTCATGAGGTTTATGATCTAGTCCATTGTTCCAAGAAATCAAAAAGTGATAGTTTGTATCATCAAAAGGATTGGTTTGAGTTTGAGAATGAGGATAATCTTCATTTTGTTGATAACCCATTGTTTGAGATGAGTGTTGATATATCATTTGATAATCCACTCTTCAAGTTGGATGATAGAGCTCTTTTTGTTTTTAGTGATGAGGTTGGTGATGATCACAAGCTATGGGATCCAAATGCAGTCTTCAACGGTGAGATGTTGACTCAAAATTGGAGTTGTGGACAAAATTTCAGAGTTGGTACCATTGTCCACTTTCCAATCAACCTACATAGGACTTTGAATGCTCACATACAAATGGATTGGCCAGTACCTCTAGCCCAACAATGGAGTAATTCTCGGTCAGCGTGGATTGGTAGGGGTAATTTGGTCATTGGAGAAGTCTCTCTAGTCATTTCCACACTCACATCTCCTATATTTTCTGGAGTAATTCATTATGTCAGTTGCTGCCCATGCATTTCCAGGTTGATTACGGCGATATCATGTTATGGGCAGATAGTCTTTGAGTACGTGCAGGTTTATTGGCTAAAGGTTGTGGGAGAATTTACAAATTTAGTGCAGTTATTTCTAGCTTCCACTAAAGTGAGTGCTAGTTATTGCAATCATTCCAAGATGTTGGTATATATATCTTTGAATGATGCTTTGATGATTGCAGTTGGTAGGGTGAGTTGGTGTGCTCAGAGTCGGCTTTTTGACACTTGGAGATTAATTGTCGATGAGGAATTATCGGTTTATGATTGGGGAGGTATTTCGAAGATAGTTAATTCCAAGGTCGACATTGTTGTCATCTTCTATGTCAGCCTCTAGTCAGGGATCGATTGGCATCATTTATGGAACACTGTTAGGAGATATGTTGAAGGTTATTCTTGGGGGTTGAGCAGATTACATTTCCTGTTGCCCAAGATCGTGTTAGGCAGTGAGATTACAAATGTGGACCTCACTGAGGTGTTTTGGTAGAAGACCTTTCATGGTATAGATTTCAGCCGTCGAAGATATTTCAGTTTGGGTTTTGATGATGATTACATTTTGGGTCACTGGAGAGGAGAGTATAGACTCGGCATTATGGGTTAACAATTTTAATTAGAGTGGCGTAATGACAACATGATGGATTTTTCTAGAGATTGATTTGGGACCCTAGGATCACACTTAGGTTCATTTTGGCTCAGCCAGATGTTATTGAGGATGCCTTGGCATTGCTTGAGGACAAGCAATCTTTGGGGAGGGCGGACTATAATGTTCCCATTTTCGATTACTTCGACATTGAAATTAGCTTTTTCTTTCTCGGTGACTGTCAATCGTGCCAGAGAGGATATTTGATGTTCCCGAGGAGCTCCAGAGTATTTTGGCACCCTCAGATGTCACTTCCGATTGGGTCCTATATTTTCCACATTTTCAGTTGGCTATGCGAGAAATATGTAATAATTAAATAATTAATTTTAAGTTGTCAAAAAAACTAAATTAAAAGGCAACTTAAATTAATTATTTTTTAAATGTGAGCAAAAGTGACTAAAGTGCCGAAAAGTTAATTAACTTAATAGTCACTTTTCAGTGAAAAAAGAATTAAATTAAAAGTAACTATTGGTTTTTCAAGAAAGGTGGTGAGTTAAGGAAGAATAAATACAAGTATTTTGAAGTTCATTTTTGAGGATATGTAGGAATTTTTGGGAAGAGAATATTGTTCTGCTGAAATTTCCAGAACTTCATGAAGACGCAAACCTTCATGAGGATT
This sequence comes from Sequoia sempervirens, assembly GCA_007258455.2. NCBI lineage: Eukaryota > Viridiplantae > Streptophyta > Pinopsida > Cupressales > Cupressaceae > Sequoia > Sequoia sempervirens. The sequence goes on from VDFB02256882.1 coordinate 88,114, forward strand.
ATCATCTTCGGAGTTGAAAGATACTCCCTAGGTGATTGTCGATAGTCTTTAATTAGAGGTTGCGCTAGAGCTTATTTGGGAATTTTTTAAAATAGAGTTTTCTATGAGTTTGGAATTTGAATAAAAAAATCAGTGTGTAGTCTATGAGATTGATTTAGGGTATTATTTTATTGCATTCCTCTCTGCTAGGCAATTATTTTTATGTATCAAAGGGGTTCTCTACTGCTAAATTGAATTTATTGGATAAGGTTGTACATTTTTGCTTGGTCGTACCATTGCTTGGGTTTGTTGAGATTTTCTTACAATTTCAGCTATCTTCCGAAGGCCGTACAAAGTGAAAATTGGAGGGGTGTGAATTAGCTAATTGATGCTTTGAACATTCAATGTATGGTTTTAATAAGTGGATGGTGGAAGCTTAGAAGACAATGAACAAGGCGCGGGTGGTAATGAAGTTGGATTTAATTTAAAGTTCTTGTCGTACAATTTAGAGTATTAAACTTAGACTTTGTCCTTCACCACCATACAATTTCGTACCACGAAAGGAGTTTAATATGGCTGAGCCAAGTCATGGGCAAATGGTGTGTCGTACCACTCTGATTTAATCCTTGGAAGTTTGTACAAAATTATCTGCAAAGTCATTTGCCAATAATAAACAAGTCAGAGTTTTAAAATGGGATGTCATACCAGTCAAAAGAGAAGAAGCGTAGCTATTAAATGAAGTTAAAATATTCCAAGTTTATTTGACAATGCCACTGTACAATGTTGGGAATCCTTGGAGGTGTGATGTGGTGTATTGTGAAGGAAATTGAAGGTTGAATTCAATTTAAGGAAGAAGAAGATTTGTGTAGCTGTCGTACATTGCACATGCATGTCGTACAGTTGTGGTATCCTTAAATTTGGACTAAACCATTGGTTGGAGCTGTTGGAGTATATCAGGTCAGAAACAAAATATATCATTGTGTGAAAATGGTTATTCATAAGAGTATTGTTGCGTATCATCTAAATCAATAAATATAATGGTTAATATTTTATTGTGAAATATTCAAGGTTCAATGATTGTAATGAGTTGTGATAAACCTGGAAATATATTACTGCGGTGTTTTTCATGTGTGAAATTATCCCAATATCACTGAAGTGTAAACAGCAAGAAAATTGGTTTCACGCCAGACATTTACAAATTGTTTGACAAAATGTCCGCATATTAGAGCGTAGAGAACTTGGTGTTTTCTTTGGAAAAATTTGTTTTTAGCTTTGGGAGGACCTTTACACTGCAAGGTAAGAGTGAAAGAAGCAATGATGAAGATCACTACATGAAGAAAGAAAGAAGATATCAACAAAATAAGGGCTATAAACAAGGTCAACATGAAAAGAAAAAGAAGGATTTACGTAATTACAAGAAGAGTCTTTATTCAAGGAAAGATCATAGCTCATCGAAGGAAAGCAACGAAGAAATTTCAAACAATGATAGAGAAAAATGGAAGCAAGGGATGATAGAGGCGAAAAGAAAGGAGAAAAAGATGAAAAGAAGTGCATAGCGAAGACGAAGGAGAAGTGGATCTTAAGGAAGAACTCCATTATGCCTACAGAGAGATTGAGAAACATAAGAAAAGAAATTTGAGACAAGGATTACGAATTCAAGAGGACAATGAAGCCAAAGAAAAATTAACACAAAGTCATGAAGAATCAGGGAAATTGATTGTAGATCTAAAAGTTAAAGTAGAAGAAGCAAAAAGGGTTGAAGAGGAGATGAGAAACCAACTGAAGACAAAGGAAGAAAATTGCGAAAAGCTGGAATTCGAGATTGTTTCCCTAAGACAGGAATTGGAGAGGACAATGGCTCAGTTAAATAGAAACTTGAAGAACGAGACAAGTTCGAAAATTCGGATGACATCATCAAATCTCAAAAGCCCACGTTCGATAGGAGTGGTATTGGCTATGAAGAAGGACAAAGTTCTAAATCATCGAAGAAATCAAATGAAGAGAAGAAGTATGTTGATGTCCTTAAAAGTCCCATCAAAGATGAAATCAGCAAAAAGAATGAGAATTGGAAGCCAAGCATATCTTCAAAAGCTAAGAATGTATGGTCAAGAAGCCCTTTCCATTAAGGAAAACTCATACGCCCAGGTTCTATCATTCCTTCTTTGGTTATTGCTTTTTGTGCAGTCAATTTGGTCATAAGACAATAGATTGTAGAATGCATCCACGAAATAACTTTAGGCATAAAGCAATGGATTATAGAGCATGGAACAAGAACAAAAGCCATGGGTTCATAAACAGAAACTTTGACTCTTTTGCTCCTCTTGTGGAGGACAGCATCATATGTTACAAGTGCAATAATTTTGGGCATACAACAAAATTTTGTAGAAGTGGCATTGTAGAACCTTCCAATCAAAATAAGAAGGAAGAAACAACAATCAAGCAAAAAAAGGAGTCAAAAATATGGAGAAAGAAGAAGGAAGAAGAAAAGAAAGAAAAATCCATGCTAGTTCAAACACCCCTACACACACGAAATGAAGGAGATCAATGGTATATTGGTAGTGGTTGTTTAGCGAAATAGTAAGTTTCTTACCTTCAAACAAGTGAATGGTGGATCAGTGAAATTTGGAGATAATTCTTGGATATTGAATGTTAAATCTGGTCTCCATATCACTATTGTGAATATATGAAATTCAAACCTTCTTGTGAATATGCAAACTATTTGACAAATTGACAATACTAAGCAAATTGTGAAAACTACAATAGCTGGTTACTTTGGTAAGGGAGCTTACAGCCTATAAATGGTTTCATAACCCAATGTATTTCCCTTTGTTCCCACTCATAAAAGGGTATTTTTGCTTTCCATATTGTTTCTTATTGTGTTTCCCAATTCGTAACATTTTTGTTATGTTGTATTGTATTTCCTCTTTCTATAATGTAATGTCGTGTTTTGTTAGGTAATCTAAGAATAGTCTAACTCTATTGCCCAACTAATAAAGCACTAGCCAATTGTAAAATAGAAATTATGTGGTTCTCCTATACTACAAGTATACAGTATGGTCCCTGTTGTGACCTTTTCACACATCACCCCATTCAAGATGGGGACCCCTAATTTTTGCTCCATTCTGGTCTTTTGGCTTTGTTTTTTTTTCTCTTTCTCTCTCTGTCTGTCTCTTCTCTCTGGTTTACCTTTTGGGGGACATGCCCGCCATTGAGTTTAAATGTGAAATTTGGCCAAGTCTGAAAATTAGGGTTTTGAGTCTTCCTAGTCAGTTTGAGGTCGAACGTAGTGAATAAATTGAAAATTGAGCTTAACATTGTTTGTCAGGTGCTTCCAGCAGAGCTCTAAAAGTTCATCAGATTCTCGAGGTACTTACTATTTTTAGTAAGTGTGAAATTGCTGGCAATTGTCAAGATTTTTGAGATTCGGACCACACCGCATTCAGAACACATCGAGCTCGCTGCAAATTTGAGCAAAAACAGACAACTTTCTATTTTTAGCTTTGCCTTCCGGGACAAATTTCAGGGCTGACGCCAGAAGTTTTTCCTCAGATGTCTGCATTTTCCTTCCGGGTTTTTCGAGACCTTCGCAACGATGTGACATGCAAAGCAAGATAGTGACTTTCAGAGTTCAGCCTTCGGAGGCTATTTTTAGGGTTTGCATGTCAGGGTTTCTTTTGCATGTTGGGTGATTCTTTATGGGTTTTTCGAGACTTATGCAGTGGTATGACATGCAAATGAAGATAATCACTCAAGAAGGAACTTACTATTTTAGTAGGTGCATCCGAACCGCGATTCAAAGCTATCGCAGCGTCCGTAAACGAAGGCAAAGCAGAGATCATTTGATGCGCATGCAGAGCGAATTAGGGTTTCCAACCGGAGCCTGAAAAGAGGGGTAAAAAGTCAGAATTTTTGAAAACCGGTGTAAACCACCGCGATCAACATCCTTCAGGCTATCTGCTGGTAAAATTTCGAATCAAACGAGCACTTACTATTTATAGTAAGTCAATTTGGAAACAGGCTAAAAATAGCAAGTCAAGTGCATGCGTTGATGTCGACAGACAGGTCACGTGGTGAGGAGCGCCTCATCCAAATTTCAAGTCAATCGGAGCAGTGGAACTATCAGAAGCAAGCAATTACTATTTATAGTAAATCATCCTCAGAAATGGGCTAAAAATAGCAGGCCGACTGAAAATGGCAGTGTCAACAGGTTGATGAAGTCGTGAAGATCCAGCGTTCTAAATTTCAAATCATTCTGAGCTTCCGGGATATGAAAATCAAGAGGCTTACTATAAATAGCAGGGCACAGAGAAGTTGGCTAAAACAGGGAAAAATGGCTAAGTATTGGGCTTCATCCTGCAGCTACCTGAAAATGCGCCCAGCATGCTAAAAAAATTCTAAGTACAAGTTTCATCCCCCACCATAGGTGAAATGCGCCCTCAAGGTATTGGAAGCATAAAAAAATTTCTAAGTAGTAAGGATATCCTCCACCCCCTTTGAAATGCGCCAAGTTTAACAATAAGTCAAAGGTGGTCAAGGCGTGGTAAATTTTCATCCTCCATCACCTAGCAAATGCGCCCAGCCACTAGCATGTTCAAACGCGCCCAAGAGGAGTTAACAAGAAAGTCAAAAGGGTCAATGATATTTCATCCCTCACCACCCCTCATATGCGCCCTCAAGCTAATAGCATGCAAAAGTTGCTAAGGCATGAGTTTCATCCTATTCCCTAGGCTAAATGCGCCCATGTGCAAGCAAGGTCAAAAAGACAAAAAGAGTCAAAGGCGTTCATCCCTCTCACCCCCTTAAATGCACCCAACTTTCTAAAATCCTCTTGAACAAGTGAAATGCGCCATGTTTGAAAGACTAGTCAAAGGAGGATTAAAGGCGTTACAAGTTTATCCTCCACCTCATATGAAATGCGCCCATCCTCTTGGACATGTCATATGCTCCCATGCAAGCTAAGAAAAAGACAAGAATGGTTGACTTTCTTCCCCTCCCTTTGAATGCGCCCAAGGTGAATATTACTATGGCGTTGAAGTAAGAATATCCTCTTCTAAGTAGGAAATGCGCCCAAGGTAATAAGTGAGGGTGGTAAAATATGGGCGTGGTGAAAGTCTTCCTCCATGTGCTAGATGCGCCAAGGCCCAAGGTGGTGACTAAATATTGCTAGGCGTTGGTTTTAAAATGTTCTCTGTGACATATGAAATGCGCCTAAGAGGAGTAGGATGTGTAAAAATAATCTGAGGGCATTGGAATTTAAAATCCTCCATGATGTGCTTTCAAGGAAAATTTTCTAAGCAAGTTGAAATAAAAAAAAAAAATTCTTCACCATAAGAAGTTGATGAAATTTTCTCACCACTGGCAAGATGGGTTGAAGAATGAATAAAATTTTCTAAGGGAAAATCCTTCAAAAATGCTAAGTGATTCAAAAAATTTCTAAGGCACAAATATTTTCTCCCTTAGAAAAATGCCTAAGTTTGGAGAGGTGATGGAATTTTCCTGAAACATGAGCAGAGTTGCCAGAGGTGAAGTCAGTGACTGCCAGCTTCACAGGGTCAATAAAAATTTTCCAAGTCAGAGCAAAGAAATACTTCAAGATTGAAGAACAAGAATAAATTTGATGAAAGAATATTTTCTAAGGTTCAAAATTCAAGAAAATTAAATGAACCCGTTCGTTGTGCACCCATGAGTTCGACGCATTCTGAAGAAAATTTTCTTCTGAGTATTGAAGATTATCGATGAGGAGTTGATTTTAAAATCTTCCATGCTCCGTTGCAGCCTTCAGGATGAAGATTTTTTTATGGGCATTGGATTGATGAGTTTTCCTCAGGGAAATTTGAAAATTTTCTAAGGCAAGTGTGAAGAAAATGTGTTTTCAAGGTAAAATCCTCCAGACGATGAATTTGAAAGAAACTGCCTAAGTGAATTTGCTTAAATCCTTCGTGAAGATAGTCTTCTTGAGCCAGAGATGGATAAAATCATTGTCAGAGCTCCAGCAGGTGAAATGAATTTCTTGAAGATGCAGTTGAAGTTGATATTGCCAAAAGGATGATACGCCCTTGAGGAGGATGAAGTTTGTCTAAGGCATGAATTTGAACGCAAAGTTGGCTAGTAGAGGCGATGAACGCTTGGAAGTTAGAACGTGAACATCCTGGTAAGTAAGTTGAATTTATATTATGAAATGTTCTAATACCCTTCTCCTTGCTTGTTTTGCAGGATGAGCGTGGAGGCTAGAGCACGATGACTTGAAGTGATGAAGCATGATGATATTACAACCTTCGGAAGGAGATAAAGTTATGAGTTTCAACCTCGAAGGAAGAAAAGTTGTGAAAAATGGCTAAGTGTTGAAGAAACATTTTCAAAGCTTAAGATGGAGAAAAGGAATGTAAGCTCGAACGAAGTTGAAGAACAACATCAGGAAAGAAGATCGAGAACAGTGTGAACGCGTCTACAAACGGGAATCTTCTAGAAGGATGGTGGCCATTAATGGCTCATTTATTACCCCACTCCTCTTAGTGGCGGTTTTTAGGGCAAATCTTGTTTAGGGCTGAGGTGGCACAATCTGGGCCACCCAGCCGATTGTAATCTGAGCCGTCCGTTGGACTTGGCCAACTATAAAAGGGGGAGTCCCCCTCATTTGTATCTCATTAGAATTAGAAGTAGAAGCAGAGCTTAGAGGAGTAGAGAGAAATTGATAGAGTAGAAAGTAAAGTAGTTTAGATTGAAAAGGAAGGAAAGTCTTCCCCTTGGATACTTTGTAAGAAGTTGTCATGTATGCTTTCGTAATAAAAGAATTTTCATTGATGGTGATTTCTTCTTTGTTATGAGTAGTTGTTGAGGCTTCTTCGTCCTTCCAATTCACGTAGCAACTTGAAGTAGCTTAAAGTAAAGTCGATTTCATTTCATGCAAGTGTTTAGTAGTCGTGGAATGTGGTGCTAGATTTGAACAGGACTTCGCTTGTCCATACCACTAGCGGGCTCGCTAACGGTGGGTTCGCCTTGCGTGGTCAACTGGAAATTTGTGAAACTTAACTTCGATCATGGTTTATATGTTGGCATGCGTCGTTGTGATGGTGTCTTCATGCTAGATCGTGATCTGAACATCTTGAATCACTCCTCTGAAGATTGCACCAGTTCCGCAGAAGCTGTCCGAAGTGAGGCAAAACGGAGCTTGGTTGAAGTCTGTAAGAATTGATTGCCATATCCCATGCCTTAGAGTAGAACATAAACTTCTTAGACCCTACACCCATTTAATTTCAGTTCATTTCCGATTAAGATTAGGAAACTTGTGCCCACTTGCCAAATCATTTGAATTATATGAAAGCCCTTAATCTGCTGTCTTCTGTCAACTGTCGAACAATTGTGTAAGTCCCCTTGAAATACCAGCAAAATCACATCGAACCAACTGAGTCTATTCGCATTATCGGAACCTTGGAGTTGAAAGCATGAACTCACTCGCAATCTTAGCATGCTGAATACTTTGTTCAAGAGAGGATAGAGTCTCCGTTGGGAAACTTTATTCTGTGTTGGTGTGGTCTCAAAAACCACGTCAACAGTCCCCTAGACAAAACCAATTATTATACCCATCCAAAACTCAATGTTGGTATTACTTGATACCCATTTTTGGCATTGATTTATCAATTATTTGTGTGCTGAATCGAGGCATAATAGTCATTTTCAGTGAAGTGACAAGGTTGACATGTCAGAATCCAATAGTTCTACTAATGAATTCTTGTAGATTGCTAGGGGTTGCATTTATTCTAAAATAAAAAATGAGTAAGCCCCTGATCAATGGTGAAGATGATTTGGAAATTGAAAAGGGATGGATTGACAAATAAAGGGACAAAAATGAAGTGACGTTCTATCAAATCAAACTACACCTTATTCTTGATGAATTTTTGAATGGTCAAAGCCCAATCAAAAGTATTCAACATCATCAAAAATATATGCATACTTGAGGTAACATTGCAAGCATGAAATTTTACTTGAATATACAAGGAAATTTTAAGAGTTTTGAAGTGATCAATGAAGCAGATATTCTTCATAATCTAGTCCATAGAAGTAAGTGCATAAGCCAAATTATTATAATAGGAGATGGCATCCTATTAGCAAAGGGAACTGCTGATTTGATTAATGAATTCTGCCAAAAGAATGAGATAAAGTGGGCACATATCTTTGGTAATACGAACAGCAAGAAGTCAAGTCAATTTATGATGACATTGTAAATCTAGGAAGCATTGTCTAGCCAGTAGAGGGGACCATGTCAAAGGAAAGGCCAAACAATTTGTTCAAGTAAATTGCTCTGCAAAAGTCTATTCAAATAAAAATCGAAGTCAAGGAAAAAGACACAGATTTTTTAATAGTGAGTTGAACCATAGAACAAGACAAAAATATTGCCAAGTAGACTCATAAAGTGACAATTTGCTTAAGTGATTCACGCCTAAGGAGAACAGAAGAGTGGGTGCAATTTATAGTAAGCCTTGTCAATATATGAAGCTTGGCAATGATGAACCTAAATTTAGCAATCACACAAGTCAATCTGATTTGATGAGAGGTGGTAGCCTGGCTAGCAAAACGGAATTGTGTGCCGAAGGAAAAGACAAATGATTTTGGTGCACTTCCTATGAGACATTACAAGTCTAAAATTGTACCTCACAAAAGTGCACTTCCTATGATTTTGGTGCCACAGGAAAAGACAAATGATTTTTCCTTTCTACTGCCAAAAACAAAATGAAGACTTTTTAGTGTAAATTGAACCAATGGAAAGTGCACTTTTTAGATTTTTTTTGTCATTTTTTGAAGATGGTGGTCAATGTTATATAGTCACACCTATGAGAAAACAGATATAGAAGAGCAGTTTTCTTTTGGTTTTACAAATCAATGAGAGTCTAAAAATCACACCATAGAATAAAGACACCCAATAAAAGACAACTCAAAAGAAAGATAAAGAAGTGATTGGTTTATGTCAAATGCCTAGTCAACATACAAAGTCCAACATCATCAAAAGGAAATAGCCCCATAGACAAAAGAAGTGGTTTTGCAAAAGCGATGTGATGATTGACCAAAGTGAATCACACCTCCTTTATAAATTTCATAGCCATTGTAATGTGCAAGTCAACGCCACCACCTTCTAAAGATTGCATTGACCATTCTAGTTTCTACCTTGCTGAAGATATGTCAACCATGCCAAGTAGTATGCTTATTTTTTATGTTTGAAAATATTAAAATAATATGGAGGTGTTGCTATTTCAAGTTGAATCAACCAATTTAGAAGTAAAAAATAAGAGTTTGAGATCTGCATATTTATTAATGGAAGCCATCAATCTAATTGGAGATCGCATGGATTAGATTTTAGTTTGTGGATGGGATAATTTGTAATAAAGTTTGCATTCATGCAATCAAACTATTCCTAGGGTAGAAGTTCAGTTAATTTCCTTAATTTATTTTCATGCAATTGCTCTATAAATTATTAAATAGTATAAATGTCATTTGCACTTAGATTTGGGGGGTTGTAAGTCTCACACCTTCATATTGTAGAAATTGCTATTTAGTGTTATTGTTAATCTAGAATTCCATATCCATTCAATAGAATTTATTCTACATATCTTGCTTTTAAGTTCCTATTGAATTGTTATGTTATGTGTGTTGAGGTAAATTATATTGTTTCTACCAAATATGCAAGCTTTGTATTGGTCTATTCAAAGCAATATGCCTGTGTACCAAATCTTTCAATTAATTTACCAAAGCATTTGTTTCTTTATGTTTGGTAAGATTCACACATATAATAATGGAAATAATATAATGAAGAAGATAGATCTCACACAACACAAGAGATGTTCATGGGCCAAGATGCTATCCAATATATGCAAAAATATAAACCCTTGAGATAGGGTAATATTGTACAATCCTCCTTATGGAAGAAGTCACTCCATGTTGTATCTCCAAGAGATCCCAAATATAATACAAATACTCCACACACCTATTCTTACAATGATAATCACCTCCTTTATATAGACCTCCTAATAATACAATGGAGGGGTAATTCTAATGAAGGCCTACTCATCACCTAATATAATTAATTACACAAGTTATCCACATGACCCAATATAACTAATTTAAGGGACGTGTGCCACATGTCGACATCATCCATCTAAATGCATTATAATATCATATCCCTAGGTACATAACAATGTTTAACCTATTCAATTATTATGTACTTGTATTATCCAATCTTTGATTTTAGCTAAACAATGCAAGCGTCTAGTCTAGGATTAATATTTAGTCAAAAATATAAAACTCATTTGCCTTAAGTTGAAGAGCATCCTAGCCTTTTGAATTAGGCAAATACAAAAAGACATACTTTGATTTTATTAAGTATGACCAGGAATCACCATAGAAAACCACTGTAAAGATTGTGAATAGCAAGTATATATTGTGTTAAGAAATTACGTTAGTGTTCACGTGGGTTAGAATAATAATTTGTGTTATGTTAAAACAAAAGTGAGTTATGGTAACAACTAATGTAACTATTCTAAGTGTGAGAAGAATTGGTTGGGATTGTATTTACAACAAATTAATATTATATTATAGTGTGTGAGCAAAAAAATGTAAGTGAGTTGTTAACACAACTTGTAGAGATTGAGAGTGAAAATAGGAGGGAAAGAATAAAGGTGGTTGAACAACCCACCTAGATTTAGTGTGAGTTATAGAAGTTAGACAACTCTTCATATATAATTTATTATTGAATATAGAAGTGTGATAGAAGAATAGTATTGTATGTGTATAAATTTATTTAGCTTCTATAATTTATCCCCAATTTTTTTTATATGGTATCAAAGCTAGGCATCCAAAAATCTTTCACTGTCAATTCAATAAAATCACGATTTCTCTCTCAATTCTTAACGAAAAAGAAAAATTCAAAATGTTTTGGAAAGCTTAAATAGAGGAGAATGAAACCCAGAAACATTTTGATTATATATTTCATAATGAAAGAGCAATGTTGCGTGGAAAATGAGAGACGTGAATGTGATTTCAATATGCAAACACAAACAAAAATAAAGGAAGAGAAACCATGAGAAATATTTTATTTGCTATGCACATTTGATTTTGAGCCAATGTATCAGTTAATAGCTAGCCATAAGGGAGGCAACACCATATAAAAGTTTCTATCAAAATTCTTCAGACACCGTTGAGAAAAAAAGTTTAATTCATTAGAGTGAAAAATATTTTTGTTGAATTAGAATTGTTTTAATATTTATATGTAGTTGAAATATTTATTAAAAAGTGGATGGGAGGTTAATATTATTTGTAAAAGTGTTAATCATTTTGTAATGTCCCCATTTTCGAGAGCATCAAAGTTCGGAGGATTAGCCTATCAGTTGACCCTCGTAGGCTAGTGTTCAATGATTAAAGGGTCCAGTTGGACGTTAATTAGCTTTTCAGGTGGCAGTTGATAGTGTTTACCTCTCTAGATTGTTGGTACATTTTGAGGTTAAGCTATTCAGAGGTTTCAGGTTCCGTTTTGAGGCACTTACTATTTATAGTAAGTCATTTGAGTGTCAATGGCCAACCTTTCTATTTTGGGAAAGGCATCTGGATGAGTAGTGGTTTCTGTGGTTGACCTCCTGGTTCTGACGGAATCGAAAAAATAATGAGTATTTTTGGAATTATGACAATTTAATTATTAATAAAGTAATACTTTATTAATAATTAATTATAAAGTGCATATAATAATGTTTATGTTGACTTTATAAAAAGGGGGTGCAATTAATGAAAATTTGAAAGTCAAGTTATTATAGTCATTATTTGGGTGCCTACTTGAAGGGATATAATAAAGTGCAAAAGGCAAATATATTTTAATGATATTTAATGATTAAAAAGGGCCTTTTGGAAAAATCAACCCCTTTGGAGAGGAGTATAAAAAGCATCAAAAGCAAATGAAGATGATCATTGAAGAATGTTTTTTTTAACACTTGGCTTTTGCTGTTGGCATTGGAGGAGAACCTGGGGTTTCTTCTACAAATTTAATCTTTGGGAACGGAGCCTCTCATTGATCTCAGCTACCTGAGGGTGTGCAAAACATCTGAAGGCTGCATTTGTGGAGGCTTTATATCTAAAGTCTCATCGAGCATAATAGTGGAGAATAATTGAAGATCATTCAAGGGTTTGTTTAAAGCAAAGAATTATATATTTGCTGATGCATCTACAGCTGTAGAGTCTTATCATCTTATGCATAATAGAAGAGAAAATCACTGAAGATTTCAAGGGCAATGAGAACTATATTTGTTGCTGTTTGTATTTTCTGATATAACCATGTTGGGGCCATACAGTACAGACAGCCTGACCGTACCATTGTACCAGCTGCTGTACATCATTCTTAGCAGGCCGTACCATTACCTGGGAGTGGTGTTTGGGGTTTGGGACCAAAACGCCTAGCTATTTGAACAGCTATCACATCTATTGAGGGCGTTAGTCAATAAAATATTTGTTAGCTGTATAAAATTGGTTGAGATCACCCTACTTGCTGCAAATCGATTCATCATGGGTTTATTTTGGCTGTTGTTAAGAAGTGTCAGAATCAATGATGTCCTCTCTTGCATTTCCGGGTATGAAGATTAATGAAATTGCAAACTTTGTTTGTAGAGCTGTAGTGAATGTATTGAAATTTGCATGTTAATGTAAATCTGATTGGAATAAATATGCTAAGAGATCGCTACAGCAGTTGTCTTTCATTGTAAAAGTTTGTCAATATTTTCTATCTTGCATTAGTGTTTGTATTTGACAATACCTAGCAAGATATATCATCCAAACAATGGAAAAATCAAAACAAGCAAAAACATAACCCAAGGCAGAAAATTTTAGTTTGCAAGTGTCCACCTGGGGTGGGACATTTCACATTTCAAGGTGCATTATCAGTGGAACCTGACACCTTTGATTTTATTTTGATTACGGGGGTAGTCATGGATAAGTAAAATTTTATTGAGAAATTTGTAGATATTTAAATACAGATGCAGTTACAGCTAATAGAAAAAGATCTTTGGGATGTTGTCAAACCAAACTTAGTCTCACCAACTAATGCAACTCAACTTGCTAAGTGGAATATCAAAAGTCAAAAAGCATTGGGGACTATTGATCTCAGCTTGTCAAAAGCATACCTACGCCATGTAGATTTCATGAAATCTGCAAAAGAGATTTGGGAGTCACTAAACAAGATTTTTGGATCTGAAGTAGAAAGTGCTAAGACAACATTGAAGTAGAGATTGTATGGATTGAAGATGGATAAAGGTACAAAAATGGCAGATCACATAAATAAATTTCACACCCTACTAAATCAATTAGTTGGCATTAATGAAAAAGTACAAGATGATGATGCAAAAAGCAATACTTTTGAATAGTATGCCCAAGAGTATGTCCAATATGGTGTTTACATTAATAAAGGTTAAAATTAATGATGATGCAAAAAGCAATACTTGATCACGATGAATGCTTAGACCCAAAAGAAGTATTATATGTACAAAAAAAAGAGCAAGTACAAACCAAATCATGTTCCTCCAAAAGCAAAAGTCAAATGTTAATATTGTAAAGAAGTAGAACATGTAATTTTGAATTGGAAGAAGAGGGCACAAGATCTATTAGAAGATAAACTAGATCAAAATGCTTATTTGGCTCTAAAAACAAATTTGAAAGATTATGCAAAAGATGAAGAACTATCTAACCCTAGAGATGAAGAGTATCTATTTTAGATAAATTCAAAATGGAGGTTGGACGCATTGGAGGAAGGAGGCTAAATAGCACCTCTTGTTAGCCACTAACGATGAGGTTGCCTTTTGTATTAGTGGTATTCAATTTCATTTCATTTCATTGTTGTGTGCAAAATAAAATATTGTAAACATTCCCCTATTAAGTTTGAAAAGAGGAGAATGTAGATATCATTGATATTGTAAACAATTGTATAGGAGGGTAGCTGGCTATAGAGATCCTCTGACCGCTAGACTTCTTGGAAGCATGATCGGTCAGTGATAAGTTCACTAGAAGTGAAAGCAGGATAAGTTCTCGTATGTAGATGATCATGTGCACAAGATCCAAATAGCAGTATGCAGACCTAAAAGTATGCATAGGCATATGATTCTATTTTCAGTTCATGTGATGTACTTTCTCCCCATGTTCACACTAAGGGGAGGTGTTAGGAAATTATGTTACCATTCACATGGGTTAGAATAATAATTTGTGTTATGTTAAAACAAAAGTGAGTTATAGTAACAACTCACATAATTATTCTATGTGTGAGAAGAATTGGTTGGGATCATATTTAGAACAAATTAATATTATATTAGAGTGTGTGAGCATAAAAATGTAAGTGAGTTGTTAACACAACTCACATAGAGATTGGGGTGTGAAAATAGGAGGGAGGGAATAAAGATGGATGAACCCCCCACCTAGATTTACTGTGAGAGTTTGGTGGAGTTGTTATAGGAGTTAAGACAATTCTTCATACATACATACATACATATATATATATGTAATTCTTACTATTGAATATAGAAGTGTGATAGAAGAATAGTATTATACATGTGTAAATTTATTTATTTAGCTTCTATAATTTATTGCCAAATTTTCTTATATATTGTTCATAGTAGGTTAATTTTTGTTTGACAAGGAACCTCCCCTTCTAATTTGAAGAGTGGTTATACTGCACATCTATCCAATTTTCTATCGCACTGAAAGGTGCGAATTAAAATGCTAACAATATTGAAGTAAAATTTAATTTTTATTTTGGTTTTGTTTGTTGTATGCATGTTATGTGTTATTTTAACTTAATAGTTAATTCTTACTCTTAGATTGCAAATATGTATATATTTATAATTTTTATATTTTTTTTTTATGGATTGACCCAACCCCAAATTGTTTTTTAACAAATCTGCAAACCTAAATCTCAAACCCGAATTAGAACAATAACTTAATTTGTAAACAACTGCTGGGTGTTGCTACTGCATCTCTTGGATGCTTGAAAAAATGCTGAAAACCTGTTGTAATGCTGGAGCAAACCTTTTCATGGATGTTTTAGTAACAATTGAATATCATATACTCTGCTCCAACGGCATGTCCTAAAACTCAATGACACCTGCTGAAAATCAACACTTGGTTATCCTTAAACAAATAATAGATTGACCTGCTGAATTTCTTCAGAATGGCAGCCAAATGACGGTGTTTTGCTGTCAAACCTGCAATAAACAGTGAATGATGGCACTTTAATTCCTTCACAATCTGCCACAAACTTCACACTGGCACACACTTCATACTTATGAAATTAATTTTGACCAAAGCATTACAGTCTTTCATCATGGTACGCTTCACAGATCTGCATGACTACTCTTGGTGTTTTCGAAATTTTTTGTTAAGTCAATGTATAAACGCACGCTGCATGCCCAGGACACCATTTTTTATCTTTACAATTTTATTTTTGGTATTGCCTTCCTTTTGGTGCACACTTCTGCATTTAGTGTCCTTTTCCTGCCTTAAACATTTTTTACATTTTGTCTCACATCCAAGCTCTGATCTTCTGGTCATCCAACGCATTGGAAAGCTCTTTTGGTCAGCTATGTTAAGACACTGATTAGAGCTTACAAACATGACATTTAGGATCATGGGCAACGAGGATTCAATCAATGACTTACAAGACAAGAATGACTTTCTTTTGACTTGAAAAATGACTCAATACAAGAAAAAATGTATTGGTACAACATATTTCTTGTTCAATATTTGATTTTCCAAGCAAATTTGAAGTCTTTCTGTCAATAGTTAGATCTGCCATGGAGAAGGGCCTGATTTAAAACGCTTCTCCTCTCCATTGAATGCCTTAGACTGTTCAGTTTGAGAAAAGCATCCCTAACTTCCTGCCTCTGTCCGGGCTGCTTCACTTATGTCCTTCTTCACCTTGCCTTCTTTCTTTGATACTTTCGTTTCTTTCGTCCCTGCTTAATCTTCTTTCTTCCCTGCTGCTATTCAGGTATCCGTTGCTATTCACAATTTGCCTTGCCTAATTTTTAATTTTGAGTCCTTGGGAAACGTTGGTTAAAGGTCCACTATCAAGTACAGCAAAAGGTCCACGAGAAAAATAAACAGCATTAAACCCTGCTCCTTGCATACCTGTTATTCACTAATAGGATTTCATACATATAATAAATTACACAATCTGTGCTAAATAGGATTTGGAGTATCTTCCAATTTTGTAGAATCAAAACATTTTAATTTTTAAATATGATGGATGCCTTCGGATAGACTGATGCTTAGAACAAAATGTTATAAGAATGAGAACCAGCATGCTGGAAGTCAAAAGTTTTACAGCTGATGCTAGTTGTCGACATTAAAATATAATCAAAAGACCTTTGGATGTGGTCAAGCTATTTTCTTATTAAGAACAGTCCTTCAGGTGAGAGAGAAGGTATTCTTCCTACAACTCAGACAAGGAGGTAAGTGGTTTGTATTGGAAAGGGGTTTGGCTACCTAAATGCTCTGTTGCATCTATGTCAAGAAATATGACTGGTGTACCAAATGGATAGTCTGGGTTGCATCCAATTCAGCAGCAAGATCTGATGGTAGGCTCTAAAGGGACTATCCTGTATATTATTTCCGTGCGTACAAACTAATTTAAGGGACAACTTGGCCTGACAGGCTTAGCTTCTGCCCAAGTTCTGGATAAACAGCATGAAAGTTATCAATATTTCCAGTCAGCTGTCTCACTCACTTTCGGGGAAACAAATGTTTGTGAGGAATTTGACGTGCTCAGCTTCCTTTAACACTGGGGATTGTAAATCATCTTATCAATGCAATACTAATAAGCGCTTAGGGTTAATTATTCAGACAGGTCATTATAACACTTCTAGGACTAGAAAATAAAACCACATATAATGCAAAAAGAATCAAACTTTTCACATAACTTATATACAGTAACTTTGATGTAGGAACTAAAAGCATTCAAAGACATTTAAATGCATGTAAAGCCATGCTCTTCTGGATAAACAGCACGAAAGTTATCAATATTTCCAGTCAGCTGTCTCACTCACTTTCGGGGAAACAAATGTTTGTGAGGAATTTGACGTGCTTAGCTTCCTTTAACACTGGGGATTGTAAATCATCTTATCAATGCAATACTAATAAGCGCTTAGGGTTAATTATTCAGACAGGTCATTATAACACTTCTAGGACTAGAAAATTAAAACCACATATAATGCAAAAAAGAATCAAATTTTTCACGGAACTTATATACAGTAACTTTGATGTAGGAACTAAAAGCATTCAAAGACATTTAAATGCATGTAAAGTATACTTATAACATACCTTGATGCCAAGAAGAGTGGGAGTGACCGCAATGCTAGCAGAGCTATGTAGGGCAAAGGAAGTCTTATGAATTTCAATTTTGGAAAGAGGCTGATTATTATGGGGATATGAAGTCCCAACTGCTAAACAAGTTAACAAAAGCAGCATCACAATAATCACTCTCCAGACTTGCTCCATTGAATAGCTGTGCTGTCTTACCAATACACGATTGATCTCTTGCCAAGATACACAGTACAGAAAATCAAATACCACCTTCACTCATCTTTCAAGTTAAAAAAAGCAACCGAGTAACACCTACTAAGATGCCTTCTGAGTTCTATTCAAATTCAAACGATAGAACATGGAAATTTCGTTTACCAGCATAAACCAAGCTAATGTAATAATATATTACCAGAATATTAGGTTTTTTAAGTTAATGCAAAGAATAAAGCCAACAAAGAGAATGTGCTCAGCCACAAAGCCATACGACTAGTCAGGGAGAGATAGAAGCGGCGGGAATCTGGAAGAAATTCTCAGGCACATTCTATCGCCGGTCTGTTCCCAATTGATATTAAAATTCCGCCAAAATAATAAAATATGGAATTAAACAAAAATAATCACACAAGATCTGGCATGCAGGCAAGAGATTTGATGACAACTAAGAAATTTAAGGATGGGGCGAGAAATGTGCTGACAGTCAATTATATGTAAACAAAAGTTTTTAAGTAATTTTTTTTTGTTGTTTCTGCGGGGTGAAGACGTCGCATCATTAGAGATCTCTTTAAGTACTGCAACTGTTCTATACGCTATTCGGTCTCTCTTGACGTTAAAATTTAATTATTCTATTGATGAAGGTGTGTTTTCAAAACTCATCGAATTATGTGACGTGATATTTTTTCAGATTCTGAACTATTTACTTTCAAGGCAATCTTTATATTCACAAGTTTAATTGCAACTTGTAAGCGCATGTAATATTAAAACAAAAAAACAACCAATCAAACTAACACAAACTTGTAAGCGCATGTAGGGAGAGGGGCCCAAAGTAGGGCGGGAGTCTATAGTGGAGACTGAAGTAGTCCCACGTGGGACCCACAGTCAACCGCCTTAATATGCAAATGTAAATCACTTTTCACCCACACAGTCAACAAAGGTACTCAATTCACTATCATAAAATTATATTATAATCGGTTTATATTTGTCCTTAACACAAATTATTTATCGCAATCTTACATGTCAGAGAATATTCAAAGCATATCTGACACCACAAACATACAAGCCATATTCATTCTAACTCTCGTAGCTTTACAACTTGCAACCATAATAAAAAATTAGTATAACCCACACTCCTCTTTAATATCACCACTTGCATTAGCTCACACCCAGTATTTTAATACAAGTGGCACGAGAAGAACAACTACGAGCTAAGAATGTCCCATCGGCCAAATCCAATCCAACCCACCCCCTATCCCACTGTGCCATCAATATAGCACTAAAATGAAAAGAAATCATTCATAATTGTCCCATTTGTCAAATCCATTCGCACGGCAACTAGTTCAAACTCCTCTTTTGCCACCTGCAACCACCAAAACAAAGGTAGTAAGGCCCCCACATTCACCTGAGCAGCAAACAAAAACTGCACGCCATAAATACATACAAACTATGCAATTGAAGGCACCCAAACAAATTTTCAAATTTGAAAAAGGAGGACCGAAATTAAAGACTCCATACCAAAGAGCATTGAACATATAAAGAGATTCTGAAATTCAAAATGGCATTTCCATTAAGCACGTCTCACTTTCATATTCACTGCAACGTTTTCCTGGAGGTAGACGAACAAAGAGGAGAAGAAGAAGCAGCACCAACAACACACTATCAACATTCAGGTACTTTACAAAAACACAATGTTTATGCCTATGAATGCCAATCTCAAACTTCTTCTTTTTCATATTAACTATTCATGTCCATACAGCAATATAGTTTATAACCATGGTAACGTTTCTAAGAAAAACCTGTTGCTCAACATCTGGGGTTTCAACTTACACTATTTCTGAATGTCCAAGTTCTTTTCATTTTCTAGGTTCTTCTTACGTTCTTATTGTATCCCAATATAGATGTGTTATATTCATTGTAAATGTTTTGTGACCCTCAAACCTGTAACTCAATATCTGGGGTTTCACCTTACAGAGTTTTTGTATGTTAAGTCATTTAAGTTTGTTTGCTGGACTTTTCAAAATGGCTACCAATATAGATCAATTCTACACACCCTAACTGTTTTTCGAGCATATGAAAGTGACAATTATATCAGGTATTTCAACTTTATATATTTATGATTGTCAAGTAATTTCAATTCAATTCCTGGTATTTTTGTTATGTTCTATATGCCTAGGTATATAAATAAGTTATTTGCATTGTAAATGTTTCTCACCCACTACATGTTGACTCAATATTCAGGGTTTCAACTTAACACTATTTATGGATGTCAATGCTTTCAAGTTCCTTAGATTGTCATTGTTAAACCCTATGTGATTGTTGCACAAGGCCAGGGAACTTTTTTGCATGGCAATGTCATTGTTGCAACTGATTCTTTCAAACTCACTATCTGGGGTTTCGACTAATACTGTTTATGATTGTGTATGAATGTTCAATTTCAACATTTTCATATATCAGAAACTTGTAACTCATTATCACGTTGTTTCATGCTTGATGTCTCTTGATGAATGACAATGAATTTCAGTTATCTACATTGTTAGTTCCATTCGGCTTTATGGCATTACACAAACTGCTTTCATTTCAATCAAATAAGTTTTAAACATGTCCAATTAAAACAAAATAGTATGATCAAATAAAACTTCAACACTTACCGAATTTACCATTATAAACTATTAGCTAACACAATAAAGGAATTAAAAAAACAAACATGCATCACTCTATCTTTAAGGGTGTCCAATGGTGTTTCTTATCATTGTTTCAAACATGTCTCCATAATGTGTGTAGGTTCAATATAAAGTTGATATGAGGTCCAAGCCAATGAAGAAGAGAGCCACAACAAGGTGGCCTACAAGTCAACAAGGGGTTTCATTCCACCCTAAAGAAAAAAATGTAGAAGTTGAGACAATTGTCGTAGTTATTGCTCCATCAGGCAGGTGGACAATAGCATCATGACATTGGGAATTGACAATGAATGAAACAGTTAATCATCAAACAAATGACATGGTGGACAGCCACCATGAGGAACATAACAACGGCCTGACTCTACCCTCAACCCTACCCCACTGTTTTGGTTGGAAGATGGATCTATGAAGGAGGGTAATGATAGTCTAAGTCTTCCATCACCCCCTGCCCAACCCTCTTGGTTGGTTGAGGGAGCTATTGATGAGGGTTATGACGGTTTAAACCTTCCCTCGGCCCCTACCCAGCCATCTTGGTTGGTCGATGGAGCCAAAAAATTGGGTATTGTCTTGCAATGCGAAGAAGAGCAAGGAACTTATTCATTGCCTTCTCCACCTGACACTTTTTCCATACCATAGTTGGTACATTACTATGCAGATTTGAGCAAGGAAATAAAGCAGAAGGAGGAAGACGGAGCTAGAAAGCAACAAGATAGGAAGGAGAGAGAGTAGAAGGAGCGAGAGATAGTTCAAAGGATACAAGATAGGAAGGAAAGAGAGCAAAAAAGGGACCAAGATCGAGTTCAAAAGAAACAAGATAAGAAGGAAAGGTAGGACAAGATGGAGCAACAGAGGGTTCAAAAGAAACAAGATAGGAAGGAAAGAGAAGTCAACTGGGCCCATAGGTCAGTGTAGCAAGAAAGACATATAAGTAGTCCTACAAACCTGTTTGCACACAACCATGCCTTGTTTCGGGATATATTGAACATATACATCCCTCTGTTTGGGGAGTTGAATGTCAATTCAAGTGTCAGCCCAAATGTAGGTTGCACTCCACTCTCCGTTGCAAATAGTTATTCAACACCGTTGCATCTAATTAACACTCAATTTACAAATGCAAATGCAAATCATGTAAGGACAACTCAGAAAGCACAAGCAGGAAACGAGGACACATCTCCAAATGTTTATCTTGGCATGCTTGATTGATGTTGGGAGGGACCATCACTACAACTATATGACTAAGGCTACTTTTTTGTTGTGTATTCTGGGCCCTGCAATATATAGTTCAATTGTTGTTTAATTTTGTTGTTGGGGATTGAAATACCCTGATATTAAGCAGAAAAATTTTCCCGCCATGTCACCCTACCATTTGTGCTTTGGCCCATATTAGTTTTTTTTAAAATTGATCACCCCAGCACCTGTCAAGCACATTTTACGTCGACGTGTCCAAAACTGGCTAATTTTTCCCTCTGCCTGAAAGTGGATCTCACTTGGCTCCTTAATCGGAAAACACATCTACGTACAATGGATTGGATGACCGTGTGTAGATGACAGCCTCACCACCCTCTACCAACAATTCAGTGCATTAAACGCTCGTTGCCTCCTTCGTTTCTTCCACTGACCAACTTGCCTTACATGTCACTTCGCATTTACTTGGTCTTTGGGGAAAGTAAATCGGAGATCAAGGTTCATTCAATGCTCCAAATTCTCGCATATCCCGCTCATTCTCATTCCTTTTGTTTGCAAACATTCTCGACTGTTCATTTGGTTTCGCACCGAAACTTGTTCGGCCATGCATTGGGGAGGCTTCTTTTCACCAAAGTATTTTTAGTATTAAAAACCATGTTGCATACACTGATAATTTTTAAAGTATAATGATACATAGTTTAATACTTAAATTCTCTTCTGAAAAAGAAGTCTCCTCAATGCTATAACCTCCAATGTCACTACAAATTTTTGTCCTATAATATGTAAATGTTGTTGCCACCATTATGCATATGCCTATATTTAAGATTTGATATCAAATGGATTTATTTATTGGTTTATTAAATGGATATGTTTATGGGCCTAATTAGCAATATGATGTCCATGTTGGCAGTGTAGTGGATTGCTTGTTAATGGAAGTCTGCTTAATTATACTCAAACTTTGTTTATGGTGATTGTTTGATTGGGCTGAAATGTACAACACACTTCGCATAACTATTGCATGTATACAACATTATGCATTAACAACCACTAACAATATCACTTGAATCTTCATATAGTCATGTACATAGTAGTGGCAACATTATTTACATGATATATCTAATGTATAAAGTGCAACAACCTCTTCTGTATAATATAATGGAATTGGTGATGGGACAGTCTTGGCTTTTTGTTTGAAAATATTAGCAGTTATGTAATGCAAGTGGTGATATATTAGGGGAGTATGAAATTGGTGCCATTTGATGTATGAAAATATTGGCAATGAAGTAATGCAAGTGGTGATATTATAGGGGAGTGTGGGTTATACTAATTTTATATTTTGGCTGCATGTTTTAATGCTACGAGGCATTAACAAGCAATATGGCTTGTATGTTTGTGGTATCGTCCATGTGCTTGGAATATTCTATGACATGTAAGACTGTGAATATCTATTTGTGTTTGGGACAAATATAAACTGATTATAATACAATTTTGGCGGTATAGTGATTCGAGTACCCTTGTTGACTTTCTGGATGAAAACTGTTTTACAATTGCACATTAAGGGGATCCTATAGACCCTATGTTTGGAGGTCCACATGTTTCTACATGATACTGTTTACAATTGCTTACATGAATTATTTTGCCTACAAAGAATATAGAATTGCTAGAATTGATGAGGCAAAATATATATATATATATATATGTATGTATGTATGTATATATATATATGTACATATATATATGTACATATATATACATGTATATATATATACATATATATACATATATACACACACACATATATATACATATATGTATACATGTATATATATATATATACATATATATACATATATACATATATGTATACATGTATATATATATATGTATATTATATGTATATATACATATACATGTATATATGTATGTATATGTATATATATATATATATATGTATGTATATGTATATATACATGTATGTATATGTATATATATACAATACATACATGTATATATATACATATACATACATATACATACATGTATATATACATCTATATATATATATATACATATATATACATATATATATACATATATATATATATGTATATATACATATATGTATATATATATATATATATAATATATATATATGTATATAATATATATATGTATAATATGTATGTAATATATATATATATATATATATATATAAATATATATATGTATATTATATACATACATATATATGTATATATGTGTGTGTGTGTGTATGTATGTATGTATGTATGTATATATATATATACATATATATATGCATAATATGTATATAATATACATATATATATGTATGTATGTATGTATGTTATATACATACATATATATATGTATAGTATGTATATAATATACATGTATATGTATAATATGTATATATACATACATACATATACAGTATATATATATATGTATATACATATATACATACATACATATATATATATACATACATATATATATAGATACATATATATATAGATGTATATAATATATAATATTATACATATATATATGTATATTATATACATACTTACATATATATGTATGTATATAATATATATGTGTATATTATAAACATATATATGTGTGTGTGTGTTCAAAGTTGACCCGCCCTACTTCTATTCGTCTGTATGTGCTTACTTTCGTACATATATTGTTATACATACATGTATATGTACATATATGCATATACATATATAAGTGTATGTACATATATGCAGATCTACAAGTATATGTGCATATACATATTAAAAGCATAGGTGGCATGGTCACGTGGTGGGAAATTCAATGATGATATATTTTGGCTAACCATGAGAGGAAAAAAAACATAAGAAATAGTAACCCATTAAAGACAAAGTGATGTTAGAAAGAAGCATTATTTTCCTTGAAAAATAAAGTGTGTTTAAGAACACAAAAATTTGAAGTGTTCATAAACACCGTAGATGCCATACACTTCATCAAACACATTCTGCATGCACCAAGAAAGCCATCAAATTCCTTCTAATTAAGAAACGCCAAAACAATATGATCAAAATCAACGAGACAAAAAAAAAACCATTTGCTGGCAGGAGAAAGTGGTAGAGCCTTAGTGAGGCTAGAAACCTCACCTATATAGTATAGATTTTCTTGATGTTGTGTCTTGTTGCACTCACCTTTATCCTACTTGCTGCAGAACAAATGAAAGGAGAGATCAATCAATACATCAAGAAGATTACACAAAGAATATTAGAAAATTGTATACCTTTCAATTGAAACTCACCATCAGCGAAGCTTCGAAGGAACAATGGGTTGGGTTGAACATGTATTTCTTTACATGCCGATGAAGCAAAGTGAACAAGACACAAAATGACAAGGTCTTAGCCGAATATACCATAATCTCTATGATATACATATATACATACACACACACACATATATATATGTATGTATGTATGTATGTGTGTATATTAGATACATACATACATACACACACACACACACACACACACACATATATATATATATACTGCCTCATCAATTCTAGCAATTCTATATTCTTGGTAAGAAAAATAATTCATGTATGCAATTGTAAACAGTATCATGTAGAAACATGTGGACCTCCAAACATAGGGTCTATAGGAACCCCTTAATATGCAATTGTAAAACAGTTATCACCAAGAAATTCAACAAGGGTACTCGAATCACTGTACCACCAAAATTGTATTATAATTGGTTTATATTTGTCCCAAACACAAATAGTTATTCGCAGTCTTACATGTCATAGAATATTCAAAGCAAATCTGATACCACAAACATACAAGCCATATTGCTTGTTAATGCCCTGTAGCATTAAAACATGCAGCCAAAATATTAAATTAGTATAACCCGCACTCCCCTATAATATCACCACTTGCATTACATCGCCTCCAATATTTTCATACATCCAATGGCACCTTTACAACAAAGAGCCAAGACTGTCCCACCACCAAAAACAATCGAACCCAGCACCAAAAAAGTGAAGTTGTTATTTTGAGATGGAAAGTGTAATGGTGTTGCAGCTTATGGTCTTGCGACCACCCCGCATTAAAGGTAGTCTGACCATATCCCTTTGCCATGCATAGTTCGTTCCATTCGTTGGACTCTCCATCTAAAAAAACAACTTCACTTTTTAATTTGGGGAGTTGAATGTATGCAATTCCATGTACATATGAATATGGAAGTGAGGTTCCGGTAAATGGAAATTGGAATAGATTGAGAAATGCATTTTTTAATTTGTAGATTTGTAATGGTGGTTTGTTATGGAGTCTTTAATTTGTGTCCCACTTTTTCAAATTTGAAAACTTGTTTGGATGCATTCAATTGCAGAGATTGTATGTATTCATGGCGTGCACTCCTTGTTTGCTTCTTGAGCGATTAACACATTGTTTTTTGGTGGGTAGTGGCAAATTAATTTTATATATATATATATATAAGTAATTTTCCACTGCCTTTAATATATATATATATATATATAGATATAGATATAGATATAGATATGTGATATATATATGTAATTTTCCACTACCTTTAATATATGTGATATATATATATATATATATATATATATGCCATTGTCTTTAATATTTTGTTGTTATGCACAATCTTTAACTCTGCAATATGCCTTTAATTTTTTTTGTGTTATACCAAAATATGATAATGGGTTAAGTTGTTTTCATTTCCATGTTTAGTAGTAACAATGAAATAAAGAAAGCATTTCACAGACATAATTGTTGTGCATGGAAGCACAGAAAAATACAATTGCTTGGCATTCAAAGGCATAAAGAATTAATAAAAAAGTGAAGTTGTTCTTTTCCATGGAGAGTGTAATGGTGCTCGTGCTTATGGTATGGCGTCCACCCCACATTAAAAGTATGTGGTGCATATAATTTGGTAATGCATCGTTCGTTCCATTTGTTATAGTCTCCATGGAATTGAACAACTTCAATTTTTTGTTTGGGGAGTTGAATGTTTGCAGTTCTATGTAGATATGAATATGGAAGTGAGTCGTGGTAAATGGAAATTGGAAAATATGGAGATATGCATTTTTGAATTTATAAATCTCTTTATATGTTCAATGCCGGTTTGGTATGGAGTCTTTAATTGCATGGCAAAATATCTTTGAATAAAAATAAGTTAACTCATTTTGATATTTGTATATACCAAAAAAATAGCAAAGGAAAATTGCAGAGTGAAAGTTTGTGCATTGTCGAAGAAGCGAATACAAATGCATGGCAAATAACCCTCTAATTGTGAACCAGTCAAACCCTTTCCATGTTTGGTAGTATGAATGAAATGAAAAAAAAACATCTTGTAGACAAAAAAATTGTGCATGGAAGAACATAATAATACAACTACATGGCAGTATGTTCTTATATTTGTTATTATATATATATATATATGTGTGTTCATTGAAGGTCAATGAGCAGTAGTAGGATATTGTGGATAAAGACAAAAGACAACATGACAAGAGGCATGAGCTTGATGCACAGAGGCTTCATGAAACATTCCGCACTCTTGACCCCTTCCTCCTTAATCACATCAATTGTTTCATGAAGCCTTTGTGCATCAAGCTCACTCCTCTTGTCATTATATGTATATATATGTACATATGTATATCTAATTATATATGAATACATATATATATATACATATGTATATATATGTATATACATATAATTATATATATATATATATATATCATATATAATTATATATATATAATATCTATTCTTATATATGTTATTATATTTATATGTAATTATATATATATATATATGTGGGTACATGCACAAGTGGCAGAGCGATGTGGCAGGCTAATTTTGAAATGGTGCTTAACAGGTGTCGGGGTGATCAATTTTTTAAAAAAAACCAATATGGGTCGATGCACAAGTGGCAGGGTGACGTGGTGGGCTAATATATATATATATATAGATAGATATATAACTATCTCTCTCTCTCTCTCTCTCTATATATATATATATATATATATATATATATCTTCGAAATGGTATAAAATATTCGAAATGAAAACAAGCAATCCCATTTTCATATTTGGGAATAACAAAAAATTATCACAGGCAATTTGTAGAGTTAAAGTTCGTGCAATGTCGAACACAGGAATAGAAGTGCATGGCAAAAAACCCTGTAATTGTGAAGTAGTAAAAAACTATCCATGTTTATGTATAATTCTATTATTCCATGCATAATATGTATATATATGTATGGAAAGACAAATACATATATAAGAACAAAATAATATATTTGCATGGCATATTAACTTTGGGATGAAAACAAGGGAATCCATTTTCATATTTGGGAATAACAAACAAATATTAAAGGCAAATTGCAAAGTTAAAGAGTGTGCATTGTGAAAGAGAGGAATACAAGTGCATGGCAGAAAACCCTGTAATTTTGAACTAGTGAAACCGTTTCCAATGTTTGGTAGTAACAATGAAATGAAAAAGGCATTTCACAGACATTACTATTGTGCATAGAAGAACATAATAATACATAAACATGCCAGAATATCTTCGAAATGAAAACTAGTCATGTACCATTTTCATATATTGGAATAACATGAGAATATTATAAGGAAATTGTAGAGTTAAACACGAATGCAAGTGCATGGAAAAAACGCTCAAAATGATATACATTAAAACTGTATGAATATTTCCTAGTGAGAAGAAAATATATTGTATCCATTTTAATATTTGGGAATAACAAACAAATGTTAAAGGGAAACTGCAGAGTTAAAGTTTGTGCATTGTGAAAGTGAAAACCCTGTAATTTTGAATGACTGAAACCCTTTCCATGTTTGGTAGTAACAATGAAATGAATAATTTATTTCGCAGAAATTACTATTGTGCATGGAAGAACATAATAATACATAAACATGCCAGAATATCTTCGAAATGAAAACCAATAATACCATTTTCATATATTGGAATAACATGAGAATATTATAAGGAAATTAAAGAGTTAAACACGAATGCAAGTGCATGGCAGAAACCCTCAAAATGATATACATTAAAACCATGTGAATATTTCCTAGTAAGAAGCAAATATATTGTATCCATTTTGATATTTGGGAATAACAAACAAATGCTAAAGGGAAATTGCAGAGTTAAAGTTTGTGCATTGTGAAAGCGAAAACCCTGTAATTTTGAATGACTAAAACCCTTTCCATGTTTGGTAGTAACAATGAAATGAATAATTTATTTCGCAGACATTACTATTGTGCATGGAAGAACAAAATAATACATAAACATGCCAGAATATCTTCGAAATGAAAACCAGTCATACCATTTTCGTATTTTGGAATAACATGAGAATATTATAAGCAAATTGTGGAGTTAAAGTATGTGCAGTGAGGAAGACACGAATGCAAGTGCATGGCAGAAACCCTCAAAATGATAAACATTAAAACCGTATGAACATCTCATAGTAACAAGCAAATATATTGTATCCATTTCTGTATTTTAGAATAACAAACAAATGTAAAAAGCAAATTGTAGATTTAAAGTTTGTGCAATGACAAACACACAAAAACAAGTGCATGGATGAAAACCAATTGAACCCTTTCCATATTTCTTCGAACAAGTCTAATAGTAATGAAAAACCATTTTAAACTAGTAAAACCCATTTCATATTTCGTATAAGGAAGCAAATATGAAAAGCACAATGCAGAGTAAATGTCGTACAATGAAGAAGGGAATAGTAGGAGTGCATGGATGAGTATAGAGGAAAAGAAAACCACTAAAACCCTCCCCACATTTCATCCTATGCATTGGATTGAAAGAAAATTTTCCCAAATAATTTTTTTTAGAAATAACGTCATAATCACTGAGATTGATAGAGGTTGAGTGAGGTAGTAAACCTCACCTGAATGAGAAAGGGATTTTCCGAGAGTGCAGAGCCAAACGAAGAAGAGCGAAGAGTTGAAACAATGAAGAGTGGAGAGCCGAACAAGTTTCGGTGCGAAAGGAGACGAACAGTTGAGAATGTTTGCAAACAAAAGGAATGACACTCAACAGGATATGCGAGAATGTGAAGCATTGAATGAACCTTGATCTCCGAATAAGGAGCCCAACAGACAAAGTAAATGTGAAGCGACGCGTAAGGCAAGTTGGTCAGTGGAGGAAACAAAGGAGGCGATGAGCGTTTAATGCACTAATCTGTTGGTAGAGATTAAGGAGGTCGGTCGGCTCCACTTTCAGGCAGAGGAAAAAATCGGCCAATTTTCAACACGTCGGCGTAAAATGTGTTTGACAGGTGGCCGGGTGATCGATTTTTTTAAAAAAATAATATGGGTCGATGCACAAGTGGTAGGGTGACGTGGCGGGGTAATTTTTAATTTTTTAGGTCCATGTGGACTGCCACATGGACCTGCAAAGTTGACCCACCCTACTTTGGACCCCTCTCCCCTAAAAGTTTAAATCTAAATTTTGGTAAAGCAAATTACAATTATTATGTGGATAAAATAAATTGATTCAAATTAAGTATGTTATATCAAAGAGTTCCATTTTATATGGAATATGACAAGAAAGTTTATATGAGTAGAAATTAAGTGGAAAGTCAAACATGTTGAGATGACTTATTTAAGGATTAGGGGAAAGAATCTACTAGTTGAGCATGTTCCAATAGTTGTGATAGTGTTTGTTGACTTAATATTCAATATTTTTTATAGTATAGCACTAGTAGTTGTGACGTTAAAGTTGTTAGTATTGATCACGAGTACTCATAATTGAATGAAAAGTATCCCATCAATCTAAAAAACAACAAATTATGTGGTGTTACATTGGTGTACCAATAAAACATGACTTAATGCACAACTATCAACCTATCTTTTTTGGGGCATCATTTGGACACCTTAAAAAAAAATATTGATGTGGACCTAAAACCTTAGTTATAAGCAAGGGCCTTACCAAGTAAGTCATAAAAAAATGGAAGTGATTTGAAATTACCAAATATGATTTTGAGAGACACAAAGTTAGTGTGCTCAACTACTAGGTCCTCTCCCCTAACTCACATTATCTTAGATGTTAGGCTGGCAAGTGGACAATACCTAAAGAGGAGTGGGAGATGAGAACACGTCTATTTTGCAACAAGGGGGTGGTCAACACAAAATAACACTACAACATGGAGTGATAGTATATAATGACATATATATCAAGTACAAAGACAAAGTGAGAGTGGGTAATCTAATCATCTTGTTTGAGGAGGTGAAGCTAGACAAAATTGCAATTTTTTTTATGAGATCCACAATAAAAGATCCAACATCAAGAAGGATTTACAAACTTCTTAAGGCTTTTGAATAGTACTTGTATTTTTTGGTTGGGTTTGTGTGGTGATCTTTTGTTACTATTCTTAATCCCGTAAACTAATTGGTCTCATAGATGTTAAAATGTACCATTCATTCATTTATTTAAAGAAAATTTCAAATAACTATAAAATATAATTGATAATTGATAATTAAATTCTAGTTCTTTGTATATTAGACACTCTACTTTTCAATTCTATAACATTTTAAAGGAAAATTCAAGTCTACTATGAACTTCACACTTAAGTTAAATATTTAGACTTCTTGTGTTAAATAGATTATCATTCAATAAAATTTTAAGTTTTTTAATTTAATTTGTATGGAGGAGAAATATGTTTATCATTATAATTTTTCGAAGTTATTTTATGCTATTTTGGGTTTATATTTTTTCTGCATGATTTTAGCACATATTTTAATTATTTTGGCATGATTATTGACCTTAAGCTTGAACTTAACACTGTGATATACAATATCTCTTATTTTGAAACCTACATGACCCAATTCTCATCAATTTGCTCATCTTTATTAGATCACACATGCAATTCTCTCTTGTGGACTAGAACATGAACATGATCTCATCTCCACTTTCCAAAATTCGAATTAATACATTCCAAGGTCAACAATCCTAGGATCTAGTTGTTGACCATTAGTGTAGGCACCAAAAAGTTTGAATTATGTGTTTAACATTGGGTATATAAAGGCATCATCCTAGGGTCCACTTGCAAATGATGGAATAACATATTGAGAGACCACAAAAATATCAAAAGAACAAATATTTTCTCTCTTCTTCTAGGAATTAGACATCAACACTCGTCTACTAGCATCAAGCATCAATAACAATCAAAGATCAACAAATCCACATCCATTCTCAAAGAAAACTTTAGGGTTGTCTTAAAAATGTTTATTCATTAGTTTGTGTTGGGCTTCAATTATTTAACAATAAACTCAATAGCATCCATTGCCACCAATTTGTCACCACACACTTTAGCATTTATTTTCACCCTTTATCTCTCTATTTGAATAGCTTCTTGAGCCTATACTAGATATGCCTAGATTCTTGATCCTATATAAGGGATCAACCCACAAATGAAGATATATATTGCTAAGATGGCACAAAGAATAGAGAATCTTAGCACCATCTAACCCTTAGAATCATGATGAGGCTTGTTGTATGTGGAGTGTAGTATGGAATGGCTCAACTCATATTACATAAAATGAAGAAGATTGTTATAAATAAATGGTGTGTCCTATATGGGGACAATACTGATTGATGCAAGATCAAGGACTCAATTTCTTGCTGATGTTTATGGAGAAATAAAAAGTATGTGCTAGAAAACTATGAATATTCTTAAACATCATCTGGTTCAACAAACTAAGGTAAATTTTGGCTAGTAAAAATTGGACAATTATTTACCACTGTCTAGTGTAGAAAGGTGTAAAATTACTATTGATTGTTTGACCATTGAATCGGATGGTATTTAAGTAGAGAAGAAAACTACAATAGTATAAAGTGAAGATTATCATTGTAGTGGAAGTGGTCAAGATTGTAATTACCCAACAATGCATGGGTCAATATTCTAGTTTAATGAAGATAAAAAAAATCCTCTAAAATCCAAAATAACTTTTGATCCTTGCAAATAAAGGTGGAATCATGTGTGTTTAGTGAGTTATCTTGTGAATCCATTCCATCTTCAACTCTGAAAAGTAAGAATATTTGCATGTCCCTTTGTGAAATCGACTTGAAATGAACTTTGAGTGAAACCTAGTGTGTCAAGACCTGACCATTGAAGCCCTGGGATAGTAAATTTTGTTTCAAATTTTAAAATATTTTAGGAGAGATAAGATTTTGTGTTGTGTGACGTGTATAAACCACATCAACAATCCTAAATGACTAAAAAAGTAGTAATTGATCCTAGCTTCGAAGAAAAAATTTATCAATCAAACCTCCTACATGTCTCCCAGTATGTGTCATGGTCCCTCTGAGACCCTTTACATATTATTACTTGTTACGCCGAGAGGTGTAAGCTTATAATGGCAGCAGCCCCTATAGGAGGCCAACGAATGTGACAGTCTTAGCAAAAAGAATTGATTTGTATTCTGCCAGTAAGAGGAAGAGGAAGAGGCACGAAGATAATAGTCAAGAAAATAAATCATATGAGCATAAATAAAAGAAAATAATGAACATGGATTAATAAGTAGTAATGGATATGTCAGACCACGACCTCCGTTGGGACACACGACCTCCGCTCAGAGCCAACTATTTATTTTAACAGCACAACCAACTATTTGCCATGCAATTGTAACGGCTAGAGAAATGATTCGACGCCACTACAGATGAAAAATGCAGGGAAATAAGGCAGCGATAACAAAAAACAGTTGATAACAAAAAACAGTTGCCTGGCCTGCGTGATCATTTGGGGATGCAAGAAGCCACGCCTAGGCTTCACACAGAGGCGCCAGCAATGGATATCGCAAAGTTTTTTTTTTTTGTTCTTTCTGTTTAAATATTTTTCATGTGTTTGATCTGTATCGTTTAAATTTCACACTCCCTTCCTCTTTGATTTTAATCTCTCTCTTTTTTATAGGGAATTCAAATTTCTGGTCCAGAGCTTCTTGCCTGTAAGGATAGAGGAGTTTGGCATCCCTCAAAATGAATAAATTCAGTCATTTCACCTGAGGCTATCCCCAATCTTTCCCAACTCTACGCTCTCACTCGCCACATCCATTTTCATGCGTATTTCAATTATGTTCTGCATTGGCATTTCAACATATTTACATTTGCGAATACTTCCTTGGGTCGAGCGGCTCCTGCTCACTGCCGTCCACAATTGTAATGGGTATAATATTTCCATTGTAATGGCATAGACACTCGGAGGTATTATATTAGTCTACTCTATGTAAGTCGTATCTAGTAGTCATCTTCTGTTATTGTAAGTTGAATCTTTGGCTGATAATTGCTACGGTTCAGAGACTCCTTTAGAATCTGTTACTTGCAATTCTTGGGCAGTTGTATCTCATGTCGTTGTGACCCATTTATATCATATTTGCATCGCCTGAGCCTGAAGAGGCATAGATCATAACATGGATCGGCCATGAATGGGAGGACTGATAAGGCTCTCATGGCGAAGTGGTTAAAGTACCAAGCCTTTTAAGGAAGCATGGCAGTGAATGGTAAGTTAGTTACTCTACATTTTATTTCAAGATTTTTGATATCTTATGGATCTGGTTAATTTAGATGGTTATGGCCTTTCCCTGGGTGCCAAACATGTTCTTCAAAATTATTAATTGAGCCTCTATTTGTTTATGTCATGTATTCGGTGCGATGCGAAGGTTCTATACAATAGTGTGTTCATTTTCATAGCTTATTAACAGTCCCTATTATAAATTTAATTGCATGAGAATAACTACAATAGTGAAGTCTGTTTGTATTCATCTGGAATCTTTATGTGCTCAAGCATTAGTATATTGCTTGCACAATATAACGTAATTATAATTTAGATAAAGGAACTAATTCCATTTAAGCTATAAGGGTTTCAGTATTACATTAGAAGCATGCCAAATTATTATCTTTTAAACAATTTTTATTTATTTTTTGCTGTTAATTTACAGGTCCCCCGGACGTGAGCCGCACAGTGCCATGGAGGAGCTGCATAAGAGTCTAAGAGTAAGCATATGGAAGCGTTATGTGGATCCCGCAAGTGGATCTATGGCGCTAAACCTTGGCAGCTTTCTCTGACCAATGGAGAATTATTCCAGTTTCGTATGCCAATTTATTAGAGTGGCTCAAAAAACTTTAGTTCTAAAAGATTCACTTAAGATAGCCTTAAATTTTTTTTTTATAAGATTTGGTCATATAAAAAAAACAAGAAAAATGAGTTGTAATGCTAATTTTGGAGGCAATCTATGATTTTTCATTATTATTGCACTACAACTTCTATATAGAAAATTATTTTTCAAATAAAAAAGAAAAGCATATTGCAAGACATTTTCACCTACATACTTTCTTATTTATGATTCATAACACTAAACTTTAGCATAGGCTTTTTTCCATTCATCAATTAAAATTGATTAAACAACCAATTGTTGAGTTACTCACAAGATTATGCAGATCTAAAACTACTTATAATTTAGGCATACTACAAGTATCTCAAAGAGAAGCAATCCTTAAAGTAGCATTCCAAGAGGAAAAAATGAGATTTCACATGGTGATTTATCTAATTTGACTATAATCATTTAATGCAAATAATATTATAGTTCAATTGCTAAATATTTTACAAATATTTCCTTATGTTCTAATAAGATTGAACAACATGAATATATTTTCCACATCAAAGCCTCATAAAATCATGTTAATCCTTCAAGATCATTCTTGAATTTTTATGACTTCTTAATACCATTTATTAAGACAAGATAGCTACATCTTTAAACTGTAATTTGGAGTAAATTTTTCCATATAAATATTTGAACAAAAGTTTAATCAAAAGATAGTTTAAAAAAATAAATTCTAATAAAAACAATTGAAAAATAATTAAAGGACATATAAAGAGGCACTAGGCCTATGGATAACTATATCATTAAGACTTTATGCCACATCTCAATCCTCTTCTACATTTTTCTTTTCAATAACTAATTTCACGAACATTGAAGAATTTCACAAATTAACCTAATAGGGGGAAAAATCCAACACTTGACCATCTTCCGACAATAATTATGATTAATAGACTTAGGATTAGGATTAGTGTTTAATTAGGGTTAGAGTTAGGACTAGGTTGGGGTTTAATTAGGGTTAGGATAGGGTTTTACTTATGATTATAGTTAGGGTTAGGGTTTAATTAGAGTTTAATTAGGGTTAGGGTTCAAGTAGACTTAGGGTTAGGATTATTATAATTTTAGATTCATCAAAATTATAGTTAGGGTTAGAATTAAGGTTAGCTAGGGTAAGGTTGAAGCTTAAGATTAGGATTAGAATTAGAGTTACAAGTGAAGTTAATATTATAGTTGTAACTATGGTTAGTGTTAGGGGTAGAGTTAGGTCTAAAATTAGCGTTAGGTTTATTGTTAAGATCATAATAAAATTAGAATTATAATTAAGGTTAGAGTAAGGGTTAGAATTATGGTTACTTATGGTTAAGAATTGTTTTGGTGTTACAATTGGGGCTAGGGTTCAATTGGGGTTAGGGTTATACTTGAACTAGACCTAGGTTGGGATTCAATGAGGATTATAGTTAGGGTTGGGGTTGGGATATAATTAGGGTTAGGGTTAGGGTTCAATTAGGATTAGAGTTTAATTAGGATTAGAGTTCAATTATGGTTATGGTTAGGGTTCTATAATAAATATTAGGGTTAAGGTTAGGGTTAGGGTTCTATAATAAATATTAGGGTTAGGGTTCAATTAGGATTAGAGTTCAATTATGGTTAGGTTTAGGTATCTATAATAAATATTAGGGTTAGGTTTAGGGTTAGGAATCAATTAGTATTAGGGTTAAGGTTATGTTAGGGCTAGAGTTCTTGATTAGGGTTTAATTATGGTTAGGGTTAGGTT
Organism: Sequoia sempervirens; assembly: GCA_007258455.2. Classification (NCBI taxonomy): domain Eukaryota; kingdom Viridiplantae; phylum Streptophyta; class Pinopsida; order Cupressales; family Cupressaceae; genus Sequoia; species Sequoia sempervirens. The sequence goes on from VDFB02256882.1 coordinate 124,418, forward strand.
AGGGTTCAATTAGGGTTAGAGTTAACATTAGGGTTATATGATATAGCTTGGGGTAAAGGTTAGGGTTAGGACTCAACTAGGGTTAGGAACAAATAGGGTTTGGGTTAGGGTTGGGGTTTAATCAAGGCTAGAGTTTAATTAAGGTTAGGGTTCAACTAGGGATATGGTTATGTTAGAGTTAGGGTTCTTGATTAGAGTTTAATTATGGTTAGGGTTAGGTTAAGTTTCAATTAGGGTTAGGGTTAAAATTAGGCTTATACGATATAGCTTGGGGTAAAGGTTGCAGTTAGGATTGGGGTTAGGGTTAGGACTTAACTAGAGTTAGGAACAAATAGATTTTGGGTTAGGGTTGGGGTTCAATGAGGGCTAGAGTTTAATTAGGGTTAGGGTTCAATTAGGGTTAAGGTTAAGGTGAGCATTAGGATTTAATTAGGATTAAGGTTCAATTAGGGTTAGTGTTCACTTAGGGTTATGGTTAGGGTTCAACTATAATTATTTTAATTAGGGTTATAGTTAGTGTTCTAGGGTTTAATTATGGTTATGGTTAGGGTTCTTGATTAGAGTTTAATTTGGTTAGGGTTAGGTTAGGGTTTAATTAGGGTTAGGGTTAACATTACGGTTATACAATATAGCTTGGGGTAAAGGTTATAGTTAAGGTTAGGACTCAACTAGGATTAGGAACAAATAGGGTTTGGGTTAGGGTTGGGGTTCAATCAGGGCTAGATTTTAATTAGGGTTATGGTTCAATCTAAACTAGAGTTTAATTAGGGTTAGGGTTTAGATAGGGTTAGGTTTAATTAGGGTTTGGTTTGAATTAGGATTAGGGTTCAATTAGGGTTAAGGTTCGATTACCAGTAAGTGTTCACTTAGGGTTATAGTTAGGGTTCAACTGTAGTTATTTTAATTAGGGTTATAATTAGTTTTAGGATTTAGTTATGATTAGGGTTATGATTCAATCGGGTTAGAGTTAGGTTTAAGGTTATGTTATGCTAAGGGTTCAATAAAGGTTAGTTTAATTAGGGTTCAATTAGGGTTATAGTTAGGGTTCACTTATGGTTACAGTTTCTATTAGGGTTCAATTAAGGTTTTGGTTAGTGTTAGGGTTAGGTTTAGGGTTGAAATAGAACTATGATTCCATTAGGATTCAAGGTTATGATTAGGGTTTAATTAGACTTATAATTAAATTTAGTGTTTAATTAGGGTTAGGGTTATAATTCATTTAGGGTTATAGTTTTAAATTAGGGTTCAAGTAGGGTTATGGTTAAGGTTAAGGTTAGGTTAGGGTTAGATATAATTTAGGATCAATTAGGATTAGGGTTAGCAGCTCAATTTGGGTTATGTTTCAAGGATAAATCTTGGTGTTAGGGTCAAGGTTAGGGTTACAATTAAATTAGGGATATCTTTTAGGTTAGGTTAGGGTTAGGGTTTAATAAAGGTTGCAATTAGTGTTTCCAAGTTCAATAATGGTTAGGGTTTAATTAGGTTTAGGGTTCAATTAGGGTTATGATTAGGATTATAATAGGATTGGGATTAAATTCTAAAACTAACACTAATTCTAATTATAACCTTGATTATAAAACATATTTTTAACCTTAAATCTATACCTAAATCTAATTCTAACATTAATTTTAACTTTAACCCTAATTCTAACCTTAATTCTAATTCAAACCCTAACCCAAACCATAAACATAACCCTAAACCTAGCCCTGATTAGGTCTCTAATCCTAACCCTAACCCTAATTATTGCCCTAACCTTAATCCTAATCCTTACTCAAATCATAACCAGGTAATCCTAATTAAATTATCACCCTGGCCTAATTAAACCTTGATTATGACCTGAATTCTAACACTAATTAAACTTTATTCCTAATTACTAAAAGGGATATGATCAAAATCCTAACCCTAATTCAATTTCTAAACCTAACCCTAACCCTAATTCAATCTCTGACCAAAAATAAACCCTAGCTCTAACCAAACCATAACCCTAACACTAATCATCATCCTAATCCTAATCCTAATCTTAATCCTAATACTAATCATAATCGTAACCCTAATCCTCATTCTAATCCTAATAGTAACCATAATTGTAACCCTAATCATAACCTTGATTATAACCCTTATCCTCATCTTAATCCTAATCCCAATTCTATCTCTAACCCTAATCCTACCCTTAGTCCTACTTCTTTCTCTAATTGTAACCCTAACTCTAATCTTGATGATAATAAAAAATCCTAGCCCTAACCTAACCCTAACCCTAACACTAATCCTCATCCTAATCGTATTCCTAATAATAACCCTAATCCCATCCCTAACACTAATCATAATCCTAATCCTCATCCTAATCCTAATTCTAACCCTAACCCTGCCCTTGACCCTAATCTTGATGTTCAACCCAACCACCTCTAACCTAACTCTAACCCTAACACTAACCCCAAACCTAATCCTAATTATATCTCTAACCCTAATCTTGATGCTAATCCCAACCCTCCTCTAACCTAACCCTCACCCTAACACTATTCCCAACCCTAATCCTAATTCTATCTCTAATCCTAACCATAACCCTATTCCTAATACTAACATTAAATCCAACCCTAATTCTAATTTTATGTCCAACCCTAATTCTAATTTGATACTTCTTAGTTATTCAAGTTGGTTGTAGTGAAACATATATTTTCTCTCTGATTTATATAAGTTCAACGAACAACAATATTAATTTTCATATATGTGGTTTATTAAATTGTGTGGTGTTAAAGATATTTTTGAAATGGAGGTGTGACAAATATATATGAAATATTAAATGTGTGGCAAATGCATATGATATAATTTTTGACAAATTTTTACAAACATTTTACTCATTTTAGAAAAGTTTACCAATTTGGTTTAACTTATTCTACCCCTAACCCTAACATAATTCTCACACTAACTATGACCATAAACCCAACCTTAACACTAAACCCTAACCCTAATCATAATAATAAATCGAAACCAAACCTTAACCCTAATGTTAACCCTAACCATGATATAAACCCTAATCCTGAATACTAACTCTAATCATAACCCTAAATGTATTAATTTATTCAATGTGTTACACACGCCGCGGCTACTACTAGCATATATATATATATATATTATTTTAATAATATATATAAAATACACTGAGATGTCTCAAGGCGTTTAATTTTTACATCTTTAATTTTTATTAAAGCTGAATGATGAAAAAATTAAACGCCTCAAGACATCTCGACTTATTTTATATATAGGATATCTCTCGGCGTATTTTATATATATTATTAAAATATAATATATATATATATGCTAGTTTTATTTTTTTGGCTTTAAACAACAAGTGATGGATACAAAAATTTTACAATGTACTAAGGGTTTTTCAAAATTGGATGCACAAGAATTTTAAGCATTCAAACGTGTGTCCTTCACCACAAGAGCTAGAGCAATAATTAAGATAAAAAATGAAGACAAGTATCTTTGTTTTTTGGTATCCAATACCTTTTATATTTAATGATTTATGTTAATATATTCTTCCTTTAGTATACTTCTTTGTGTATCCCATTATAAGCCTACTAAAGTAGGGGAAAAATGTAATATAAAATTCACATACCTTAAAACTTCATTATTACACTTTGGTGTCCATTTTAGCCCCTAGCATGTGTGTATGAATTTTATGTCATTCTAACCTCTTTTCCTAGAATATTTCATCCCTAGTCATTGTATCCCATTTCACATGTTGATTCCTCATTTAATTTTTATTCCCATCCCATGTCCTAACTCCACATTTAATATCTCATTGATTCAACCTACTTTACCCCCTTTTCTAACCTTGAAATTTTATTTCTAGCCTTATCCTATGTCTAAACCCCACATTTTCCCATCCTAAAACATGTCTTGATAAAGGCATACTTAATGAGGACACTTACCACTCAATGGTTCCCCTCAGGCTTGAGGTCCCCTAGGAAATTGATCAAAATTTTCATTTATAGACAATGCCCATAATTTTCCACCTAATAGTTCAACCTTGAATTTATATCCTCCCACCACAATCCTTAAAGCCATGATAATTAATTACTAGGGCTTCCCACCTACTAAGTTCTTATGATAAAAATCCTAAAGCAAGTTATTTAAAACTAGCCACCTTGCCTCAATTTTAGCATAGAAAAAGAGAAATTTTTAGTTGGTCATAAGGATTTTTATTTAAATTTGATACTTCTAGAGTCCCTTACATGAAATGTAAATCTTCTAGCAGAAAACTATGTTTAGCTTTACTTGCATTAAAAAACAATGTATAGCTTTACATACTTCAATATTTATAGTTTTTGGTTATGTACATTCATGGCCAACAACCCAACACTACTTGAAGAACTTTAAGAGTGAACTAGATTCATGCCCAAAGCCTCAAATAATTTTTATTTCACATTTGGACAATCTTGCAACAAGATATTTAAGACTAGATCATGGTTGATTTCAAAGGATTTCATCTAGGTGAGAAAGTTCTATTTATGGTTTTTATTTAAAAGGAATCTATTCTTCTAAGTTTTCTATGGGGACCTCTTCTTACCTCTTCCTCATATCCTTATGATCTTTTGATATCCCTTTTTATCATCATTTTGATCTATTTTTCCATCTCCCCATTTTCATTATTCATGCGTTTACCTTTGTGTTTTTTCATTTCCACTTGATTTTTCTCAAATCCACCATTAAGCCACTTTCTAATTTAGAATTGAAAATCTCTTCTATCATTTTCATTTGCCATCAATTATTTAGTTGATCATTTATATGTGTTTCCCATCGACCCTTTGTGAGTGCAAGAACTTTTATACCCTCTTTTGGAGTTGAAATCCATTCCATGTCAAATCCCCTTAGATTGATTTAGACTTAAGATTTCCCATCCCATATAAATCCTCTTCAATATCCTAAAACCCTTTGAGTGAAACCAAATTTTGTTTCAAAAACATTTCTCCCACCCAACTTATCTTGTTGTGTTTCCATGAACCCTCTACCATCATATTTCAATTTAAATGGCTATATTGGGATTCAAATTTATTTTGTTGCATATATTAGTATTATGGCTTACTTTTTATCAAAATTTTAATTTGGGTCCATGCTTGAAATCCTACATGGGGATTGACTAAATAAAACAACCCCTTTAACCGTTGTTTCCATCCACAAATTTTTGATTGTAGGTCACTTTTAAGAAAGTTTATAGAGTTTCTAAGGAAGTTGAAGAGACAAAGTATGGCTTAAATTTTTCAATTGATCCCCCACAAAAGTTACAAATATTTATTTAACACAACTAAGACCACCCTATAGAATTCCACTTGTTAATTTTAAGGTCTATTTCAATACTTTTAGCATATTTTAATACTATAGGTCCATATTAGGTCCATAGACTCATTCATGCTAAGAAATCAAAAAAATATTGTGATATTACTCCAAAATGATCATTTCATCATACTTTTTGTCAACAATAAATACTTTTAGGTTTTCAATTGGTTTCTATGCTTGCATTATATGTCAAGGTCTCAAAACTATTGGAATCTTTTCTTATGATATGATCATTAATTCCCATTAAATTTAGTTTATCATCAATCCATGTTTTAGGTGAAATAGTTTCAACTCTTTGTGTAAATAGGATCATTATCAAACTAGTTAGCATATCATCCTTTCTAGGTTGACCCATTCACACTTAGCTTAAGTTTACTTAGATGTTATCTATCCATTTGTATCACCTCATGCAATCTTCACACATTTTATCACACTTGTCTCATGTCAGCTAACATGTGTTGCACATTTCAAGGTGTAGTCAAACATCTAGTCCTACCTTCTTACCTTTTCTTCCTTACCTTTATATATAAGGCTCTTATTGTATATTTTATACAATATCATTTTTATTTTATAGATATTATTTTATGCTCATTGTTCACTTGTGGAAAATATCATTGAATTTGTATTCTAATATATATCATCTCTTTGTGAAAGGGGTTTTTTCCTATAAGTTTCCTCCTTTACTCAATTTATGAAAAAAAAATTTATACATTGGTGCCTAATATGGCCTAGTAACTTGAACCCATCATCATTTAATTTATCCTCCATAAGTTGTACTTAAGGGGGTGTTGGTTTAAATAGGGTCATTATTATACTAGTTAGCTTATCACCCCTTCTAGGTTGACCCATTCACACTTTGTTTAAGTTTACTTAGAGGATATATATCTCTTTGTATTGCCTCGTGTGGAACTCACACATGTCCTTACACTTGTCTCATGTGAGAAAAAATGTATTGCACATTTGTAGGGGTAGTTAGACGTGCAATCCTTTCTTTGTACCTCTTCTTCCTTACCTTTATATGCAAGGATCTCATTGTACATTATACACACTTTCCTTTTAATTTGATAGACATTATTTTGTTCTCATTTCTCACTCATGGAAGATATCATTGAATTTGCATTTTGATCTTTGCTGCTCCAACACTCTTCAACTTTTATGTAAGTTTACTATCAATTACATGTTTTTTATTGATTTCTTGTAGGTGATAACTTCTAATAAATTGATGCATAATTTCAATAGGTTCCTTGATAAGATTAAAATATTTACCTACACTTGTATTAAGGCACACTCCTGAACAATGTTGTCATGGTGGTTGTCAAGATTGGTTAATGCTATCAAGTAGATTGCTTTGCATTTGAGGTCCAAACACTCTAAAATTTCAAGGTAAGCTCCACATAATTCCAAGAAAATTTCATAAGAACCACTTCTCTACATAGGTTCATATAATGCCACTTTTTTATTGATTCTCACTTTGAATATAGTCATTATTCCTATTTCCTAGTTTCCAAGTTGCATAGTTTGTTAAGTTTTTAGTTTAGTTATCAATACCAACTCATATGGTTTTTAATTACTATTAGGATAGTTGGACATAGCCATAGGTAACATTAATTTACACATGCAAACACACCCCCAAAAAACCCCAAAACTGTTTTCAAAAAAGGTTTATCTATAAGTTTATTTTATTTGGTGAACCTAAAATATCCTACTAGCCTAGAATTCTAAACTATAAAAGAATGAGTTTATTTGTATTCGATTGAATATTGGTCCCCACATTCTACTCATTTTTTCCCATATGTTTTTTTCCTTAGTTAACTAAAATGAACTTTAAGAATCGTGATGCATTACATCTAAGATTCTTTGACCTCCATTACTTTTCCTCCTTCTTGGCCATGTACTTGTGTATCCTTAACCATGTCTTGGACTTACTTATACTTCCCTCATCATCAATATCCTCATCCATCAGCATAAATTATTATACCCTTTCTCATATTTTCTACCTTCTTTACATCCCAAGTATTTGATCTCAAATGCCTTCTTTCATCTCCATTATCCTAGATCTTACTGCTACCTCATATCCTAATTAATTCATTCCCCTCCATCCCTTATGAATTCATCCCCACATAATATTCCTCATTCTCAACTTTAATTTTTCCACACCATATGTACTAGTTTACCCTGTGTCCTGATTATTTGATCTCAAATACCTTATTTCATCTCCATTATCCTATATCTTACTGCTACCTCGTATCCTAATTAATTCATTCTCCTCCATCCCCTATGATTCATCCCCACATAAAGTTCCTCTTTCTCACCTTTAATTTTTCCACACCATACATACTAGCTCACCCTGTGTCCCATTATTCCCCAATAATCTTAGTCCATCACCTTATCTTAGTTCACTATATTCCCCACTCTCTCTTCCTTATCACATTCTATCTATCCATAGTTTATTCTATTCTATATTAATCCAGTCTCCCCTCCTTCCCAAACCCACCTTACTCACCCTTATTTATTCCCACACACATTCTTATACTTCATTCCCCCAAAAATACCATCATTAGTAATCATTTTAAGGAACCTTCCTTGAATAACCATAAAACCAAATACCATCACATGCGTACACCTTATAATACCTCAAATTTGCACCTCTCAAAGATTGAATTGAACTATTCACACCATTACATATCACACCTTCTAACAAGCTCATAAAAGATACCTTATCCATCACTAAACTAAGCAACCAACCAAAGATTCATCACATTCTCCCATTCAACCATATCCATACCACCCATTTTTATCCCCATGATTCTCCTTAACACATGACTTATCCCACAACATCCTAAATTTACCATCATGCTAATTCATTTTATCGACATCCTTCACAATATCTTATGAACCACCTTATTTTCCTCCTACTCCTAGAGAACTCTTACTGCCACACACTCCCCCTCCTAAATTACATCCACCCATATATTTGTGCAACATTCAAAACCCATTACATATGCCACCACCTCCTTTTCATAATACATTTTACCACCACATTACTATTTCCATCATTACTCATATCGACACCATCCATTCACCATGTGACATTTACCCAACACACCTTCACAATTTGACCTACATGTTGCATATATGGTTGTCATTGCACCAAAAGATCAACCTGTTAATGCCTGATGCAATTGCTAGAGTTAATGAATCCACAGGAGGTAGTTAATCCATGTCACGAACCCAAGTTCTGCACTATACAACACAAGGAGACCAAGGGCGCACACCTTGCAACAATCCCCCTCAGCACAAGCGAGGGGTTTGAACCCGTGACCCAGGCTTTGATACCAATTTTTGCACAGATGGTCATTGTTGCACCAAAATATTGACTTGTTAGTGCCTGATACAACCACCAAAGTTAATGAATCCACAAGAGGCAGTTAAGCCATGCCATGAACCCAAGTGCTACATTGCACAACACAAGGAGACCAAGGGTGCACACTTTGCAACACTACATCTACATACAATTCAAGGAGTTAGAAGTATAATTAGAATATATTAACCATCATCCTCCTTAATCACCAATAAGATGGACTAAATCACCATTATCACTTGAAATCATCTCGCATCCATCCCTTCTTGAAATGGTTTTAATATAATATGATAGATATAATTTCCAAAGAGATTATATTCCGCGTGTGTGACATTTTTATGTTCTAGCCACAATTGCAACCATTGATGATGATGTCCCTGCTAAAAAATTCCTACCACATTGATTGAGCATGCCCTTATATGATTTAGGTTTTATGGCCTCATTTGTAGACCTTTTTCATAGCTTTACCAACATTTACCAATTTAACATCAATACCACAAATCACACATTTCAAACAAGATTCCCTAGAGACTGTTCATGAATTTACAACTAGGTTCTTCTCACTACTCATTAACATGAAATTTTAACCTAGTAATGATGTGGTGTAACTAATATGTTTTGAAAATCTTTTTATCATGCATCCAGGACAAAATATTATTTACAAAAATTAATTTTATATATGAAGTAACATTGAGGGCCATTTAATTTGATTGCACCCTTGAAGAACATAGACAAAAAAAATCATCCTACACTCAGATAGGACAAAATAAATTCATATCATTACATAACCCTCTTGAATATTATTTCCTTTTCATGTAGAAAGAGGGTTGATTTTTTTCCACAATAGATACTTTGAAGGAGACCTAAACCCCGCACAACACTCATATTATCTTGTTCTCACCATCATAAATAAGGGCATTACACAAAACAATGTTAGACTTTAATTAATCATATCCAACACCTTATAAACATGGGCCTTTTAAATGTGAATTCTATTGAAATCCCTAACAACATATCTAATGGTTAGAAAAATCACTAGATATGAAATACTTATGGACACGTTCCTCCCTAAGTTGTCGATGACCATGAAGAGTGTTCTAACTCATAAATTTACACCAAATTACAACACCTAGTATTCTTGGTCGATTATGGTTCTAATACATGAGTGACTCCACCTTGGATTATTGGACCATAACCATTTTTATTTTTCTTTCATGTGTCATTGTTCCCTCTTATGTTTAAATAAACTATGTAGATCTAGCATTTGATGTATATTTTGATGTTCCCTACCCACTTCTCACATGTTGCCTCTTGTTCTCTCCATATTTTTATATCCATAAATAATTTATGGATGATGAAAAGCACCAAGGACCAATAACCCTTGTTTAATTTGACCAAAAAATAATAATTATCCCCACCAACTATGTATTTTTTCTAATATTTTATCATCCTTCTTCCAATTGCATTATATAAGACCCTATGAGTAAGAGAAATTTATTTTAATAGTGACATCCTTCACTTATGTACTAGGAATGACCATTTTTTTCCAAATCCACTCTTCCAAATATGCTTGATTACCTCACTTTGGCCATTATCCATTAAACATTCATACTTGAGCACATTCATACCCAACGCTTGCCAAGTTGTGTTTCTAGTTATAATTATATCTTTTGGAAATTTGAGCCCTCCACACTATCACCATTTATTAGATATCCACTTTTGGTCTCTTACCAACATATTAAGTGTAATGTATACTAGTAGATCAATTAACACTCTTCCTCTCTATTTATCCTAGTATCCAAACTTCAATTGTAACTCATAAAACCTCATCAATGGACAACCCTTCCTGATTCCTTTCTCACTTGCATAGAGATAATTAAAAAACATGCTAGTATTCTAAAAGTTAAAAGTAACATTTAGAACTACTTGATCTAATCCTTGGTGATGTGCCATTGTGTCTTACTAGTTGCATGGGTTTAGTTCATGGGGGTGGTGCTCCAAAAAGAAAAAATGAAAATAAAATCAATTCAAGAAGTAAAAGTATGCAAAATCCCACAAGATGTATTTAAAAGCTATATCAAATCAACTCAAAGGCACTATCATTATTAAATTCAATGAAAAGTATGTACCAAGCTTGAAGACTCCCATCTATTTCCCTCACCAACCCATTCCCTATCCCCATTATTTTTCCACTATGATTCATTCTATGTTGAGCCCTGTGCTATGATGCCTTCTTCCCCCTTTTATATTAGTAACCATTGGTAATGTTAAAATGTCTAATTTTTTGGTGTTTTTGTAGCTGCATTTGGATATCATTCCATTCTTAGGGGGGGAGGTGAAGGGGTTGGTTTCCCCTCACTTCTGGGTTTGAGGGAGCTATCCCCCCAAATCCAAATTTTAGATACTATTTAAATTGTAAATTGTTATTTTTTCATAGTAAATCTAGCCATTCATCATTAGGTCATAGATTTGATGATAGAGGTTATATTGGAATTTTCTCCCTAGAAGCAAACCCTCTTTTATGAGGGAATTGTATTACAACTATGTATTGTGTGTGGAGACTATGATAGAGAGAAGAGGAAGTTACAATCGATGTGTTGTAGGGTTTATCCTTTCATTGTTATATACAACTAAAATTGAAGGACTGGTTATTTCTTCATGGACGCAACCCACATTGGGTGAACCACATATATCTATGTGTCTATGTTTTGTGTTATTTTTATTTTTTATTTTTCATTCATTTTATTGTATATTGTCTTGGGATCCTATTCCTAACTATAGCATTGTAAATTTTCATCCTTGATAATTTCACACTATGTTTTGCTCCCCCTAATTTATTGAGCCTAATTGGGTCCCTAATTTCCTAATATTATGCATTTTATAGCCCATTTGTACAACTTTTTGAGAAATTGCAAGCATCAAATAAATGTAATCAATTAATGTTTTTCCCCCAATATATTGTGTCCTAGAAAATAGGGTCAGGACCCATACTCCCATGGGCTTATGGGTCCCCCTATTCTTTCGGGGACCAATTTTTTATATGTTAGTGTGGCCATTTTAACATCCAAATTTCAAATTTTAAATGTCAGCTATCGAGATAATTTGATTCTTGAGAAATTATAGAAATGCCTATAACTACCTAGTTATTACATCATTTGAGATCTAACAAGAACTAACAATCATTCATGAGAAAAAAATATTGTCAAGATCATTCAAGAGCAAGTCAAGAGTAGCATTTCAGGGCATCATCGTAACAATTCAAGATTCTAAAATCATGTTAAATCCTATGTGAGTTTGTGTGTGTCCATGTTATCATTGTTTTGTGAAGGCTAACACCTTTGTAGGTCTCTAAAGCATTCAAGAAAATAAAGCAAGCAAGATCAAGACCTTGAGGTGATGTGCATGACTTCAATCCTTCAAGGAAACCATTGAAGGGTGGTGAGTTGCAACACTTTGTGATTTCATCATTCCTTCCTTTCCATTATCATTTTATCATTAACATTTCCATTGTGGAAGTGGAAACACTTATACAGAGTTTGATTGAGACAAGCCCCTAAATGGCCCAACACTTTCCCTCTTTTTGAATGTGCAGATTTTAGGTCTAAAGAGGATTGAAGAGAGCTTGAAGAAAAATTGTTTATTCTTGTATTCAAATCCCTACATCTTGTCAAGACACGAAAAATCACCTACAAAATTATCTGATAGCATTCTAATAACTCTGTAATAAAAAATGAAAAGCTCAGATATGTCATCAAAGGACCTCAAAAGTAGAGCAAGACACCCTATCAGAACCTATACACCCCTAGGCATCCTAGTCCTCCTATGCATATTAGAACCAATTTTTTAGGATAGGTACACAAACCTCTGTACTTCCTAGATCTATGTACAATTTACTGTTTTAGTCTATTATTTGTCAGGATCTTGCATTTTTCATATTAGGTCATATAGTCTAATTAGTTTAATCATAATAAATCATTTCCAACCCATTTTCAAGACTCAAAAGGATCAAACCTAGGCCTGATTGACTCATCTTTATGGTTGAAATCCACTCTATTTTCCTTGTTGATTTACATCCTATTGAAACCCTAGGAAAAGGTGGAATTGACTTTGGGTTTTGGACATTAAACTCGTATATCACCCCTAAACCCTTTTTTCTATGTTTCACTAACATCCATTAATTATAAAATGCATATTTTCTTAAGCATATCCCCTTGACATATTCACCTCACAGTCCTCATGTGATTGATTATTATCACAATCCCTCAAAGTCTAAAGCACAATATGATTTTAAACTTGCAACAATTCATGGAAATCCATCAAACTTGGTTTACATTTTATACTCCTTTCTACATGTGCTATATCCCACCACATTTCTATTTTATCCATAAAGCTAAGGTAAAAATAAGATTGGGCCAAGCTAAATACTTGGTTGAACTAGTGCATAAACTTAAGAAGTCACTTTGAAATCTAATGATCCAAAACCTTGATCCTAAATGTCTTAGAAGAAAGTTGCTACCATTTGTTGTGTTTTTTTGTTGTTGATCATTTTTGCATTTACCCAAGTCACTATTTTTATGATTGCTAGTTTTCCATCCCTTCCCACCTTATTTTTATTCATGTTATTATGTGTTTGAACTCCATCCACTACTATGAGTTGTATAATGATAAACCACATTTATTCACTATTAAACGTGTACTATTATTAGGATTTAATCCAACCAAGATAACAAGACGAGGGTTCATTTCTATTTTTATCTTTTATCACCTATCCATATTATTTCTTAACATACTTTTGACACATTGGCATGTGTGTAGGCTTGTGCACCTTTGATTGTCATTTGTGAGCTTTTCCTACTATCTTGTGCTATCTACTTTGGACCTTTTCTTTCCTATCATTATATCCTATACACGTTGGTGTCACTTACCTTTGACTTGTTCATCTCACTACCTAAATTACCTATGTTAGAGCCTCATTGACCATGATATCCTCTTTTATAAAGCCATAATTGGTTCATATATCAATCTCCCACCAGTTCATGACTTGGACCACCCTTGGGGGAATGACCATATAGTCCCCCTTTTGTATCTCACTATTGATTTATCAACCAATTTCCTAGAAATTATTCATTATCCCATGATTTGAACCTAACCATTAATATATAGTCGACCCATTATCTTTGATCTAAGTTCTACCATCATCACATCTAGTTGATCTAGTGTCTCAATTCAAGCCTTATTACTATAATATATGGTTGATCCATTATTGTATTTCCTATTGATCCTTCACATTATGACCACTCTTTGGAGCATAACCATGATGTTACCATTGCGTATTTTTTTGTCATATCATCATTTAGGGGCATGTGACACTAGCTTCCCTTATGATCCCACTTGAGAACATGACCTTGACACACACTATTATCAATTATCTTTAACTTTGACAACTTCATCTTAATCATATTTTACCTTATATTATCTATCATCTATCTATTTCCAATCAACTTAAGGGTGGCATCTATACTATATTAATCACTATCTCTCCTTAATTTATTTGACCATTACCTTTAGACCACAACATTTGACTAGTACCTATTTGAGAATTACTTTTAATTATAATGATGACCAAATTTTCTAGACCACATAAATTATCTAGGTCTACTTATCTAACCAAATAATCGATGATTAGTTTTTAGTTTCTATTGGGTTAGCTACCATCCTTAACTATGGGGTGGCTTCAACTAAGTTTTCAAACTAGTTTCCAAATTCTAGTATCCATGAGGTGGCTTTTTCCAAGTTCCCAAACCATTTTCTAATCTATAGTTCCCATTAGGTAAACTACCATATTTAGCCACAAAATAGATAGGATGCCAAATCACCAAACTATTTCTAATTTTCATCATTTAGTACCTTATTGTTGCCCCAACCTAACCCTCTTTTATAGGTGGATCCTTGATAACTTTGATGTCATTTCTCTAAACTTATTCTACAATTGATCAATTTCCAATGTATTTGTATATAGGTCAATATCATGCTTCCAATCCTTGAAATTTATTATGGAGAAAATCTCCATAGATCTCTCCCACTGAAGATAAAGGATAAAGATCAAGCATAACTCGACACAATTATCAAATGTTTCTATTTGTGCTTAGAATTACATTTTTTTTTATCATATGGGTAAAACAAGTTTTGAAGGGGCCTTGAAACCCTTTACAACACAAGAAATTCAACCCAATGGCTAAAAATAACAAAAAAGTATCAAAAAAGTTAAGCTACCACTAAACAACAACCTAGTTGTCACACATCAAAAACAACATTTGCAACCAAGATTCCAACACAATAGATAAGGATGAACAACTACACCAACCCTAGTCCCTCCCTAATGCTTTGAGAACCCTTAACATAGGTTTCAAGGAGGTACAATCATGTTTAAGAAGACCTCTCTCTCTTCCTTCTATGAACAATATTCCATGAAAAATTATCCTCCAACGACTCAAAACAAGGGGAGGGGGGAGGGTTATCCTCCACTATCCCTAAGGATTAAGAAATAGGAGTTATGTGATTTATTGAATCATTTAATAAAGTTTGATATGTATAATCCACTCTCAACATCGAAGGCTCCATAGGTGGGTCAACTAAAATAAGGCCCTAAGAAGACAACCTTTTTGGAATCACTAAAGTCATAGTTTACTGCATGGCCAAGTCCACCTCCAACTTCTCATCCTCTTAATCAATAAAATCACCAATAGTTAGATGCTCATGGTGGGAATTTTTCCACCAAGTTTGGACTCACCTTCCGTATGGTGAAAGCTAGGGTAATTTGAAGCTAGGTGTCTAGCAGCAAAGCATCTCTTATAGCAAAAGGGGAGACCCTCGTAGTCGTGTGTCTAAGCCCATGGACTATCCCCAAAAAGTAGGAAAATATCCCTAGGTAGATCCTTAGAGGTGTTAATGTCCATTAGAATGCTCACAAAAGTAGTATGGACACAGTTTATTGATGTAGCATCTTCCTATTAAAAAATGACCAAGAGCATTACAGATAGATTCAAAATAAGAAATTTTTCAAAACTAGAGAGGGAGATTGGGAAGTCTTACCTAGATAGAAAAAATACTTAAGGATTTTGTAAGAGGTTTGAAGGAAGGAAACCATGGCTTGAGAGAGTTGAGTACTTTCCCCATAACCAAATCCCACCTTCTAACACCCATGCCATGTAATCATTCGATTGGAAGGATGCCAAAGTAAAAATCTAGCATAGGGATAGAGTTCAATCCTACCTTCAGTAAGGGGCCTCAAAGAATCCAACGCCTATTTTTAGTTTTAGAAGGGAAGGCCAAAGGCCATTGAATCTATAGATGAAATCTTAATATTTAAAATTTCCTTCATTATATAACATCCCCTAGCCACATATAACAATTGGGGACATGGAAAAGGGTTTACCTTACTGGGAAGGATGAGTAGGTTTTGACCAAAGGTGAGAACATCCATCAAATCGAGCAACTTTCATGTAAGTGCTCTTTGTACCAAGTAGAGGAGAGAAGGCATTGACAAAGATGCTAAGAATAGAAGAATCTACATGCAGAGATTGTGAAACCATAGTACAGAGGTCACTAGAACCAAGCAATAGAAAATCCACTATTGCAAGGGCACAACTAGTGGCTTGTGAAATTAGAACACATTGCTAGGCTATGAACTTGCAAAATGAGAACACGAATAGTGATGAAAATGGTATATAATTTTTCCATTTGATTAGGAATAGGAATAACTATCATTGTATACACATTAAAAATTGATCATGATGAAGTTTATTGTGTTTTTTTGTGTAGTCTAGTTTTCTTTGTCAACATGCAATTACTACTCTCTTTCAGTGCTTTGTAAAAATAGGTACGAGAGCCAAAGCAAGAATGAAGGTATAAATGAAGCCTAGTATCTCTCCTTGGTATTTAGTATCCTTTACATTGAAATATTTATGTTACTATATTCTTCCTTTCTCAAAATTCCTCCTATATCCTAACATAATCCTACTAAGCTAGGGACAAAATATAATAACAAAATTTCCATGCCTTACAACTTAATATTTTTTTGTGTCTATTTTAGCTTCTAGCTCATGCACATTAATTTATGTCCTTTTAATCCCTTTTTCCCAGCCTTTCACCCCTATCCATTTGTATCCCCTTTCCTATGTTGATCCCATGGTCTTGTTTATAGTTCCCATGTGTTCCTTCTCATTTAATTTATATCACTATCTCATGTTATAACCCCACATTTAATTGACCATTGATTTCTCCCCCTATACCCATTTTTCAAGCCTTTAAATGTTGTTCCTAAACCCATTCTATGTTTAAACCCCACATTTTCCCACCCAAATACATGTCTTAGTGAAGAAAAAATTAATGAGGTCACCTATCACTATATGCCCCCCTTCAAGCTTGAGGTCGCTTAAGAAATTGAGCTAAAATTTTATTTTTGGACAATGCCTACAAATTGCCACTTAATTGGGTGGCCTTGAATTTGAATCCTCTCACCACAATATTTGAATCCAAGATAATTATTTTTAAGGTCATTCCATATACTAAGTTCTTATGTTAAAAATTCTAAAGAAATCTCTTTAAAATTAACCACCTTTGTCTCATTTTAACATAAAGAGAAAAAATATATTAATTGGTCACATGTTTTTGGCTATTTCTACTCATGGATGAAACCCCAACACTAAAAAAATCCTAGGAATGAGCTAGATTCGTACCCAAAGTCTCAAATAATTTATTTCGGCCATTGGACAATGACGTTGCATCATGATGTTTGAGACTAGATGGTTGATTTCAAAAGATTTCAATTAGGTTAGCAAGTTCCATTTATGATTTTTGTTTAAAATTAAGTTATTTTTATGATTTTTTATAAAGACCTATTCTTACCCCTTCCCTACATCATTCCAATCCTTTAACATCTCTTTCCATCACCATTTTGATCCATTTTTTCATATCCCCATCTCCCCATTACCATTATTCATGCATTTACCTTAATGCTTTGTTATTTCCGACCTTAATGTTTTATAATTTCTACTTGATTTTAATCAAATCCTTCGTCAAACCAATTTGTTCTTTAGAATTTCAAACCTTTAAACCCTTCCTTTTCATTGTCCTTTAGCAATCATGGATCATCTCAATTTAGGTGTGTTTTCAATTAACCCTTTGTGACTGCAAACTCTTTACAACCTTTTATATTTTATGAGGTATAAAACTTTCACCTCTTTATCAAGACAAAATTACCCTTTATTTATCATCCATAACATATATTATACTGAAATTTGTTGAAAAACAAGATAAATTATTACAGTGAAAATATGCAGATAAATTCATGCATCTAAATTAATAGAGTAAAAAATCACAGCTGAAACTAGATTAAAATAAAGATGCAAACCATAAATTAAGAATTACGTGGAGAAACCCTTGCGAGAAAAAATCTAGACCCAAAGAGATCCAAGACTTAAGTATTAACCCTTCAAATGAGTTACATCAATACAACTTCTCTCTTTGAATCATTGCAACACTTCATGGCTTCAACAACCTGCAACTTAACTTGTTTTTCCATCAACTCAAGCACAAAATATATAGGCATGAGAGAAAACACAAATCAAGAATGGTTTCCAAAATCATTTAGGCATAAATCACAAAGTAAAGAAACTTCCTCTTTCAACTTGTGATTTTATCTATTTTTTAAGTAATGTGCACATGCAACTAAGAAATCTACTTTATCTTTTTCCAAGCTCACATTTAAGTTCCCTTTTTTCATGCTCTTTCTAATTTTACAATTAAAAACACTTTGCAAGTTGTCATAGTTGCATTTAGAAACTTTCATTACAGCTAAAAGATAATTACAAATTGCCAATTAATAATTAAATAAAGCAAGGTTGAGACATTTTCTCAATATTCTCCCACTTGTCGAACACCTTGCCAAAAAATCGTAAAGGGAAACTAAATAAATCAATCTCTCCAAACATCATGATAACCATCTTCTAACTGAAGATCCTCCATGGCCCCAACACACTCAAAGAACTCAACACCATGAGCTCCCAATAGGTAAGGTACAACCAGAATCTCCAAACCAAGAAGATACAAATACCACACATATTTTGTCAATAGAAACAAAGATGTTATAACTCTCATTGCAATATGAAGGCAGAATCCAAGAGCTCTTTATGACACCAACAACCATTGCAAAATACCATCCATCTTGTAATTAAATATTATCCATGGCTCCCTACACACTATAACAACAAATTAGAACCAAAATATTGAAACAAATAAGATAGAACATATTATGTAATTGCATAAATCTCCCACTGAATGTAATACTAAGTTATACATGGCATCATGAACAATATCATTCCCAAAACTCTACTAAAAGTGAACAAAGCTTCTCATGCACCATAAACTATTGTTATAGATTCAAATGAGCAACTCTATCAGGTACTCCCAATAACCATCTCTCACTACAATAAGCATACCAATGTAATAATGGTGACCAAGAATAAGGCCTGCCAAACAAAATCCACATCAAATAATTTTACAAGATTTTCACATATGCAACATCTCAAAGGAGAAATACATAATTAGTGCTCCAATCTCAAATAACTAAAAATTAGATTCAACCCCACATTAGTATCATGCAGAATATAACTTGTGGATTTCAAAGAGTCAAAAACTAGAATCAATGCTAGATTTGATTTTCCAAACAAACCCACATAGGAGTAACCATAGATCAATAAGAACCCTCCAAAAATCCATGCAAACCTATAACTGTCTTCAACCAAAACACCCTGAATACAATCTCATCATAGATCTGCATATCATATATTTTAGTTAACATGTAAAGCATGCAAAACCATCTTTGTAAATTTGAAAATCCATTTAAACATCTAGACATTCACATCAAACATGTCATTTGAATAATGGAATACACACAAATCTACAAACCCACAGTTGAAATCAAGAGTAAACTGCAAGCCAATGGGAAAAACCAAGTTGTCCAAGAGCTTATAACACATGAAACATATCAGCTTTGTACAACTCACAAAGAGGTAAGTGGCTTATTTTCTAGTGCTTTCATGTATACAAGGGTTAAAACCATGAAGCCAACATAAGCACTCTATTCTATAACTTACAAATCAAGAGTGTTTATCATTATGACTTTGATGTCTCTACCCATCCAACATGAACACATTCTCACTGCACATGACCACAAGGTAAAGGAACAAAACCACCAAACATGAGGATACACACATGTATTGTCAAGAAAGAGCTCCAAGTTACCAAAACATAACCAACTCCATAGAGATCCACAATCATGAGCTTTCAATGCCCAACATAGATCACATTGACAATATCCATGGCTTCCAATCTCACAAATTTTCAAAACAAAGCTAACTCATAGAAACTTCCTTGCTGCCACAAAAGCCTTCCTGTTACACTTCGTTTCATAGTTACCGAGTTACTTTTACCATTATGAGTGAAAATGTTGATAAATGTAAATTGTGACTTTAATATGTTTGTTATGTGAATGAAATATGTGGATATGCAATAACATGTTATTGATTTCAAAAGAATGAATGTGTTTTGAATTAATGGAATGCTATGTATTGCAATGTGAACATTCTAAACTTTGTTGATACAAATGTTTTATGATGAAAATGGATTTACTATGAACGTATAACCACCTTGGTGTTGTACTAAGCTAGATGTAGGGACATATTCAATCCTCTGAAAGGGAGGGAAAGTATCACTCAGGAGAAGTGATTGGTCAAATAACCCTAAACGAGTCTAACTGAGCTTTCACACACTAACTTTTAGTTTGGTCGAGTCGAGTCAGTAGTTTTAGGAAAAGGTAAGTAACCTTAGTCTTGTTGTATATAAATTAGGAGAGGTTATGGTTTTATTCATGAGGATTCTTGATCTAGATTATATGTTTAAGTCTCTTTGATATGTCTGAGTTCTTCTTTGTGTATTTTAATCGATGATTAGGTATATGTATTGGTCGATGAAAACATAACTATATATATATGAGCATTTGTATCTTTGTAAACATAATATATATATATATATATGAATAAGTAATTATACCTATTTGAATATCAAAGAATATTTTTGTGTGAACAAATAGAAATATATATAAATATACTAATATACATATACATATATATATATATATATATATTTATTTATTTATTTCATTATGTAATATAGCGGGATTGAAGAGGCTTATTAAAGCCATTCTTTATATACTTTAACATGTTATGAAATAAGCATGAGTATAACATTTCCTTATACAATAAAATGGATTAAGTATTATTTGTTGTGTAGGAACAAATACAACGTATGATATCTTCGTGGTATCATTTGTTCACTGAAATCTAGTTTAGAGAAAAATCTATGAAACTTCAAGGCTGCCATGTAGATAAGAGAATGGAGCTATTTTAAAACAACAAATCAATGATAGTGAAGGCCCAGACTATAATCATTGTTTGATATATATTGAATAGCTTTGGCTTATATATACATAGTGCATGATACACATGTATTGTGAGTATAGAAATAGAAGGAATAAGCACAGGTAAATAGGCAATGCATAGAGTGGAATGAGGCGTGCATAAGTATTCTTGGCGTAGCAAAGAAATGTGCACTATAACAATGCTAGAGACATTAAATATTTATCATTAAACTTGTAAATGGAACGCAATATGTATTAGAAGGTGCAATGAAATAATATAAGACTTGGTTAAGAGTTTATAAGAGATATTTGGAATGCATTTAAACGCATTGACTTGGTCATTAAGTTTCAAACACCAAAAGCACGGAAGATGGTTTAGGTGGCACCAAATTATGAAAACTGCATTGCATTAAAAGTCTATTTGTAAAACTCTATCCAGCGATGGAAGACAAAGTAAAATGGAGAACAAGTAGAAGTTGGCATGTTGTAAGTCGACCTATTTGATCTTTCACTTTGCATTTCTAAAATGCATTCTTGTTGTCTTTGAATTAAGCGACTTGATGTTCTATTTGATGAGTATTAAGTTTTAATGCTGCCACCCATTTAGATTAAGTTGTTGAGTCGATCTTAAAAGCTGAGAAGTGTCATTTAGCATAGCTCGCTTGTAGGCAACAAAGTCTCATGTTTCTATTTAAATAAGGGAGAGGATTTCCTCATTTAGGCATGCATACACTTGCAATTTGTTGTTAATTTCTTGAGTTATTCTTAATATCTAAGCTGAGAGTCTCTTGTGAGGAAAATTGTGAGAATTTAGTGCGAGGTAATATTGAGAAAGTGGGGTTGGAGAGATATAGAAGAGTTGCAAGCTGATATTGGAAGGGACTAAGCTAGGGAATCCGGTCTAATCATTTGGAGTAATTGAATTTATAGGCATGAGGATTCTACTCTCTTATATTTTGATTATTAGGGAAAGATTGTACACATTGTTGTTTTACTTGGAAAAGTAGAAGGTTAATTTGATAGAGAAAAGATAGTTTGTTAAAAGAAAAGAAAATAAATATTGTGTTGTTATGGATTTATATGAGTGTTTGTATGTACTCCATATTAAGGAGTGGATGTATTACTATTACAAAAGAAGGAGCCTAAATAGCCTATTTAGTTATTTATTACTAAGTTATTTGTGTAGTTGAGCCATAAGAGCTTGATTATTCTTGAATGATCACTTGATCGTTGCTTTACTTGATTATTGATTGAAAACCTAGGTCAAGAATAACCTAATGGGTTGGGATATTTACTTGATTATTAATTGATACCATAGCTCATAGGTTGAGATTAACCTACATGATCAGACTAATCATTGATTGCTGATTTTATCCAAGGATTAGGGTAAACTAAGGTTGAGATTTACCTTTGTGATTAGGTTCATCACTTGAAATTGTGAATTACTATTTGATCGGAGCCATAGGTGGAATTACCTTATTAAGTTGGAATTGTTACTTGATTGGTTGTTTTACACTCTTGAAATGAAGTCATCTTATTGAAGTGAATCTACTTTTTGAATAACCTTTTTAATTGATGAAATTGTATTCTTGAATTAAGAGTCCTTTATTGCTGAGACTATACTTCTGATTGAGTCATTTATTGATTTTATTATTCTTTTGTTTGAGGCCACTTATTATTGAGGTCGTACCTTTGAAGTAAGGTCATTTATTATCAAGGATAAACTTTTGAATCATTTGTTGATGTGATATGTTCCTGAGTGGAGTCATTTTATGATGAGTATTTATTCTATGATAAAAGGAAGATTATGTAGCTATACTATAGATTATGAAGTTAATCGTAAGATAGATCCATGGGAAGTTCATAGGCTAATCCTGGGGTTAGGTTTACCCAATGAAGGGAATAACTTATGAATAGTGTTTACTTAGTAGAAGTGTTTTAGTCATATAAAAGAAATAGGTTGTTCCTGGGGTTAAAGATTACCTTAAGAAGGGAATTTCCTATGTGTAGTTTGTTATAAAGGTAATAGGTTGTTCCTAGGGTTAAAAATTACCTTAAGAAGGGAATTGCCTATGCATAGTACATGAATGGTCATTAACCAAATTGAGCTAGGGTAGTGGGTGAAGAGATGACACTTTTATATGAAACTTTGGCCAAAGTAGTGTAAGTAGCCATTGTTTATACTGCCAGTTCACTTTGTTCTAGTATAAACAATTCTAGTTTAGAATTTTCATACTCATCGTTGTAGCTACGATATGATTAGGTTCTAGTTTGTAGGACACAACACTAAGCTCAGGAACGCTATTTGTTGTGGGGTTTTACCAACCAATATCTTCATTGAAGGGTAGGGCCATCTTGCCATATGTGGCAGATATGTGGGAGACCACATTTGAGTCAATGGTTAGCAGAAAAAGCACTTGAGTGATGCTTCTCCTCATCAGTTGGTAGCCAAGATTTGTAGGGGATTTTTTGGACCATTTGTTACTAGTGATAATGAAGCTCAAAGAAGCTATGTATGTTTTCTTATATCCATTTCTATGGAAGCTTTTAATGGAAGAAATGTTATCTTGAGATTTTATATAAATCATTGTTTTGGAAGGATTGTAATATTCATTTATAATGCAAATGGAAAGTTTGGAATATGTGTTATTTTAGATGTGCATATAGTCTTTGAACTACAAGAAATTTTTTGTGATGACATCATGAATTATTCACTTGTGGTTAAACATCGGTAAATATTTTTGAGAAGAACAAAGGGGCATGTTACACTTCCAACAACCTTCAATTCCTTCTAACAAATTCCCACAAGCTTTCCAAGCTAAGAAATCAAAAAGAAGAAATAATTAGAACCTAGTTAACCTTCAACTTCAATGTCCAACTGAGATGAGCTATCCATGATCTCTTATCACACTGAATTTGAAATTGCAAGAAAAAACAACACACTCCCACTGCAACAAAAAACCCAATTAAACACTCTAAGAAAGGCGTCCCCTTCTCTAATCAAGCCAACTTGGCTTTGATACCAAATGTTGAAAAATAGGATAAATTATTACAGTGAAAATATGCAGATAAATTCATGAATCCAAATTAACAAAGTAAATCACAGCTAAAACTAGATTACACTAAAGATGCAAACCATAACTCAAGAATTATGTGGAGAAACCCTTGCGGGAAAAAAACTCCACACCCAAAGAGATCAAAGACTTGTATTAATCCTTCAAATGAGTTACATCAATACAACTTCTCTCTCTGAATCACTGCAACACTTCATGGCTTCAACAACCTGCAACTTAACTTGCTTTTCCTTCAACTCAAGCACAAAATATATAGGCATGAGAGAAAACCCAAATCAAGAATGGTTTCCAAAACCATTTAGGCATAAATCACAAAGTAAAGAAACTTCCTCTTCCAACTTGTTATTTTATCCATTTTTTTAGTAATGTGCACATGCAACTAAAAAGTTTGCTTTATCTTTTTCCAAGCTCACATTTAACTTCCCCTTTTTTCATGCTCTTTCTAATTTGACAGTTAAAAACACTTTGCAAGTTGTCATAGTTTCATTTAGAAACTTTCATGACAAAAAAAAATAATTACAAAATGCCAATTAATAGTTAAAAATAAAGCAATGTTGAGACATTTTCTCAATAAAATCAATATGATCAATTATTTAAAATGTTGATTGATATTATTGTATGAATTCTTGTTATTCCTTGTGTTAATGAAGGTTTTTAAATGTTGATGATTATGTAGGAAGCCATGCTTTTGATAAAAATAGGATAATAGGCAATGATCAATAAAGAAGGATACTCTAGAAGCTCTAGAATATCACCTCTCTAGAAGCTCCAAAATGCTATGACTCTAGAAGCTCCAAAATTTTCACAAATCTAAAAATTTTGTAGGTTGAAGTTATTATAAGAGAAGTTCTAGAATAAGACATCTCCTTTCCTATAGAAATTAAAAGAGAGCTGCCATATGATTGTTGATTCTACAAAAGGAAATAAAGATAAAAGACTCTTGTTCAATATTGATTTCCTCGATGATAAACTATTTTATTTAATATAATTTAAATTATATTAATAAATTTATGTAACAAATTTTTAACAACATTAGTGCATGTTACCCATGATGCTATAGTTTCAAAAGTAGGTCATAGTATAAATATCTTTCCTGATGTTAGTAAAAAGAATCTTGATGCATGAATTAATATAGAATATATGTGCGCATGAATTTTGATCCTAAATAAAGAAAATCAAAGCAATATTAACCTACTCTACTCAAAATACAAACAACACTTGGATTAAGCATAAGGGTTAGTAACACATGATAAAAACATTAAAGCTATTACCAAAACCATCCCTTCTTGCACCATGGTGAGGTGGTTATGCTCATGCATGGTTGGATGTGAGTGCTTGTGCTAGTAACATAAGATTGCATGTGAGATGAATTTATTCCTTGAAAATGGATTAGTTTAAGGCCAATTTATAAATTTTTGGCCTATGGAATGGATGGATAGGATCAATAGATCAGATTGATGGCCCATTTTGGTTGAGAGTCATGACTAAAGGAGAGGAGGACAAGTGTCCTCATATGTTTGGATGATATGGAGGGAGAGGGATTAATGGGAGAATCAAGGGTGGAGATTATCATTGGGAAGGTTGGAGGGATGAGATGGAAAGAGTACTTTGTAGTACTCAAGGGGGATGGGAAAGTAACTTGACCCATGTGACATGGTACCAAGCCCATGTCACATGCATAAAGGGTCATGCCTTGTGTATAAAATTTCCATGCCTTTATACACATTAGAGGATGTGGAGGATTTGATGGGGGGTTGACTGGGATTAAGGATGTGCAAGTGGATGATTAGGGGTTTAAGTGGATTAGCCCACTTAATAAAAAGTGGAGGAAATAGGTAAATTAAATAAATAATATATTTATTTAACTTTTTGGGATTAGGATGGGGGAATCTAGATAAATAAATAGTTGGATTTATTTACTTAAGGTAGACTATGGGAGAAATATGATTAAATATTTTAGGCTAGAAATAGGGTGTGGGTGAATAGTGATTTTATTAATTAAATAATAAATATTATTTAAGTAATAAGGGGATGAAATGGTGTAATTAATTGAACAATTAGAGTTGTATTCAATCAATTATAAAAGAAATAGTCAAGTAATGACGAACATTTCAATTTTAGGTGTCTACAATTTCCCCCTATTTGAGATGATGTTACAAAGTA
Organism: Sequoia sempervirens; assembly: GCA_007258455.2. Taxonomy (NCBI): domain Eukaryota; kingdom Viridiplantae; phylum Streptophyta; class Pinopsida; order Cupressales; family Cupressaceae; genus Sequoia; species Sequoia sempervirens. Next base: position 150,831 of record VDFB02256882.1, read on the forward strand.
GCATTGTTTCAAAGAAGATTAAAACATAGTTCTTCGAAGAAGATGATTAGATTAGGAAGGATGCCCTAGTCATTAAAATGAGTGACAAGGAGAGTAGATGATATGAGTGAGGATGAGGATGAGGATGTCCCCTCAAGAGGACATGTGGGTTAGGGGAACATAGGTGTGCTTTCAAAATGGATGAGAGGATGCAATGTAGATAATGGAAGAGGATGCAAGATGATGAGGAAGACGATGAAAGATTATAGATAGAAGGGGGAATGGGAGGATGAAGAGATAATAGAAGGAGGAAGAGGGATGGATGAAATGTATCATTATGTTGCATTGGACTGATAAATGTTTATTTGATATAGCATTAGATGTTATTCACCAAGGTATAAGGAACCAAGGTTACAATGTGTCACATGCATAGAAAAAGATAAGTCACAAGTAACCATATTTCGTTTAGCACCATGATATGGAAGACCATGATACCACTATGATAGGTAGGTTATAAGGACATATATAGATGCAAGAAAAATGACAATGCATATAAGTAAGCAAGAAATCATGCACAAAAATGATAGAAAAACAAACATGATGTTGCCCTAGTCAGGCTAAAAAGCTAAGATTGATTAATGGTGTACGAAGTGTTGTTGATGTGGGAACGATATTCACAAAACAAAATAAGGATTAGGAAGGATACATCATGATGATGATGATTTTTTGGATCAAGGCTTACAACAAAGCTAGGAAGACCATGATACCACTATGATAGGTAGGTTACAAGGACCTATATAGATGCAAGATAAATGATAATGCATGCAAGAAAGCAATAAATCATGCAAAAAAATGATACAAAAACAAACATGATGTTGCCCTAGTCAAGCTAAAAAGCCAAGATTGATTAATGGTGGATGGAGTGTTGTTAATGTGGGAATGATATATCACAAAAAAAAAGGGTTGAGAAGGATACATCTCGATGATGATTTTTTTGGATCAAGGATTACAACAAAGCTAGGAACACGACCAAGGATATGATTGGATAATTTTCACTAGATTGCATGACTTAGGATTTAATTATAATTTTGGATTTCTAGGAGCATTTAGATTACATGGGAGTGATAGACTAATGGGATTGATGGCATTGGATTGCACAGGGCGTGTAGCCTATAGATAGATACTAGTGACAAGGGATAATGATACATGAGAGGATGAAGTGATAGGAGGGATTTATGGATGGAGGATAGGGAGATAAATATTAGGATATGGAAATGGGATAAGGGAATATGAAGATAAGGATTGGGAGAAGAAAGGATTATTGGATGAGGGGATGGAAGGTTTGGGTAGGTGATTGATGGATTGAGGATTGGGAGATAAGGATTGGGATATGGAAGGATATATGTGGGATGGAGGATAAGAAAACAAGTATTGGGATATGGAAGGATAAATGTGGGATGGAATGTGGGAAGATAAGGATTGAGAGATGGAAGGATTATGGGATGAGGGGATGGCATGATAGGATGGATTCATGAATGGATGATAGGGAGATAAATATTGGAAAATGAAAGGATTATGGGATGAGGGAATAAGGGGGTATGAGGGATTAATGGATAGAGGATAAGGAGATAAGGATTTTGGAGATGGAATGATTATGGGATGATGGGATGAAGGGTTTGGGTAGGTGATTGATGGATGGAGGATAGGAAGATAAGCGAGAGGATATGATATAATTATGAGAAGATAATTATTATGGATAGGAGATGAGAGGAATTATCAAATGAATGGAGGGTTCAAATGAAATATCCAAGGAATATGTTGCAAAGGAATAAGAAGCCCCAATCTAGATATTACATGTGTGATGAGGCATTATACTACATGTGATAGGATGATGGGAGGATAAAGGGTATGAAAGTGTGTGGAAGGATTAAAGATATGGGTGGAGAAGATGGATGGATTGGAGGGGAGGAAGGATGGAAGGATATGAGTATGGAGGGATAAAAGGTCTAATTTGGGAATCGATTCCAAGAGGTGTCCAAAGCATGTATGGATGTTTTCCCCTATCTTTATCAAGATCATAAGGAGGATGGAGGAATTGGAATGGATAAGCTATGATGGGTAAGATAGGTAGGTGAGATGGAGGAGATGATGGATGGGTAGCTAGAATAAACTTGCCCCTCTGTATTGGCATTTCTAGGCGTTTGAGTAAGTGTTTGTTTATGATTTCGTTGTTTGACAATGTTGTTTGTTAGTATTCTATTTTGTTTTATGCCGTTTGTTTTAAGTGTTGATTTTTAATGTGTTAATTGTTTGATTCTAATGCATTATCGTAATTGTTAATTAGTTAATTTAATTTAATGATGGTCACTATTATTGTTGAAATTAATTTAATTAAGCATTAAATTTAATTAGTAAAGTTGTTACCTATTTTTCACTACAAGCTCAAACAGGTAGAGCTGAATCAAATTCATGAATTATAGGTACATAAATTTTCAAGTTTTTCTGATTAAAGTATTCATTGATCATCATAGAGATCAATTTACATCTGAATCACAGTTTTATTGTGCAAGTATTTGAAATAGAAAATTGAAAATTTGCATAGTAATGCCTTTTATTCATTTTGTAAAAACACTGAATCTCGCACAAGCCGCGAGAGTAACTGAATTTGATTATGACAATCAAATGATGAATACACAATTCAAGGATAAACTACACTACTGAAAATAACATAAGTGCAAAGAAGAGGAGAAATTCATCATTTCCTGTAATGATGAATCACTTTCATTGTTGTCTTCAGTCGTCATGTCTCCAAGCTGTTGTAGCCTCGTTTCCTTGCTCCATGAACCTGCAAAATTATAAAGGAATGGCGTTAGAGATGTACTCTAAGCAATGATGAATTACATTTTGCCTTATGCTTACACTACCAACAAGAATGTAATTTGCATTAAATCAAGCATTCACTAGATGAAAGGCTGACAATCAAGAAAAACATAACTCAATGGAGGCTTTCAGCTTCTTTTATTTTGCTAACTTGTTTGTTTCAATGTGCAGGAACAAGTTCATCATGTTTGTGATTATTTTCATCAAATATGTGGAGTAAAACGGGCTCCCACAAGGGTAGAGCCCGGAATATCAAAAGGACATTTCTCATTCACATCATATATGAGAGTTATTAAAGCATCAAATAAACAGTCATAATCTAGGACTGTCATCAAGAAGTCTAATTCAGCTGGTGAAGACAGATTAAGCAATTATCTTTTGCTCATCATTCAAGGAACAATTAAAGAAATATATTAAGAGAGCATTGATTACATATCCTTTGTTTTGGTTCTATCTTTCAGTCATATTTACATTTTGATGAGGCATTGAGCCCTTATGCTGAAGGGAGAACAAGACAATGATCAATTAAATTGTTTCTTTCAATATCAGAGTAGCATAGTCCATTCAGACATTCAAGAGACAAAACATAATAATCCATAACAACATCATTATGCAAAGCAAGTCCACATCTGCTCTTATTTCAAAAGGAGTTAACAAGGTTATAGAAACATGACTTGAAGCTTCAAAATGTATGCTATAGGACTATCATGTTGACAGTAAATGCATGGTGCAATCAATCAAAGAAGGGATTGTCTAATAAATGATTACCGTGGAGGTTTTTCTTCTTTGAGGAATGTGGGATTAATGTTAATGCTGCTACTTCCTTTTAAAATTTTGAATATATAGTACATACACTTGATAATTACTATAGCCTTGCATATGCTTGAAGTTTTTATGGATTGTAGTAGTCATTCAACAATTTCATTCAGAAATTAGGAAGGCTTTGATAATACTGTTGTCAGGATGAAGCTTGAAGTCTATCATGTCAATAAAGGTATTTGGGAGAGACTGCCAAGAATACAATTAAGTGAAGGAAAAGTCTTTATTTTGAAAGGTACAAATTTGTAACAATACAGTCATGAGAATGAGCAACAACTATCATTAAATGAACAACACATTGCTATACATTAGAAGATACTCAAAAGATGTCACAAGAAAGTATACAAAATCTTTCATCTTCTTCCAAGGGTCATACGTTGAAGCACAGTAACAAGCAAAGAGCAGAAATACAACAGTGAACAAGGCCAATGAACAATTGACAATACCTCATTTCTATTTTTCAGTCAAAGCTGTGAGGTACAATTACTAAAGTAAATGCAAGAGCTAATGAGCTTTGAAGGATCAAGTGGCAGCAGCTTATGAGTTAAATGACAAATGCATTCCAGTATGAGGAATGATGAAAGCTACAAGTGCACACTATCAAACTATAGCTGAACATCACAACAGTGATAGAGTCAAAAGTCCATCCATATAAAGGAGGCATCAAAACATCAATGGAGCAGCAATTTAGCATTTGGAAACATCAATACAAGGGTCATGGAGGACAGTCACATACGCGAAGCATACATGAAATCTTAAGAGCAGCTATACGTGTAAGGATCAATTATGTTTTCATAATGATCTACTGAAAAGTCATCAAGGTGCTTGGAGAACATTAAATGCATCGGTATAAGGAAAAATTCACCTTCAGCTTGTGGAATATAAATAAAATCATGCATTCTTTGAGTAAAAGAATGAAAAGATTGACAAGTTATCAGGTAAATGAGACTTTGTTTTTATCAAAATAATGGTAAATACTGTTAACGATGCAGACCACATAACGACATATGAGGACAACATTTACCATGATTAAGCATAGTGACCTTTGTCTATACTCTGTCTGTGCCAGAAGGGAATCCTTGAAGCATTGTGTTAGCATCCATCAAAACATAAAGGGATAAAGAAGTATGTCAGATGTTATAATTGTAATTGCATCGGTAGACATGTATACAAAATGTGGAGGCGCAGGCAAAGCACACGATTTATTAAACAAATACCTCACAGAAATATGTTTTCATGGAATGCAATTATTGCAGCATATGCACAAAATGGATGAGTTGAAGATACTTTAGAAACTTCAAGAAAACGTGATTTGCAGCGCCAAACATCACTAGTAAATGGTGCCAAAATGAGAGCTTTGCAAAAAGGAAGAATGCCTCAAGGAGATTGTTATCTCAGGGAGCGTCGCCATGCAAGGAGAATAGAGAAAGCGTCAAAATCACCCACAAAGCTAAGAAGTCGTGGCCATAGAAAATGAGGGGTTTCAGAGGAGCATCGAGCATGTAAATGCATAAGGGAAATTAAAGGTTTTATTGCTTGCTATGATTATCATATACAAAAATTACTTCTTTTTCATAGAGAATAAAGAAGGATATGCATATAATGAATTCATGGCCAAGATTTCTACACAGAAGCTTCGAAACAGTTGAAGAAACTTACCCATAAGTGCATAAACAAAGAAAGATTCAAGTCTTTAAGAGCAGTATATCGGCCTTGACACAAAATATCTCGCCTAGTAAAAGACCTAGCATGGCGGCGCAACTCCAGCAGAGGGTGAAATGCATAGTGGATAATGGGAAATGGTTAGAGTTTCATTTTCTTTTGCTCATAACCCTAATTCGATGGTGGACTTTTTCACTAGCTTTTAAATAAAATCATTGTGAATTATTAGCTTCGTGGTATTGACTTTTAAGTCAATTAATCTAATGTTTAAATATGGTGCCCGTGAAGCTAAGGGAGGAGAGAGGGTGAGCTAGGAGTTTAAAGAAAAGACTCTCACTTACATGTTTTGCATGGTTTGAGAAAAAATAAGTATTGTAATTAAATATTAAAGATAATATCATGTGAGTTATCTTAATATTTAATATAGAATGCAAAATATGAGCTAATCATGGTGGTTGCCAATATTTGTTGATGGAGAATGCATATTTTCAAAATATATGCTAAGTACGGTATATGAGATGGAGGAATATGCTTTGCTAAATTAGCTTTATTCTTCAAATTTATTTGTATTATTCAATGTAAATGAATTAATTAAATGATGCATTATAAATAATTTAATTAATTCATCATCTTAAAATACAAATAAAGAACATTATGTAAAGCTAAGTCACAACTATAGATTCAACTGAAGATTTGTCATGCAAGAATGGACTTTAAGTTATCATGGGCGAATTGATTAAAGCAAGGAGGATTTTTGCATGTTTTGGCTCACAATCAAAGATTTCCAGTTCAGTTTGAGTTACAGATCAGTTACATGCTTTATGACTACGAGTTCGAAACTGAGTTCACTCATTTTTGCATGAGTTTGAACCTTATTTTCAGGGATTTTTGCTTCTGCTCAGATTTCACCTTGGAATTGTCATTTTCTCACTAAAATTGACTTTCAGTTACATGTTCATGCACTTTGAAGTACATTCTCATTGTATATATTGAAAAAGTTTATCTTTTTCAGTTAGTCCTTGTTATTCAGCCTTTGCATTCTGCAAAGCGAATTGTCTTATAACTCATTTTTCAAATTTAGATTAATACAATTTTTGCAGCTTTACAGGTTACTTTGGATTGTCGTCTTGCAAAGTTTTCCTTCATATTGTTCATTGAGATAGAGTTCACCTTTGAAATTTTAGATGTTTTGTATGCTTGAATGATTTGATGCAAGTCTAATGTGTTTCATTGCCGAAACCTTCAAGCTTCTGTCTTATTTTTGCATACTTATACACAATTGTTGTTTGTAACAGGTCATTAATTGTGCTAAAAACTTGTTCCTTTTCCTATTTGTGAAAAATTAGTTTTCCTTAGAAGAAAGGAAATAAATAAAACCTTTTAATGAATTAATAATGTGTTCAGAGAGCTCAAATTGCCCTGTGTTAACAATTTTCCCTGAAAGATAGGTTGTGAATCATTCTGCAAGTTTAATATCAATTAGGTGCATCACCAAAGTTTTAGTTTTAGTTCATGCGTTCAATTCAGTTCCTCTTTCCCTTTTCTCAGAAATAAATTATTCAAGTACCAAATTGACCATCATATAGGAAGTCGGCCTAGAATCTGGAGGTTCAATCTCGTTATAGGTCACCCACAACATGAGTTTGATCCAATGTTTCAACAGATTGCTGAATTTAATTATTCAAGCGTTCGGGTGCAATCTGCTTGACAACAAAAGTGATTACCAATAATTTAATTAAATATTAAATTAGTTTGAAAATTTTTAGTTATGTTTGTAGATTTAAAAGAATATTATTTTAATTGTTGATTTTCTTAATTATAAATAGAATAATATTTTAATTGTAGCTTTGTTAAATTCCAGTTAGCAATTAAACAATATTATTTATTTAATTAAACAATATTATTTATTTAATTAAATAATATTATTTATTTAATTGTTATCAAGGATTTATTCAAAAATAAATATTGTGTTAATTACTTCATTCAATAAATTTTAATATATATGTATTTAAAAGCATTGGTTAATTTAATTTAATAATGTGATGCTATATTTACCCGATAAAATATTAAAAAAGAAGAAGGTGAAATTAAAAAAAATTACCGAACACGTGGTTAAACAGGGTAAAACATTTTGCCGGGTGTACTCTCGGGGACGGGAAATATTATAGAAGTAACCACCTGTCTCCTTGGTTATTGAGGAAAAAACTCTAAAGCTCTCTTTAATTTATTTTGAGAAAAAGGGGATCATAGGAGAATTGGTGAATTGTGCACTCGTAAAAAGGTTATAAACATGTCTTGGTAAATTGCATTATATTTGGGTGAATAACTATTGGTTTTGGAAGTTAGTTAAAATTTGTTTTCAAACTTGACTTTGGAAATCCTGTTGCCTTCTCACATCAATTCAACTTCTTTTGGGTATATATATATATATACTTATTTACACATAATAATATTGTTTATTAAAAGCCCTTTTGTCAAATGCTTATCAGGCCTGTTGGTCGTTCCTTTGTCAAAATCAAACTGAGAAAACTAGCAATGGAGTTCCCTTTTCTTATATGCTTTCTCCACTAAGTCATCGGTAGTCGTGGATTTTGATTGCCTATTATTGAATTTTCTTGCCACCGATAGTTTAAGCTATTTCACTAGCCATAGAACTCAGCTTGGCTTTTGCTCTAGTCAACAACAAAATTCATGATGATAGCTTTGGTAGAAATCTTAAGTCTTTAATTGTCTGGATATAGTTTCATTTAAACGTTGTCGCTGCTTTTGCTGCTATCTTGTTGGGTGTAGTGCCTTTAAATGGGTCTGTAAATTAAATTAAATTGTTTATTGTTATTCACCTTGGTAAATTTGATAAGCTGCTTAATTTTTGTGTGGAATCATTAATAGCATGAGTTTAGTCAATGATAGATAATTTTGGTAGGAAAGAAAATTACGGCCAAGTTTTTAATGTTATTGTAGGTTTTAGATTATATATATAAAAATGAAAATTACGGTCAAAGTTTTGATACTAATCGGTTTTTAATGTTATTGTGGGTTTTAGATTATATATATAAAAATGAAAATTACGGCCAAAGTTTTGATACTAATCGTAGGATTTAAAACATAATTTCTAAAACGAAAAATTACGATCAAGATCCTTATAATGGACACATTTACAGTTACAATGTTATAATCATGATATTAGATTTTACCGTTGCCCAAATAAACAATAAAAAGTACCCGTGCATTCAATTAAATTAACAAAAGTGAAATAAAGGCTTAAAAAGAGGGCTACGTGGTTATAGGTTTAAGTGTGGGGAAAAGTAATTATAGTAATTTTAAAAGTAATTATAGTAATTTTAAAATATCAATCAAAAGTATTTTTATGATTTCAATAATTTATTTTTAAGTATATTTAAAATTAGATTTATTTTCAAATGTATTTAAAAACTAGATTTATTTTCAAGTATATATTTAAAGTTAGATTTATTTTCCAGTGTATTTTAAAAAAAAATAGATATGGGTAATTTCATTATCTTGTAAGTTACTATAATCAGTAATTTATTTTTGAATATATTTAAAATTAGATTTATTTTCAAATGTATTTAAAACTATATTTATTTTCAAGTATATATAAAGTTTGATTTATTTTCAAATGTATCTATAAATTAGATAAGGGTAATTTCATTATCTTGTAAGTTACTATAATCAGTAATTTATTTAAAATTAGATTTATTTAAAATTAGGTTATATTTCAATCTTAATTATTTTGAGGTAATCAAATGTATAAGTTAAGTATTTTAAATTAAGAAAAATTCGATGGGTTACATATTTTAGGTTCTAATAGTGCTTATTCTTTTAAAAGATATTATGATGAAAATGCATTTAATTATAGTTGATCATTTAATTATGTTTTACACTATCGTTAGTAAGATTGGATTATGTTCCCGTTTGAGTGAATCAATGGTTAACCCTTTCATGTTTTTATTAAGTTAGTTTATTTATCAAATTGAAAAGGAATGTTTAAACAAGTGGAGTATGGAATATGCTTTAAGTTCCGTTACATGGAATGGTGTTGAGAGGTTAAAGATTGTTTTCTTGCATTCTCCTGATTGATTGAATTCTACATTGATTTTTTTGCCGTGTTGACGAGATTATAAGTCAAGCCTTGATGTGAGTTTCTTTGGGAACCCAAGTATTTGCATACCCTTCAGTTGGGAGTATATGAATATTGGTGTCATAAAATCCCTTGCTTTTCCTTTGTATGCCTCTTGAAGCAATCACCTTGTAAGTGGTCGTTGAGATTGTTGTATGTTATGTTTTGGTTGACCTCGTGGTTTGGTCTCGTGATCGTTTTGTTTGTTTTTCTTGGTCATAGGTCCTTTCTTGTCATCTCCTAGCACATGGGGTGGACCTTAGAGTCCACGTGGTTAGGTGGAACATGCTATGCACCCCATTGGGTTCCCAGGTTGTGTTCGTGATGCGGAAGTGGATGCAGAGTTTCTGGAGCTTCACGTTGTTGAAGACTATCCCTAACTTTGTACCTTATTCTCCTTTAATGCATTATTCTTGTACTTGATGTACTCTTCCCGTTGTTATAAGTGAAGCATTATGTAATGTATTAATGTTTTCATGATGTGTTGTATCTGTGGAAATATGCTCCACAATTGTAATATTAAACTATGAATTGAAATGTAATAGAATGATGGATGTATCTTTTCGTCGCTATTGATCATGGATTGATGTATGATTATGTTATCTTGTGAATGTATGCTTCTATTGTTAACTTATGGGCATTATCTTTAACGATGTTTTGGATGGGGACATTTACGTGTAATGCAACCCTGTAACCCCATGGGACTAGTTAGGTCTTGTCATGTAACATATATTTTGATCATCTTTTTAATGTTTGTACATATTCACCTTATGTAATGTTTCACTTTAAAAAAAAAAATTGCGTGGTATTTTGTTGTCCTTTGGGGTTCACACGGCGGGGTGTTAAAACATTGGTATTAGAGCCTAGGTTCATATACTAGGCACTCTGGTTTCATTTGAGCCCATTATGTTGTCCTAGTGAATTTGTTAAGTGATCACAATGATCATGTTGGGTTGTGAAAAGGATGTAATGATATGAATCACATCGTTGATGGGAATTAGTGTACTTATGGAATTGTGTATGTAATTGTTCCCCCCTATAAATGTGAGAAACCAGTAACTGTGCATTGGTTGAGTGTTGTGGATACCTCGTACTTTCTTTGTGGGCCCATAACCCACAGGTCAATGGATGGTGTTACGGTGTATCCATCCTTTCGGAATATGTTGCATTTGGTGTGGGATTAACCATACCATTATATGTGTTTGTATGTTTGTTACCTGATTGAGGGCCAACCCACGTGTGGTTGAAAGTCTATATATACATAAGAGTAGCCAAAAGGTAGTTTCATAGATTCTTTTCTTTTGGTTCTCTAGCCCCTTAATCCATGAAGGGGTAGTAGTTGCCACAAGTTTCTTGGGCGGAGTGTGTAGCGTACGCACATTGCAACCCAAAGTGCTTTTAGCTCAACCGATCTCAAGGAAACCTACTCACTACTTTCCCTTACGATGGATCAGGGTACTTGATCCATATGTGCTAGCCTAAACCCCACAGTTTTGAGTACAACAACATTGGATTGTTAGTTTATGCCTAGCCATTCGTAGGGACATTGAGCTGGCATTAGCGAGTCAACCTAGTCCGTATGAGAGGTGAAGCTCATATAGCCCCATATTGATATACTCATATATATATTGTATACATCGTATCCACACATGTTCCGACATGATGCAATGGATACGATGCCACACCCCACTTCTGTTCCGACACAGTGTTGGTGATGATGTCGTGTTGTTGATGGTAGCGAGCTGGGCTCGAGGACACGATGCCACCTGCATAGACACGTGAAGGTGCACTATGATATTGTATTATGATAGCCTACTTGTGCAATGAGCGTAATGGGGCCTCTCACACTTATAGATGGATACTCATGTTTTCTTTCGAAAATGTTTGGGTCAGTTAGCATATGGGTATGTCCTAGCCATGTATACCTCTGGCGACGGCGAGTACTTGCGTGTGCCTTCTCCATGAGGTATCGCTATGCGGGGTGTGTCTGTGTGTGCCTACTTCCGCAGAGCCACATACACACTGCCATGCGGCATATGTCCAGTGTGTGCCTTCTTCGGTTGGCATATGACCATGTCGCGTGACAACGTGAGGCAGAGTGTAGTTGAGGAGCACACATTGTGACATGTGGATGGCATGCTCACTCCGCACCACATGAGGGCTACTATATAGCCTAATGATGTTCCCTCCTTCCTTGTTTGGTGGCTAGTATCTAGTCACGTAGTGGTGTATTGTGCAATTTTGAAGATTTAGGACTTTCTATATGGTTATTGATGATTTTCGATTGTCTATGAAGGCCAAACTTTTTTTTTATGTTTGATTGTAATGGTTTATCCAGACTTTGTGATCTTATTCTCTCATAGCCCTCGTGGCTACATTTTATTTAGTGTTGAAATTGCTCGCATTTCTTGCTTTATTGCTGAAATTGAATCTTATTTGATATTTATTTTATTCCTATTACCTGATTTTTAGCTTTAAGCTGAAATCAGGTAACTTAGTGTTTAATTCTTTTCTTGTTTTTTAAACATTTAAAGATAAACCATAACACTGCTAATTTTAGTATGCGTGAAGGAATGATTGTCAAAACGAAGTAGATTACATTTTGTCATTTCAATGTTGCATTACAAAAAATGTGAAAGAGAATCATAGATATACAAATGTAGTCTTTTATTGATAATCTTGAAATATACATGTCCCTCACAAGCCAAGGGACTAACTCTCTTATTCAATGAGCCTATGAAACAATTCATGCATGAATAAGTAGAGAAAGAAAATGTGCATATGAGAATTGAACCAGCCATTTCCTAAGAATGACTGGCTATAGGTTACCTGACTGCTCTGTTGCTACCTTGGACCACTTGTGTCCCTCCTAGCTCTGTAGTGCTCCTCACCCTACATCTGAAGAAAACATGATGTTAGAGCGAAGCTCTAACCAATGAAAGATTCAATCCTTACATACAAACCTACCTATGCATGTATAAACTGATCCATAAGTGCATTAAACAAGCATGCAAACCTTGGATGTTTCAGAAAATAGTGAAGTCATCAAACACATCCAACTTATGAATTTATTTTCTAACTGTTTGCTTCATGTGCAGATTTAGGACAAGTCTGGTTACTGTTATGATTCAGATCAAATACAACATGTGGGGTAAATGTGGCTCCCATAAGGGTAGAGCTCAACATGCTTTGAAAGAAAAGGAAATTGAGCAACTTGATCAAAGATTTATTTGTTATCAATGCATTAAATCAATATGGAATCACACCAGTTGATCAACTTTCATTATCAGATTCAAAAGATGCAACATACTATGTTGATATGTCTAAGTGGATCCTTGATCCATTTTATAAAAAGAAGTGATTTTGGAGATGCATTAAGTGTCTTCATAGATGCATCAAGTTCAATTATGCATCTTCTAAACAATGAGGAAGCATTTCAAGTTGTTGTCAAGCCCCTCACCGTAACCCTACGAGGCAATCACACATCACATAGGAAGGTTGGTTGTTAGGTCACCCACATATGTGACAGGTGGTTGTCCAATAAAGTTAAATGAGGAAATTGTGTGTATTTATTACACATAACATAAGCAAGAGCAATGGCTGAATCAATTTCATGGTACAAGTGCATAAGGACAATAATCATAAATGTATGCTACATGTCAATTCAAGGACAACATTAGTGGATATGCTCATGACCTTTCATGCAAGGGTTTTGGTTATCATGACTGATCCAACATGGATCATGATTGCATGCAAAAAATGGTAGTAAAGACAAGTTATAAATGACAATTAAGCAGTCATGATTGAGGAGATGTCTCATTTTGGAAGCCAAGGTCATAGTACAAGTGTATATGAACAACAACCATGAGGGTATGCTACATGATAACCATGAAGGTTAGGACAACAATAATGAATGAAGCAACACAGGTTGATCAGATGAATGTGAAATTCAATGAAGGCAACCAAAAGGGGTCCAAAAGCTTCTATGCAAGACCAAAGGATTGATATTTCTCAGTCATGTATAGATAGTCATTGACATTTTGTATGACTAAGTGTTATGCAAAATATGATAACCTTGCAAAATGAGTTTGAATACCATCATGACAGGGGGATATTTCAATCCAAAAGGATTTTGGGGTAATAAAGAAAGGAAACAGAGCTCCAGTTGCACATGCATAAGTGAATGACACCAATGTCAAAGAAAAGAATTCCAAGAGACAAGCTCAAGTTGCACAAGGATTTATTTAAGGCCTTCTCAGCCAAACATTAGACAAACAGGTTTTCTAGCTAACAATCAATGTATGATGGTTTGAGGAAAGGAAAAAGGCAAAGACATTCAAGAAACATCAACCCTAGTGGATAAAGATAATGTGCCCATATAAAGCAGATCATATTTGGAGAAAAATGCAAAAAACGTAAAGGTCAGGCCCAATATACTCTTCATTTCATGAATTGAAGAATGGGGCAGTGCATTTCATTGTCAAGTCACAGGGATAGTACATATGCATAATCTCCCAAGGATAAGGACATTCATGTTAAAGAATCAACAAGCAACCATCTATGAAAGAGATATTGTAGGAATGGAAAAAGGATCAGCCATACCATGAAGAGTTACCAAGCTGGGAATTTGAAGAGAATACAACTCAAGACAGTAATGTTGTGATTACAGTCGATGAGGTGTTACATAAAGAAGTTGAAAGAGCATCTTGCGAAGATGATGTTTTTGTAGAGAAAATATTTGTTGACGGTACAAACACTAACATGAATATAAGAACTCACAATGATGAGGCTAGTACCAGTCCCATTCCTGAGATTGAGCTTTCCAACACTGCAAATGTGGTGAACGAAAATCATTGTCAATCGAGTCTTATGAAGAACATATGTGAGAAAGCAAAGATCATTGTCAATCGAGTCACAGATAGAAATGATGACATAGACATGGAAGTTGATTTCCATGTGGCTAGGTGTCTTTTGGAGTGCTATGAGAAATTATCAGTTGTAGCCGACAGCATGCTTCCATATCAAAATACATGACAACAAAGTGAAGTTGCAGTGATGAGACAACATCGGGGCAGTTATCATCATGAAAGTAAATAATGATAATTCAAATAGGAGAATTGAGCCTTCTGAAATGCTCAAGACATAAAATGCTAATCAAGGTGATGTTCTCTCATTGCTATGGAAGCAAAGGAGATTGATCACATCTATTGACTGTAAAAGTCATATGGTGGATGCCAGTTTGATAAGTATCTGACAACTCTAAAGTTCAAGGAACAACAATATTGCTAAGAAAGTAATAGACTTCTAAAGCTTCTTTAGATGCTAACCCATCACAAAATGTGCATAAAGCATAATGATACAATAGATGGATCTACATTTGAAATTGTTCCAAGATCAACCAAAGAAGATGCAATGGGTTGTAAATTTCTAAAAGGTAATGCATGATTTGATGGTTCAGAAACAGAAAGAAATTCCCATTATGTGTAAGGATAGTTAAGGGAGAAAAGGAACCCAACATGGGGAGAGTATGGTACTCTCAAAGAAAGTGAAATGCAGAAGATATTCAGTGACAAACCCACTTTGGGGTTATGTATTCTAAGGACACTCTACAGAAAGAAATTAAATTTTTCCAAAAAACCAATTTAGATGCTCATTGGAAAAAGCACACTTTGCTACAAATTAAGGTTTTCAGGATGCTCACACTGTGCAATGACATTGAATCATTTTAACAAAGTTTGAAGTTGTTTTCAGATTGAAAACATACCCATCTGGGTTTAGCACAAAATCTGAGAAGTGGTAATATGGTAAAAGCTACAAGAGTTAAAATAATAAAAAAGGGTCATTCATGTGTTTTGACAGGCCGTGGTAAAAAATTGGTATTTTCCTACAAATGTGAAAAACCCACTTGGGGTTTTAGCAAAATAAGCAACACTGCTATTTTTAACAAAGGAATGAAACGAAACTTGAAAAAATAATCATTCTTTTGCAACAAATTTGAGATCTTTATAGAAAATCCAGTGACCCACATGGGTTTTTACAAACAAGTTGCATATTTTCCAAATATAAAAGCTACAGGAGACCCAAACAAGGGTTTTTCATTAAGATGCAAAAATGAAGCAAAAAGTCGGGAATCCAAGAAAACCTAGTTGAAGAAATGGAGGTCGAGCCACAACTGATTCTTCCTTTTCTACATTCCAAAAAACCATCTGGGTTATCAATATTTGTGAAATACGAGGAAAACAAGAATGCATGAGGGATAAGAGAGAAATGAGCATAAACACATGTTTTATGTTCATAGCCACGACCAGAGATGTATTTTCTGTCAGGAAAGCAACATGACAACAATAGGATGTCCCTATTGACAAATGCAGAGAAGAAAATGAACATTTATGTTCTCTTTTCAGGATGGAAGCTCGAAAAATAAAGCTTTCTTTTGCTGAAAATAAAAAAAATGGAGTCGAATGAATGCTCACTTGGAGCTTTTACTCCATTTTTACAATATTCAAAGCTTTTTCTCTCCACAGTAAGCTTCATTCAAAGCTTTTCTTGACAACTATTGCAAGTAAAACAACAAGCAGGAGAATGAATGGCACATTGGATTAGAAAAAGTTCATCAAAATGCTTCATAGTCGCAGCCTGTGAGTCTAAAACAGCCTCAAAAGTGTGATGAAATGCAGATTTAATGCAAGAAGACACATTTACCTGTGCTTCCATGGTGCTTTTATGCATCTAAATGTCAAAAATCGACCGAGAGCCAGTGAAATCATCATCTTTTTGTGTTTTTCCCAAACCCTCATGGCGGCAAACCAAGTTTCCAAATTCTTCCAAAGACCGAATGATGATTTTTTTTTCTATCATTTTGTTGTTTTATCATTAGGGTTTGACTTGTGTTTTTAACATATTCAATGGGATTTTTATCCCTTCTTTTTGTTTAAATCAACACATGAGAAATGTGAAGGAGGCCGAAACTTTATTTCTTCCCTTAGGCATTCGTTGCCTTTCAAGCATTCCTTTTTATTTAAACATTGCTAGGTCTTCATTCCACATGTGTTAGCATTTAGGCATTTTATGCCTTAGGGTTGTCCCCTTTCTAATCATTGCTATATGTTTTTCAACATACAACAAGGGAGTGTACAACAATATTTTGCCATGTGACCCTTATGTGATGCTTTGTAATTGTCCAATGCCATGCAAGGTGGAATATGCTTTCCAAGAGTCTTGGAGGTTGGCCATATTGGCCAAATGCTATTAATGACTATATGCCTTTACAAACCTATGAATATGACATGTGTGGGAAAAATGCAGATATGATAAGTTAGTGGTCATACCTTGGAGGTTTTTTGTAAACTTCTAGATATCATTTTGCACTTATTTTCAATGTTTGGAATATCATGTAAGTGATTTAAAATCACTTTAGTTGCTGCAAATTGTAATACATTTTAAATGGTGGAGCAATTTAATTTGAGCTTAATTGTAAAGTGATTTGTTAAGTGATGTTTTATAAATCACTTAACAAAATCACTATATTTAATGCTTTAAAGGGCCATGTGTTTTCAAAAACACACATATTGCATGATGGGGATATGGTCAAATGTTGTAATAGGACCAATGATGATTTGCAAAGGTGTGGGAAGTGTGAGATGTTGTTTGGACTGTTTTTGTGATGGGGAGGCCAGCTGGAGGCATTTTTTGTCACAGTTTTGGGGTGACTATTGACTTGGCATACTTTTTCTTCATGTGGAAGGCATTTTGGAGAGTTCTAGAAGGTTCTTTTGGGGCCTTTTCTATTTTATCTGGGCGTAATCTTTTAGAAACACTTGTGTGGGCTTTTGGTTTCAGTTTTGATTAATTATCTTCATACTTGAGTTTTAGGGGAGTTCTTTTTTTTCCAGCTGAAGGATAGCTTGCTTTTTCTTGGAGTTGTTTTTCATGGAGCTGCATTGTAACTTAGATAGGCCTATTATATAGTAAGCACTTTGAATTAATAGATTAGAGTATTTTACCTTCTCTCTTTATGTTTTATGGTGTGTCATTAATGGTTGATCAGTCTGTTTTGTGAAAAGTCATTTTCCTTACAAACTTGTCCCATGTTTCATGCATCCATTTGACAAAAAATGAATGTTTACAGGTTATAAAATGTGTTGTTTAATGGTGTTATTGATTGTGAAGTCTATTTTTTCCTTTTGAAAACACTATTATAGACCTCTTTATAAATTACTGATGTGAACTGTATTGGAAAGGGAGTAGTGTGAGTTGGCTTTGAAATATTGATTTGAATGTGCAAGACTGTTATCAGGTCTAGGTTTTTGGTGTATCACCTTAGTTTCTTTTTGTATTAGGTTTATTTTATGCAATTTCTTACCCTTATCTCATAGTTTAAAAGTAGTTAGGTGGCATCAAAAAGGGGAATCCAACCCTTATCACTAGAGGTCTACTTTCAAACAGGTCACCCACAACTTGAAAGCATTTCCATGTTAGTCCAAATCTGCTAGGTGCAATTAAAGGCTTAGAAAATAGGGTGCATATTTGGTGAGCTAAAAATTCCTATGGTGGCTAAACTAGTTTATCCTTATTGTTTTCGAGGTTGGTCGTGTGTTGTATTGTGATTCCTGTCCAAGGACGTATGAGGCAGATTCCTGTCCAAGGACGTATGAGGCAGACTTGGTGAGTGTATACGAGGAAACAGACGCAGGGAACCTTGAGGATGGGTGTATGTGAGGTTGTTTACAACTAGGACCCACTACCCACCTATGTGTGATGACTATCTCTTGGAGGCTAACCACCTTATACAACAAGAGATAGGTCATTGTGGTCTTGCTTGGATGGTCTCACCATGTGTGTGTGGCCTAACACCATCAAGCCACTGAGTGTGAGGTATGGATTATGTGAGATGGATATTGGCTCTTGGCTCATGAATTATATATCATGGATTAGTATGCTGCTTTCGGTGTCCAGATGGACCCTTGTGTAGCGTTGTGATGTGATTCCCGGTGATGTGAGTTTGTGTGTATGTGGAGAATGTATGTTAAATTATAGAAATAGTAACTATGAAATGATAAACTTGGGATTTTATGCTTGGGGAGTGATACATCATGTTTTCTTGAATCTGTGAAGGTGTGAAATTTTGGTCTTTTGCTGAAAATGTTGTGTGATTTGGTGATGAATGGCGACTAAAGTAGATTGTCTTGTGTGTAAATGATGTTGTTTTACAAAAATATGTGCTTATGTGGATCATTATGTTGCATTCTTATGGAAAAGTAGCATTTTTAGGTAAAGAATCAGCTTGAAAAACTGATACTAATGTGTTATGTTTCCACCTTAGTATGTGATTTCCAGGTAGTGGATTTAGAAACTCAGTGATGAAGGTAATGTAATGGGGATATATAGAGATAGATACTTATGATGTCAAGCAGTAATCCATTTCTGATATAGTACATGATACAGATTCATGGTTATTATCATTATGTGATTAATTTTCTGACTATTAAGTAGCAGATTGTTTATGAGTTGAATTTATTATTAGAGTTGTTCTAGCTGATGTGGTTACTATTGTGGTTTGGTGAGGGGGACAGGGTAGTATCACCAGCTTGCAAGTGCCCTACTACGCTGCAATTTCCTCACGGTGTGTCTATTTTTTGGATATATATATGTTGCACACAACATTTGCTTTTATGCAGGATTGCATGTACCAAGCCTCGACTCCACTTGCACTGTCAGGACTGGGCGAGCCTCATAAATCCCAATGGGTATGACGTGGAAACACAGAGTTGACAAGAAGGGTCCCCAACCTTGCCATCATCCTCGATGAGGATGAGTACCCCCCCACCTTGCAACCCTTCGGTATGGCTTTTATGTTTTGATAGTTGTTTTGTTTGGTGTCTCCCGTTATTTGTGCATGTCGTGATATTATTGTTTGAGATGATGTGTATGTTTTATTTTGTTTTGCGACTTCCAGGAGTAAGTCGAAGCCTAGGGGGGGGATGTAGTGCCCCTCTGTATTGGCCTTTCTAGGCATTTGAGTAAGTGTTTGTTTGTGATTTCGTTGTTTGACGATGTTGTCCGTCAATATTCTGTTTTGTTTGGTATCATTTTGTTTTATGTCGTTTGTCTTAAGTGTTGATTTTTAATGTGTTAATTATTTGATTCTGATGTGTTATCGTAATTGTTAATTAGTTAATTTAATTTAATGATGGTCACTATTATTGTTGAAATTAATTTAATTAAGCATTAAATTTAATTAGTAAAGTGATTACCAAGAATTTAATTAAATATTAAATTAGTTTGAAAATTTTAAATTATGTTTGTAGATTTAAAAGAATATTAATTTAATTGTTGATTTTCTTAATTATAAATAGAATAATATTTTAATTGCAGCTTTGTTAAAATTTTAGTTAGCAATTAAACAATATTGTTTATTTAATTAATAATATTATTTATTTAATTGTTATCAAGAATTTATTCAAAAATAAATATTTTGTTAATTACTTCATTTGATAAATTTTAATATATATATATATTATATTTAAAAGCATTGGTTAATTTAATTTAATAACATGATGCTATATTTACCCAATAAAATATTAAAAAATAATAATAAGGTGAAATTAACCATAACAAATGAAAAAAATTATTAAATTGAAAATCATGGTGGTGGTAGGTTTATATATTTTTTTCTAAACGCAAAAAAATTACTGAACAGTGGTTGAACGGGGTAAAACATTTTGTTGAGTGTACTCTTGGGAACGAGAAATATTTTAGAAGTTACCACCTGTCTCCTTGGTTATGGAGGAAAAAACTCTAAAGCTCTCTTTAATTTATTTTGGGAAAAAGAGGATCATAGGAGAATTGGTGAATTGTGCGCTGGTAAAAAGGTAGAAGTTTTGCAGCCGAGAGGATTTAGAAATAACTCAACTCTCCCTCTCCAATTGTAATTATTGAATCCAAGTTAGATTCACTTTGCTCTTGTTTATTTTCTTTAATGATGTTGTGGTTAATCATCTCCCTTCTTTTGCTGAAATTGAATGTGTTGATTTGGGTGAAACGAAAATATATAAACATGTCTTGGTAAATTACATTATATTTGGGTGAATAACTGTTGGTTTTGGAAGTTAGTTAAAATTTGTTTTCAAACTTGACTTTGGAAATCCTGTTGCCTTCTCCACACCAATTCAACTTCATTTGGGTATATATATATATACTTATTTACACATAAGAATATTGTTTATTAAAAGCCCTTTTGTGAATGCCTTTGTTTTATTGGGCCTGCGTCGTTCCTTTGTCAAAATCAAACTGAGAAAACTAGCAATGGAGTTCCCTTTTCTTATGTGCTTTCTCCACTAAGTCACCAGTAGCCATGGATTTTGATTGCCTATAGTTTAAGCTATTTCACTCAACAACAAAATTCATGATGATAACTTTGGTAGAAACTTTAATTCTTTAATTGTTTGGATATAGTTTCATTTAAACGTTGTCGCTGCTTTTGCTGCTATCTTGTTGGGTGTAGTGCCTTTAAATGGGTCTGTAAATTAAATTTAATTGTTTATTGTTTGTTGTACCCAAACCAAATTTTTTTTGCTTCATCAAGGAATTTTGCTTAAAACAGTCTAAACCTTGCTAAAATGATGTCAAATACAGTTTTTGGGCAATATCAAGCATGGAGTTTTGTTAGTGTGTTGTCAATTAAAGGTAGTTCCATTGATCAGAACCTGAATCAGAGACTCAGAATGAAGCATTTCACAGTGGAGGAGCATTTCACGACGACAATTATACTTTTGAATGGTCATTTCAGTGGCTAAAATTAAGATTTCAATGGTCAATTTTTGAAGATTTCTCAAGAAAAAATAGAATTGTGCCTCTGTAGCCTAGGGGCGCCCTTCTTTTTGAAGGCCTAGATTTTGTGAATAAATGCTCATGAATACAGTCAATCTCTTCAAATTTAGTATGCCTATTCATCGAGCTATCCTGTGAGGCTATCCGAGACTCGTAACTCCGGTCACTGGCGATAGAAGTTGAAGATTCCAAAGTTCTAGATTGCAAAAGCTTGTCTTTTTCCAGCTTTTGCGCCCCTGTAGCTTAAGGGGGCACTTCTTAAAAGTGGATTAGATCTTGGTATTCCTGATGATGAATATAGTCAATCTCTTCACGACTAGTCTTCCTGTCTGACGAGTTATCGAATGCAGTCATCTGAGTCTCAGAGCTCTGGCAGTCAACGTCAGAAGATGAGCTTATGGAGAGACTTCACATCATAGAGCTTCCTCACATGGTGTAATTGCACCCCTGTAGCTCAGGGGCACCCTTTAAAATGACCTCTGAGATGGAAAAGTTTGCTGACGTGGTCTTCTTGACATCAGTGCTACTCTAGCCTAGCTTCGCGATGCACCAAGTTGCCTGTTAATCTGACATTCTGAGAAATCGTGGCAGAGATTCTTCCAGGCATGTAATTTCATGGGCGGACTGGCATAAAATGTTCATTGTATTCCTGTAGGCTAGAGGCACCTAGCCTTTAGGCCTATTAGATGAAGTTGTTCGCATTCGAAGTCTTCATGGGATTTGAGCGTAATTACTTTATCTATTCAACGAGCCCAACCGTCAGCCTTCGGGATTTGGAAAACGCTCGTACGTGTGAGGTCTTTGGTGAAATACTGAAAAATGAAGACAACTCAGAAAATGGCCAAGTCTGGTCGTCTATTCCATCTTGGGAAAGGCGCCTTTCTATTTGAGGTCTTAGAAGCAATTTTCTTGCTTCTTCACCTCTAGAGACATCTCTCGTAGGTCCTTCGGGCTACACGTAGAAACAGACAGTGCTCGAATTAGGCCATCCCAGCTCCAGATATCAGAGATCAAAGTAGGGCATTTGGTTTAGAGTTGCACTTTTGTCAAAATGGTGTTCGTGCCTTTTCAAGCTAGGGGCGCTTTTACTTTAAAGGTCCTTAATGCAGCTTTCATATGCCTTGCATATATTCGTTGGATGCAGAATACCTCCAGGCATGCAGTGTGCTTGGTTTCCTGTCAGTAGGGTTCACCGTTCGTCGTCAGCAGCCGTTTGAAGTGTCAGATGGTAGTTTGGAGAAATGGTTGTCTGACTCCTGAAAATCAATTTAATCAAGGGCGCCTAATTTTTTGAGGTGTTAAATGATGGATTTTGCAGTGATGACTCCCAACAGACATTTCTTCCTTGCTCTGCAGGCTTCGCGATGAATACACCTGTTTAGTCTCAGCATCATCTGATCACCTGGAAATCAGTGTCGAAGATGGCCAGTTGCAACTTTGTAGTCAGCTATAAAGTAGGAAGTTAATAAAAAGAGCAATATCTGGAGCAAATGGACGCCTATGAGGTGAAATAAAGACTTTTTGAAATTAGTGAAGTTTGCCGGTGAATCCTAAAGCTTCATATGGTTTGTCAACTGATGTTAAATAATGTTTAATATTCATTCTTGCATATTAAGCATTATAATGGTGATTTTCTAAAATTGGCGCCTCTTTTTGCAAATTGCATAATGAATATTTTATTATTATTTAAATTTTGAACTTCAAGTCAGTCACAGTTCACTAAAGGGGTCCAATCAGAAGACTTCTATTTTTGTCTAGGTTTTAAATCTTGCAGTAAATCATTCACACAGCTTCAAGGAAATTCGTATTTCTCAAGGAAATGGCAATTTTCAGAGGAAAAGGAAAATTCATCTTCAGTTTTCAAAGGCGATTTCATCAAACGCATTCTTTTTGCAGGTTAAAGTTCATATTTATCAGCAAGTTTGAAGAACAAGGGCGATTTTCATAGAAGAAAGAGCTTATAAAAAACATCTTTTTCCTCCTTGATTCTCAAATTTCTTTCAAAATACAATTCGCATGTTCCTGAAATTGGCGAATTTGGCAAGTCTCAACATCTGGATCATTTCTGTATAGCTTCCTCGAATTAAAATATTTCGTTTGATTTTTTAGGAATTTTTAACTCAAGAACATTCGTTCTCGAGTTTCTAATTTTCTCAACTGAAATCTCTTTGCATGGCCGAGTAGAAGTTATATTTTCGCATTTCTGATGTTCTGGGTTGTCTTAGAATCTTTTTCTAGACAAAACCCATATCTCATATTTTTCGCCGAAAATAACTCTTCAAAAGGCTATTTTTAGCTTTCCAGAAATCTTGTCAAAACATAGTCAAGTTCACAGTCAACAGGCGAGTTTTTCAGAATGTAGTACACTCAGCACGAATACAGGACCAAAACAGTCCTTACTCACGACTTCATCGAGATAGTTGAGACGAATCTTCACAAGGTGCTACCAGAAGCAGTTGTAGATCCAGTCAAGATTAGAGGTTCGATTATTCAAAACATTCAGCAGTCCGGGTTATTGGAGGCCACTTCTATACCTATCTCCGTTCATTGTATTGAATTAGTAATTTCTTGTATTAAGCATCACAACTCTACTACTCATGAGATAGTGTCAGTAGATGGACGAGTTATTTGCAGTTGCAAGCCTTTGGATGTTGAAAGAAGTTTTGGCATACCTCAACACCCGAACAGTCTAGTGATTTCTATGGAGCAGTGCGAGCAAGCATTCAATGCTGATATGGACAAGTGCTATAGTAAAATGGCAGAAAGATGGTTAAAGCAAGCGAAGAATAGATTGCCAAACAATGTGGGGCGTGGTGAGTACAAGGATGAGTATGTGATTCTAATTACACTCTTGAATCATGTCTCAGGTCAATCACATGCTAATGTTTTCCAGCCTTGGATATATTACATTATTGGTCGCATCATATCTGGGCAGGAGCATTATGACTGGGCATCCTTCATCAGCGATGTTATCCACAAGCAGATCACCAGTTTCCTAGTTGCTCATGAGTTTCACATGTGTTCTTATCTCATGTACTTGATTACTTATCAGGGTTAGTTCGGAGGACTAAACACCATGGGCATTCTCAGTGTTCAGAAGGTCTATCACTATTATGATCAGCTTGAGTTCACTAAGGCTGAACATCATTTCAAGCGTGTTCACGAGGCTTTCCTGACTTATTCAGTGAGAAATTTGGACCGGGAGTTGCACATTCGTATCTCGGCAGTTGCTAGAGTAGCGATGGATGGTTGGGCGGATTGGTTTATTCAGTTCCTGACATACACCTACATCCGAGTATATGGATTTATAGGAAATCCAGCTATGCTTCCACGTCATCCTTCAGATAAGAGAGTATTTATGGAGTTCCTGAGGTAGCTGCATGATGTTCACTATCTTTTACGTCGTAAGCATAGACCATTTGTGACCTTTCCTTTTCAGTTTGGAATGTATTGGTGCAAGTCAACAGTTGATGCCAAAGTTGCAGGGCAGGAGCTCGAGAAATATCATCTTAAATATCTTGTTGAGGCTCGTGCCTATGATATTTTGGGTCATTACACAACTCGCCTTGCTGGATGCGCATTTCATGAGCCTTCTATGGAGGATTATTGGGCAAATTGCGCAGATGATTTTGAGGTTTGCAGATGTAGCTATGGTCGTTTCTCTCTCTCACAGATTTCTGTTTTCTTATTAGAAGATGTGGGAGGTTTATCAGATGATGAGGGAGAAGTTCTTCCTTAGTTTTTCAGAGAATAGGTTAACACACAGCCGCTGCCAACAGTTGATTGGTACGCCAAGGAGTACACAACAGTAAAAGAGAGGTCAAGTAGAGTTATTCAAAACAGTATACTTTACCTCGACAGCAAGAAGACCAGGAGGGTAATTGTTCCTAGAGAAGAGCCTCCAGTAGTGAATCTTTCATTACCTTCCTCATCAAAACCAAAACAAAAGAAGAGGAATAACCCTCCTAAGAAAGGTCAAACGCCAAACAATTCAAAAGGCAAGGTGCTTGCCATTGATACACACATGGAACCTGACAAACAACCTATCACAGAGCCAGTTTAGAGGCCAGTTCAGAGTCTGCCAGTGCCTGAGGTTCAACCTCAAGTTACTACACCAGTTTCGGAGCAGTCACCAGCCTCAATTCACATTGAACTGGATTTAGACTCCCCATCTCGCAATAGTTTTTCTACATATTCACTCTCGTCACAGCCTCTTGTCGTTAGTACAAACCCTTCCAGTAGCATTAGCCGAGATCAATCTTGGATTGAGTCTCAGCTAGGAAGGAAGAGGAGGCAGCCATCCTATGTCCTTAATCATTCAGATTTTGATTAGGTTTACCAAGATGCGCCAGACAAGACGATCAAGAACATGGTCCACATTGAGAGGAATATTGACATGGAGATCGTCGTCGAGACTGCTATACCTCCACAGGGAAAGAGCTTGGACGAGTTGGAGTCTCAGGACTTTGAGGTTATCATAGTCAACCTTGGTCGTAGCACACGTCAGACTCAGGTTGATCTCCTACAAGTTGCTACAGACAGTGCCAGGGATAGAATGTTGAAAGACGGAGAAGATAAGGCAGCCCTCAAGGCTAAAATCAGATAGCTTCGTCAATATATTTCTAGTCTTGTACACAGGTCAGATGTTATTGTTGCACTCCCGTTGATGCTTGAGCCTCCAACAGAACAGGGTCAACTTAATCATTTGGTTGAATATGTCAAGCGTTTGGATGAATGAGAGGAGGAGTTCAGTGCTAGAGGTCGTGCTATGCTTACAGAGTTATATCAGTTGTGGTACAATGCATGAGAGCTCCGTCTTTGTCTCCAGGATGAGGAGCGAGACATGGAAATCAACAGACCCCGAGATGAGATTATGATCGCTCACCTAAGTATGGCATATGATTCAGTCACAGATGCAAAAGATAGAGAAGCTATCTACTCTTGGAAAACACAGCTAGTTTTCAAGGAAAAGATAGACGAGACTATGGCGTCAGAGTTGGCTGAGAGTAGAGAGCACGTTACTAGTGCACTTCAGTTTGTGAGGACCCTAGTATCTCACTTTCCGTGTCGATATCAGATTGAGGGTGGTGCGTATGTTGAGCTTACCGATGTTCAGTCAGAGCTCCAAGTACTCATTCATACAATTTTTAGTGGGGAGATCGTTGGCTGTAAGATTAATCAACTTACAGTCATGTTAGCATTGTTCGATGAAGCAACAAGGAGTAGAGGTGAACTTCAGTCCCAGATCACAGCTGGTGAGGACATACTGCACAGGAATAGTATTCTTCGACAGAGTATCAGAGCTCCAGATAGTGATGCAGTTAATAATCTCGTTGAGGGATTGGTTGCTCGAGATCACAATTAGTAGACTTCAGTTCCCACCTCTTAGAATAGACGTTATACACAGGAGTTAAAATTGGTGTTATCTTCTCAAGTTAACTTGCTGTCCTATCTCATGCGTATCTATTCTGAGATCATCTTTATTTACTTGGAGTTTTATTTAGGGTTTTTGTTAACTGATGGTAGTGTTCCAGTTAACATGCTTTTAATAAGGATGTGTATGCTTGCACAATTGTCCATTTTTAGATTAGATGTTTCGGTTACCTAATGGTAGCTTTCCAGTTAACTATGTAGTTTACTTTATTAGGGCTTAGCAATAAATATTGCATGCATTGCAAGACTGTAGTTGACTCAAGGTGAGTTTAGGGTTCCCTACACCTTTTGATGTCTATAAATAAGAGCTTTTGCTCATTTGTACATAACTTTTGCACGAGAGAGAAATATATGTTGTGCCTACCTTTCCCTCAATATTGCTCGTTTTGTATATGTTCATGTGTTTTTGCTATTATGATGAATTGTTATGCCACATAGGGTTTCATGCAATTATAATGGTGAATTCTTTCCTTAGATAAAATCTGTTTTGTGTTCAATAAACTTGTTCAGATTGAGATGATAGTTGTGCCACCTTGCCTTCAAGTAGAGAATCTGTACTTGGTTATCGTGTGATATGTGTGAATAATAAACTTATTCAGATTGAGCTGATAGATGTGCCACCTTTCCTTCAAGTTGAGAATTTGTATTCAATTTATCGTATATTGTTGTTTCCAATAAACTTGTTTAGATTGAGCTGATAGATGTGCCACCTTGCCTTCAAGTTGAGAATCTATACTTGTTTATCGTCAGATAGTCATCCTTGCTCCATTTCCTCATGCTCTGTTTTCTTGAAGAAACTAGATAGATTTTAAGTAATTAGCCTAGTTGTAGTTAATGATCTACAAAACCAGAAAATACTTAGCTGCAACGTATAGAGTTTTCTTGAAAGCCTTGTACCTCTATAGCTGAGACGAAAAGACAGGAGATAGTTTAGATTACTTTTCCCTTTCCAAGCATTTTTGTTAAAGCACAACGAGGGAGCTTCCCCTCCTAATTTGAAGAGCACTCATTGCATAGTGTGCATAGTTGTCCGTACCAACTCTTACTCCAGAGGTGCTAGTTGTTACGCCAACATTGTTATTCACCTTGGTAAATTTGATAAGCTGCTTAATTTTTGTGTGGAATCATTAATAGCATGAGTTTAGTCAATGATAGATAATTTTGGTAGGAAAGAAAATTACGGCCAAAGTTTTGATACTAATTGTAGGATTTAAAACATAATTTCTAAAACAAAAAAATTATGATCAAGATCCTTATAATGGACGCATTTACAGTTACATTATTATAATCATGATATTAGATTTTACCGTTGCCCAAATAAACAATAAAAAGTACCCGTGCATTCAATTAAATTAACAAAAGTGAAATAAAGGCTTAAAAAGAGGGTTGTGTGGTTATAGGTTTAAGTGTGGGGAAAAGTAATTGTAGTAATTTTAAAATGTCAAGAAATAAAAATAGTGGTTATAGGTTTAAGTGTGGGGAAAAGTAATTATAGTAATTTTAAAAGTAATTATAATAATTTTAAAATGTCAATCAAAAGTATTTTTATGATTTCAGTAATTTATTTTTAAGTATATTTAAAATTAGATTTATTTTCAAATGTATTTAAAAACTAGATTTATTTTCAAGTATATATTTAAAGTTAGATTTATTTTCCAGTGTATTTTAAAAAAAATAGATATGGGTAATTTCATTATCTTGTAAGTTACTGTATAATTTATTTTTGAATATATTTAAAATTAGATTTATTTTCAAATGTATCTAAGTATTAGATAAGGGTAATTTCGTTATCTTGTAAGTTACTATAATCAGTAATTTATTTAAAATTATATTTATTTCAAGTGCATTTAAAAATTAGATTTATTTTCAAGATATTTAAAATTAAAGTTATTTACAAATTCCTTCACTATTAGATTGATGATTTGATATGTCTGTGTTGGATTTAAATTAGATTTATTTAGTTGAAGTCAACAAATGTAAATGTTAGATTTTGATTAAATTGATTTATTTGAAGTAAACCAATATGCTAAATTTTAATTAAATTTATTATTTTGAAGTAATAAATGTATAGGTTATATTTTGATTAAATTGATTTATTTGAAGTAAACCAATATACTACATTTTAATTAAATTTATTATTTTGAAGTAACAAAGGTATAGGTTATATTTCAATCTTAATTATTTTGAGGTAATCAAATATATAAGTTAAGTATTATAAATTAAGAAAAATTTGATGGGTTACATATTTTAGGTTCTAATAGTGCTTATTCTTTTAAAAGATATTATGATGAAAATGCATTTAATTATAGTTGATCATTTAATTATGTTTCACACTATCGTTAGTAAGATTGGATTATGTTCTCGTTTGAGTGAATCAATGGTTAACCCTTTCATGTTTTTATTAAGTTAGTTTATTTATCAAGTTGAAAAGGAATGTTTAAACAAGTGGAGTATGGAATATGCTTTAAGTTCCGTTACATGGAATGGTGTTGAGAGGTTAAAGATTGTTTTCTTGCGTTCTCCTAATTGATTGAATTCTACATTGATTTATTTTCCGTGTTGACGAGTTTATAAGTCAAGACTGGATGTGAGTTTCTTTGCGAACCCAAGTATTTGCGTACCCTTCAGTTGGGAGTATATGAATATTGGTGTCATAAAATCCCCTGCTTTTCCTTTGTATGCCTCTGGAAACAGTCACCTTGTAAGTGGTTGTTGAGATTGTTGTATGTTATGTTTTGGTTGACCTCGTGGTTTGGTCTCATGATCGTTTTGTTTGTCTGTCTTGGTCATGGGTCCTTTCTTGTCATCTCCTAGCACGAGGGGTGGACCTTAGGGTCCACACGGTCGGGTGGAACATGCTATGCACCCCATTGGGTTCCCAAGTTGTGTTCGTGATGTGGAAGTGGATGCAGAGTTTCCAGAGCTTCACGTTGTTGAAGACTATCCCTCACTTTGTGCCTTATTCTTTTTTAATGTATTATTCTTGTACTTGATGTACTCTTCCCGTTGTTATAAGGGAAGCATTATGTAATATATTAATGTTTTCATGATGTGTTGTATCTGTGGAAATATGCTCCACAATTATAATATTAAACTATGAATTGAAATGTAATAGAATGATGGATGTATCTTTTCATCGCTATTGATCATGGATGGATGTATGATTATGTTATCTTGTGAATGTATGCTTCTATTGTTAACTTTTGGGCATTATCTTTAATGATGTTTTGGCTAGGGATATTTATGCATAATGCAACCCTATAACCCCATGGGACTAGTTAGGTCTTGTCATGTAACATATATTTTGATCCTCTTTTTAATGTTTGTACATATTCACCTTATGTAAGGTTTCAGTTTTTAAAATATATAAATTTGTGCATGGTATTTTGTTGTCCTTTGGGGTTTACATGGCGGGGCGTTACATTGTAGATCTAATTAAGTATTCTTTGTTACTGTTGTCGAATAAAGTTTGCACCCTTGCTAAGCTATCAACTATAGCAACCTATCGACAAATGGGAACACTTCGAGGTTGTGGGTGCCCTGGGAATGAAGTGAGCCTCCAGATTATGGGCTGGTTCCCCTTAATATACTTTGAGAAAAATTGAAAAATGATAAGGGAAAGAGTAAGAAGGATGAACTCGAATTTAAAACCTATCACTAACAGGTGATACACCAAAGATAAAATATGACAACACTGCAGAAAACTCACAGAAAATCTCAATAGAACTAAACAATCTCACAATACAGAGATTTATGCTTATAAAAATGAGTCTATGTAAGGTTTTGACTATTCTAGTGCTTAACACAAGGAAAACAAGATGTCTTCACATATATAAACACAGTAGAAAGAGATCACTAACATAAACCAGCTTTATGACATAATATTCTTTGCATCCAGTACTGAAGGAATCTAATAAAATAGAGGATTACACAAGATTTTATCATGCAACTCACAAACAATACTAAGACAATAGAGAAAATCTGAAAAGAAATGACTTTCTATTAAGAAAATGAGGAGTCCCTGTGTTACAGGTCTGTAATATTATAAAAAAATGAGTTACAAAGTCTGAATAATGCTCTTTCAGCAGTCTCCTAACCAAGAACTCCTTTACAAAAGGGAAAAAATGCCATATACAACCAAGAGGGTCGGCCCCCTACCCTAGGGTTTTCAAAAATGAGTCGGCGCTTGGACACGTCAGCCCTAGAAGTGCTGGAAAGAAGTCAATGAAGCTTTAATGCGAATCCCCTGCTTATGTCGGTGAAAGCTCATCCCTGGGCATGGCCTTCAGATCTTTTATAGTGACCTCATTAACTCGCAGCCTCTGAGTTTTCCATTAGGATTTCGTCAGAGTCGCCTTGAATGCTCTACGACATGGTCATTAATGCCTCTTCGCTCCTCTAGCCGTCATCTCCAGCTGCTATCGTGACTCATGGCTACCTCTAGTCGACCATCTCTGAGGAACAACACTAGATTTACCTTCGATTCAGCGCCATTACTTTCCGAGCCGTTACCTCCAGCTGTACATATTCTTGAAGGTCAAGGGTTGCCCTGCGGAAGGATCTCATGTCGGCGAGACTCCTACCGAAGGAAAAACACATATCAAGACCCCCCATTCTATCAGCGAGACATTATGGCTTCGCCAAGACATCATGGCGAAACTGCTTTCCTTGGCCAAGACCACTCCACTTTGGAAAGAGTTCACCTCGTCGGTGAGACATCTTGGTGAGATCACTTTTCTTTCAGCGAGCTCCTGTCATGTCGCTGAGACTTCTTTATCGCTGAGACCCTTCAAAACTGGCGGGGCGGGGCCAAGATGAAACCGGAACCGGGATCGGGACCAAATCCACCCCTGGAACTTTCTTCAAGTTTTAGGTTCGAATTCAGACCCGGTCCCATTCCCGACAAAACTCAAAAGAAGGCGAGGGAAAGGATGAAAAAGGAAGGGAAAAAAAAGACAAATTGGAGAAAGCAACCCCGATGAAACACAAGGAAGAAAGGAAAAAGAACGGCGGAAACAGGATCGGGGCCGGGACGGGGGCAACAACAAAGAAGCAGCGGAACTGGAACCGGAACTAAATCCAGACCTGAAACTTTCTTCAAGTTTCAGGTTCGGATTCTGTTCCGATCCCACTCCCGACAACATCTGAGACACGAAGGAAGAAAAGAAAAAAATAAGGGGGAAACAAGGAGGGAGAGACAACCCTCGACCCCAGGCCACGAAGAAAAGGAAAGAAGAAAGAGCGGGATCGGGGCCGAAACCAGAACGAAACTAGGAACCGAAACTTTTGGAAAAGTTCCAAGTTCGGGTTTCGACCCGGGCCCGGGCCCATCAAAAGAAAGAAAACACAAAATAGGAGACAAGGTGGGATTGGAACTAAAACTGATTCCGGGTAAAACACAGCGGGGGCAGGGCAGGAACAAACCCGAAACTGAAACTTTCATCAAGTTTCAAGTTCGGATTCTGGTCCGACTCCGCCTCCGAAAAAGGAAAGGAAGGGGCCCGAGAAAGAAAGAAAAGGCGGAACCGGGGTCAGAACCAGATCAGAAAAAGGAACTGAAACCTTAGAAAAGTTCCAAGTTCAAGTTCCGACCCGATTCCGCCCCCGACAAAACAAGGAAAAAGGCAAGAACAAAGCAAAACAAAAAAGAGGAAAAGACAAGGCATAAAAAGGAAAACCCACCCCTAAACTGAAGACCTGCACGCTGGGCTCAACCCTCCTGGGAGCCACATTTAATCCACGTGCTGAATAATAGAAAAACATCATTTTCCCTTGCATTTGCACAAGAAGCAAACAAGTTTAAAAAATAGGATCCTAAATCAAGTGTTCCTCCATGGTCTTTGAGAACCTCTGTTAAACATAGGTTACCCTGCCTGATTGAGCCCATAGGTGAAAATTGGGTAACATTTCTAGCGACCTTTGCTGGATGTTTGCCTGCTAAACATGCAGACTAGTAGCCTAGGCTTATCCATTGGGCACAGAGTCATGGGAAAACTCAGAAACAGACCTGGAGCAACCTCGTGCATGGCTGTAACCCACTGAGACCCATAGAACGTAATAGTTGCCAAAAAATTATTAAAACAGGAAAAGTTGAAGTGAAACTATTTACTGTGTTGGGACAACACTTAGGGAATGAAACAACAACTACCTTTTAGAAACTCACAATTATGTACAAATTTAGGTCCATACCTCAAAAGCAATGTTTGAGGTGAATACCATTCACTGGGATTGGTTCCACTATACCATCTAACCTAGATAGTTGGAAAGCATTGTGTTGTTTCTCCTCAGTAATAACATATGGCCCAATCCAAAGGGCATCAAATTTGGAGTGTCTTCCAGGCCTACTTTTAAACTCATCCCATTTTAGCACTATGTCCCCTTCTTGGAACACTCTGGGAGATGCCCCTTTATCAAATGACCTTTTCATTTGAGCATGATATTGCTTAGTCCTTTTCACTGCTTCAGCTCTAAGTTCTTCAAGCTCAAATAATTGAGTTAACCTTGCTGTCAAAGGGTCCTCCTCAATCATATCAATCTGGTTTACCAGATTGAGGGCTGGGAGTTCAACTGAAATGGGTAGTCTTGCTTCTTTTCTATACACTAACATGTATGGAGAAAGTCCTGTAGACCTTTTTGGCGTAATCCTATCAGCCCACAAGGCTGATTTTAGCTTGGTGTGCCAGGCCCTTTGATTGTCCTCCATAGTTCTCTTAATGATCCTCAGGAGATTTTTGTTGGTGGACTCAGCCTGTCCATTCCCCTATGGATAATAATTAGAGGATGTACTCAGATATATACCATTTTTGACAGCCTAGTCAGAAATTTTAACACTTACAAAAGCCAAGGCATTGTCTGACACAATAGAATCTGGGATGCCAAATCTGGCAACTAGCTCTTCGTAGAATTTTAAGACAGCAGATTCATTAGCTTCTTTGAGGGCCACAACTTCAGTCCATTTTGAAAAATAATTAGTGGCTGTGAGTATCCACTTGTGGCTTGCACTTGATGGTGGGTTTATAACCCCAATAAAATCCAAACCCCATTTCATGAAGGGCTGATCAACTTGAACCGGTTGCAGTGGGAGGGCTGCCAGTTTCTCTTTTCTGGAAAAAATAGCACACTCCTTGCACCTTCTTACCCATGCATGAGCATCTTTGAATAAGGTAGGCCAGTAATAGCCTCCTTTCATTATTTTAAGAGCTGTGGCTCTTGGGGAAAAGTTTCTGCCGGCTGACCCTTGATGGAATTCATGCAATACTCTATCAACCTGATCAACTTCAATACATCTTAACAGGACACCATGGAAGTCTCTTCTAAACAGCAAACCATTTAAAAGAACATAAGGTATAGATTGCAGTCGATAATACCTTCTTCTGGATTTAGTCAGATTGGGAGGGCACTCACCAGTCAATAAAAAATGTGTCATCTCCGTAATCCAACCAGTAGGAGCAAGTATAGCAGTCTGTTGTCCATCTTGGAGCGCTAAAACATAATTTTGCTCCTCTGTCGTACTGATGTTGCTATCCTTAGTAAGCTATTCGCAGAGACCTCTACCTCTTATTAGTTTGGTAACCTTTATTTCAAGGTCATACTCCATCACCTTTGTGACCCAACCAGTTCTTCTATCACTTGAATCCTTGTTTAATAAAAACTCTTTTACACTTGGATGGGCAACCATCAGCATAATCTTGTTATTGGAAAGCATGTGCCTGAACTTCTTTAAGATTCTTATGACAGCGAGAACATGTTTATCGACAAAGGTATACTTGAGCTCGTAATCCTTAAGTCCTTGACTGAAGAACGCCACTGGCTATTCAGGACCCTCATCATTTCGCTACACTAGCATGGCTGAAAGTGAATCGGTATTTCCATAGGCATATAAGATGAAATCTTTGGAAAAGTCGGGATTCAGAAGCGTAGGTGCGGTTGCCAATGCCTCTTTTATAAGTTCAAAACTTCTTTTCCCATCCTTAGTCTAGCTGAAAGGTACATTCTTTCTCAACATATGAGTTAGTGGACTTAACAAATCAGCAATGTCAGGGATAAATCTCCTAACAAAGTTAATTCTACCAATAAAACTTTGCAAACCTTTCTTGTGCGCTGGTAAAGGGAGAGTTAAGATATCACCTATTCTTTTAGGGTCAATAGTAATACCCTGTTTAGATACCACATAACCAAGCAATCTT
The DNA here is from genome assembly GCA_007258455.2 of Sequoia sempervirens. Lineage (NCBI taxonomy): Eukaryota > Viridiplantae > Streptophyta > Pinopsida > Cupressales > Cupressaceae > Sequoia > Sequoia sempervirens. The sequence goes on from VDFB02256882.1 coordinate 185,757, forward strand.
CCTTCGTGAACAACAAACACACATTTTTTGGGATTAAGTGATATCCCAAATTCCCTGCATCTTTTAAAATCTGCCTGAAATGACTTAGATGATCTTTAGCTTCCTTAGAAAAAACGGTGATATCATCAAGATAGACTAAGACTATCTTGTACATTAAACCCTGAAAGGCCATATCCATGGCTTTTTGAAAGGTTGCCCCAACATTAGACAAACCAAAAGGCATTTTCAGATAGGCCATAGTCCCCCATTTTGTGGTGAAGGCTATTTTGTACTGATCTTCCCTTTTTACCAATATCTGGTTGTAACCAGAATAGCCATCTAATAAGGAAAACCTTTCAACCCCTGAAACTATCTGAAGTATCTGCTCCATAGAAGGCAAAGGATGACAGTCTTTTAAGGAGACTCTATTTAAATCACGAAAATCTACACAGATCCTTATTTCACCATTTTTCTTCCTTACTGGTACAAGATTTGAAACCCATGAGGTATGCTTGATAGGAAAAATAATGTTGCTCTCAATCAACCTATCTAGCTCCTTCTTCATTAAAGGCTCTAACTTAGGATTCAACGGCCTCTGCTTTTGCCTAACAGGTTTAACATTAGGCTCAAGTTCAATGGTATGTTGAGCAAGCTAGGGATTGAATCCCTTTAAATCACTATATTGCAAGGCAAAGATATCATTAAATTCCTGACAAAGTTGAATAAAAGCATGCTTCTCTTCAGCTGTACATACTTTGCCTAACTTAAGAATCTTTTCTTTGAATACTTCAACCTCTTCCTAGTGATCTTGCTGAACTTGAATACTCCCCTTGGGCTTTCTAGCTTCGTCATCAGTATTAAAGACGAATTCTAAAGTGACCAGGCCTTTGGGAAATTTGTTGTTTTTTAGCTAGATAATCTGGTCACTGTATTGGTGCTGCAACTTCTCTTGATTGGCATGTGAGAACTCGGCTTCTTCTCTTAAAAAGATGACTATCTGCTGGTCACTATCAAAGACCTTCCAGTGTATATTGTTATCAAGCACAACAGGCCTAACTACAATCTTGATATGCTGATTAGTTTTATCACTGCAAATCTCCTTCGGAATATCATGTTCAGCTCCTACGGCAGCTAATCTATCAACATGTTTATTCTGAGCTCTAGGAATGGAAATCACATTAAATGCCTCAAACCCCTCTAAGAGGTCCCATACCCTATTCCTGTAAGACCTGAGCACATCATTTTTAACAGCATTAAGCTTTCTCACCAGATTGACAATCAACTCGCTGTCACCATAAACCTTTATACAACGGATACCCCTTTGTCTCACCCACTCCAAACCTTGGACCAGAGCTTCATACTCAGCAGAATTATTAGAACAGCTAAAATAGAATTTGAAAGCTAAATAGTACTTCTGACCTTCTGGTGATACGAGCATACATCCACCACCAGCGCCTACCCTACTCCTTGAGCCATCAAAATACAACTCCCACAGATCATTTTCATGCTGCACACTATGTTGTTCCTTGTTCTTTTCAATATTAGGCACAAAAGAGTCTATCTCGTGCATCATATGAACACCGATGTCAACCTCCTCCAACTGCTTACTTGTACCCACCTCATGAACTTGAGGTGTCCACTCTTCAGGAAGAATATCTGATGTTCTTTCTATTTGAATCTCAGCCTCCTGAACAGCAAGTTGCTCCACTTGTACACTTGTAAATAAGTTAGCATTGATAGGGGGGATTGTAAGGTTCGATATGAACCTTGGCTATGGGTTCTGATTTAATGGTGGCTTTAGTACCATATCTAGTTCTGAACAACATGTGAGACCAATCGGAGGATAGGTAACCACCTATCTTGGTCGTAAAATCCCTAGATAAACAAAGGGCAAAGTACGGGGGCAACTCAATAATGTATACATCCTGTGGTATTGCAAAATTTGGGCAGGCATGTAGAGTTAAGCTCAAATCTCTAATGACCGCTACTGTGTTAACAACAGTACCATCCAATTGTACTACTCCCTTTTCTAGTGGCTCATACTCAATTCCCAACTTATCGACAATTTGTTTGGGCATAACCAAACTGCTAGCCCCTGAGTCAATCATACAATTATGAACCAAATGATCTCCTATTATCAATGTTAAATAAAAGGGGGGCGACTTAGCCTTAGCAGCTTGTTGTTCCTTACCACCAACAGTGGTATTAGCCAACGCGACCTTCTCCTTTTCTACACCATGTCCATCTAAGACACTCAAACCCGATAAAGTGGATTGAAGCAGGTCCTTTTGACCCGGAATACTTAGAGAATCCCATATTGACATGGGTACACTAATTTTCTTCATATGCTCCAATATATTGAAAGATGTAGCAAGTTTAACTTGACTTTTGGGAGGAATAACATCACCTTTAACTGAAGGCACTTGGGCTGAAGAATCAGATTGTTGCTTTCCTACCAAAGGCTGGCCCCTTGGTAGCATTGGGATCTGGTCAACCTTTGATGAGCTAGGAGCATTCTGGTTTTGGTTCAGCCCGTGTTTTGATTGAGTCTGAACTGTATCAGGTTGATGTCCTTCACCTATTGCCCTCTTCTTACTGTGTGTATTGTCTGCAATCGAAGAATCAACGTGGATCACTCCACAAAATTCTTCTCCCTGCCAGTTTAGGAATGCAGACTCATGTGCTTGTTGTTTTTGTTGTTGTACCTTAGTTGTTATAGACCCATTATTGTTTTGAACCATCAAGGCTTGGTTAAGCATCCCATTCACACAGGTACCCTGATTATGGGGTTGGTTACATGGAAAGAACCACTCATAATCCTAGACTAAGTTGTTCTGGACAGGGGCAAGCTCGTTGGAAGTGCTTGCAGCATTAGAATCATAAGCTTGATATGGCCTTGGGTTAGAAACGAATTTTTGGCCTTGATTATAAGGCTGATAGGATGGTCTATTGGTCTGATTTTGCTGGTAATTAGATTGAAATGAGGGTTGATAAGGCTTAAAACCCTGATTTTGTTGTTTTCTAAGACTAACCATTTCATTGCCAAAAGTTGTTAGAAGGCCTTTAATCTCTTGCAAGTTAGACTGAGCTGGAGATGCATTTAATTGACCATTAGGCTGGGTATCAGGTGCTGGCAATGCTGGTGCACTTGGAATAACAGCCAAAGGGGGAACTTGCATAGGGGTTGGAGGCTGAAAAGTGGGAAATATTGGCATGGGTGGTCTTGGGGCAATTTTACTAGCCTGAATAAGGTTGTTTTCAGCTCTAACAGCTACACTATATGCTGCAGGAAGTGTATCACCTCCCATTGATTGAATCATCACAAAATATCACTATTTAAAGCTCTTAAATAGTATAAGAATGCATGATTAGTAGTAGGTCTTACCATTTGTGGGATTCTATCCCATGTCCTTTGGAAACGGTGATTGAAATCTGACATAACTTCATGTGGAGCTCTTTTGATTGTAGACAACTGCTCCATCAATGACAAGTGGTTTGATTTATCTTCAAAAAATTTGCACAACTGACTACCTAACTCATCCCTTGTTGCGATGGAGTTGACAGGCAGGCCTCTCAACCATTGTAAGGCCTTTTTTTTAAAGGATGTTGCCAACAATCTGAGCGCAACATTTTCTTCAGTCACATGGTGAACAACGCACAGGTTGGCAACATCTTTTATATGTTCTGTTGGGGTGGTATGATCCTCCCCAAAAAAATATGGTAAGCCTCTTAAGGCAGTGACAGGAATGTCATCATGTTGAGTGAGATTTAGTGGGCTGCCTTGGTTGAAAGCAACAAATGGCTGATTTCTCACTGCTGGAATCATTGTTACTAGGATATTCTTAGTGATAACAACAGGAACAACAGTATGTCCTCTAACAGCAGGATTCGACTTGGATCTTCTAAAATAAACAACTGTCTTCTGAACCCTTTGGATTTCTCTCCCCCTTCTAGGCGGAAACAACTGCAAGTACTCAAAAATAGATGAATTACTCCTAGTCTGCACTCTTCTCATGAGCAACAATGCACTGGAACTACTAAGTCTGAGCTCGGAGTCGCCAAGTATGCTAAAATTTGTCTCTTAAAGACTGTAATTTCAGCTGCACATACTAAACAGCAGTATGATAATTTTGATTTGAGACTGGAAACAGTTCTCAATTCCACCGGGCGTGCCAAAAACTGTTGTCGAATAAAGTTTTCACCCTTGCTAAGCTATCAACTATAGCAACCTATCGACACATGGGAACACTTCGAGGTTGTGGGTGCCCTGGGAATGAAGTGAACCTCCAGATTATGGGCTGGTTCCCCTTAAGATGCTTTGAGAAAAATTGAAAAATGATAAGGGAAAGAGTAAGAAGGATGAACTCGAATTTAAAACCTATCACTAACAGGTAATACACCAAAGATAAAATATGACAACACTACAGAAAACTCACAAAAAATCTCAATAGAACTAAACAATCTCACATTACAGAGATTCATGCTTATAAAAATGAGTCTATGTAAGGTTCCGACTATTCTAGTGCTTAACACAAGGAAAACAAGATGTCTTCACATATATAAACGCAGTAGAAAGAGATCACTAACATAAACCAGCTTTATGACATAATATTCTTTGCATCCAGTACTGAAGGAATTTGATAAAATAGATGATTACATAGGATTTTATCATGCAACTCACAAACAATACTAAGATAATAGAGAAAATCTGAAAGGAAATGACTTTCTATTAATAAAATGAGGAGTCCCTGTGTTACAGGTCTATAATATTATAAAAAAATGAGTTACAAAGTCTGAATAATGCTCTTTTAGCAGTCTCCTAACCAAGAACTCCTTTACAAAAGGGAAAAAATGCCATATATACAACCAAGAGGGTTGGCCCCCTGCCCTAGGGTTTTCAAAAATGAGTCGGCGCCTGGACACGTTGGCCCTAGAAGTGCTGGAAAGAAGTCAATGAAGCTTTAATGCGCATCCCCTGCTTATGTCGGTGAAAGCTCGTCCCTGGGCATGGCCTTTAGATCTTTTATAGTGACCGCATTAACTCGCAGCCTCCGAGTTTGCCAATAAGATTTTGTCAGAGTCGCCTTGAATTCTCTACGACATGGTCATTAATGCCTCTTCGCTCCTCTAGCCATCATCTCCAGCTGCTATCGTGACTCACGACTACTTCTGGTCGACCATCTCTGAGGAACAACACTAGATTTACCTTCAATTCAGCGCCATTACTTGCCGAGTCGTTACCTCCAGCTGTGCATATTCTTGAAGGTCAAGGGTTGCCCTGCGGAAGGATCACATGTCGGTGAGATTCCTGCCGAAGGAAAAACACATATCGAGACCCCCCATTCTATCGGTGAGACATTATGCCTTCGCTAAGACATCATGGCGAAATTGCTTTCCTTGGCTGAGACCACTCCACTTTGGCAAGAGTTCACCCCGTCGGTGAGACATCTTGGTGAGATCACTTTTCTTTCGGCGAGGTCTTGTCGTGTCGCTGAGACTTCTTTATCACTGAGACCCTTCAAAACTAGCGGGGCGGGGCCAAGACGAAACCAGAACCGGGACCGGGGCGAGAAAGGGGTGGAAGCAAAAAAAAGGAAGAACCCCGCCGGAACCGGGATCGGGACCAAATCCACCCCTGAAACTTTCTTCAAGTTTTAGGTTTGGATTCGGACCCGGTCTCGCTCCCGACAAAACTCAAAAGAAGGCGAGGGAAAGGATGAAAAAGGAAGGGAAAAAAAGACAAACGGGAGAAAGCAACCCCGACGAAACACAAGGAAGAAAGGAAAAAGAACGGCGGAAACAGGATCGGAGCCAGGACGGGGGCAACAACAAAGAAGCAGCGGAATTGGAACTGGAACTAAATCCGGACCTGAAACTTTCTTCAAGTTTCAGGTTTGGATTCCGTTCCGATCCCGCTCCTGGCAACATCCGAGACACGAAGGAAGAAAAGAAAAACATAAGGGGGAACCAAGGAGGGAGAGACAACCGTCGACCCTAGGCCACAAAGAAAAGGAAAGAAGAAAGAGCGGGACCGGGGCCAGAACCAGAACGAAACCAGGAACCAGAACTTTTGGAAAAGTTCCAAGTTCGGGTTTCGACCCGGGCCCAGGCCCGTCAAAAGAAAGAAAACACAAAACAAGAGACAAGGCAGGATCAAAACTAAAACTGATTCCAAGTAAAACACAGCGGGGGCGGGGCGGGAACAAACCCGAAACTGAAACTTTCATCAAGTTTCAAGTTCGGATTCCAGTCTGACTTCGCCTCTGACAAAGGCAAGGAAGGGGCCCGACAAAGAAAGAAAAGGTGGAACTGGGGTCGAAACCGAATCAGAAAAAGGAATTGAAACCTTAGAAAAGTTCCAAGTTCAGGTTCCGACCCGGTTCCGCCCCCGACAGAATAAGGAAAAAGGAAAGAACAAAGCAAAATAGAAAAGAGGAAAAGACAAGGCATAAAAATGAAAACCCACCTCTAAACTGAAGACCTGCACGGTGGGCTCAACCCTCCTGGGAGCCACATTTAATCCACGTGCCAAATAAGAGAAAAACATCATTTTCTCCTGCATCTGCACAAGAAGCAAACAAGTTTAAAAAATAGGATCCTAATGCAAGTGTTCCTCCATGGTCTTTGAGAACCTCTGTTAAACATAGGTTACCCTGCCTGATTGAGCCCATAGGTGAAAATTGGGTAACAGTTACAATTTCTTTGTGGATGATTATCTATTTAGATTCATTTTACCATTTGTAGAAATAGACAAAAGATTGTAGAAGAATAAGACCAAAAGATAGAAGTGACACAACATATACCGTGGAGAAACCCTTTCGGGAAAAGTCTCCACCACCAAAATCAATAGTGCTTGTATTATTTAACCTTAGACCAAGATTACAGTAATTCTTTATCAATCCTTGCTTGAGATGATTCTTTTGCCTTCAACAATTCTTCTTCACAACTTGCAATAAAATCTGATAAAACTCTGTTCAACTTGCTGCAATGAATAGACAATTGTGAACATTATAAACTCGAAAGAGTTGACAATTACAAGAGGATAAGCTCCTCACAAATGTCTATGCAATTCTTGTGCAAGTAGAGTTCTTCCATGAAAAACAAAGTCAAACCAATCCCTTCATCAATTTGGGCATCCCAAACTGAAGTCTTAACTGATTGTTGGTTTCGAAGATATCTTGTAAGCTTCTCCTCAAAGTTGGCACCCAAGAATGGGTCGCACTTACCTCAGCCTTGTAAATATCTTCACATGCAAAAGTGTTAACTCCAAGATCTCAACTTGGGTGCCCAAGGTGGGTCCAAGTCAATTTTTGTTAACTGAAAAATATCTCTCCATCAATTCATGCAAATATTATGCATGATTGATCATCCCCACTTAACTGAATGTTTCCACCTGTTATCTTTCATGCAACTGAAGTCATTAGTCATGCAACTGAAGTCAACTAAAGTCAACTAGCATTCAACTGAAACTAAATACATGCAATTGAAGATAATTGAACCATATCTAAACTGAACTGAACTGAACTGATACTGAACTGATACTAAACTAATACTAAACTGAACTGAACTGAACCGAATCATGTAAATATCAATTCCTAACTTCTAGGATCTTTACATGCATTAATGAAGTGTTATCTTTCCTCCAAACAGTTAACTGAACTCAAGGTGGGTTCTACCTTCCATGTGGGCACCCCATGTGCTCCTATTTTGTAGGAGCTCTTCCTGGGCATCCCCACATGTTCCTATCATTTAGGAATAATTAAAAATGCAATTTACTTGTTCATTTCATTCAAATTTAATCTTGTTCTAAAGCTATTGTTGGGTAACACTTTCCAAGGACTTAGGAGATACATGAAATATGTTTAGGATTGCAATTAAATGGCATCCTATTCCCATCATTCTCCCACTTGAAATTATACATTGCAATTATTCTAAACAAGGATTCATTATTATAAATCAAGTATAGGACTCAAGGCCAATGGCCTTCTTGCACCATGAGAACTTAGTTGTAGGAATTGGTTTCGTCATATAATCTGTAGCATTGATCCAAGTGTCAACTTTCTCAATCAATACCTTCCCACTCTCAACCATTTCTTGCACAAAGTGATACTAAACATTGACATGCTTAGTACGACCATGATACATAGAATTTTTGGCTAAACAAATAGCACTCTGACTATCACATTCAAGTTTAATTTTCTTGCAATATTTAAAACCAATACCTTTCCCAAGTCTCTGTAACCAAACTACCTCTTTAGATGCATGTGAAACCGCCGAGTGTGTTGAACTCATGTCCAACCAAGGTGTAGGCTCCTTGGACTTCCTACTGAAATCTCATCAAGAGTAACCATATCAACACATTTCTCTAACAATAAGAGAACTCAAGCCTCACCTATGTATCTAAGTATCCATGAGGACCTGTAACCAACCAATCCATGCCAAAATCTAAATGCAACATAGCACTATCATGAATTAATCAAGCAAATGATTAGTGTACCCAATACATAAGAGAACTACTATGATCAATGTCAAAGCTCCAATCATGAATTAGAAACATAAACATGACATCCATGATCTAACTATCTCCTCCAAGGAGATCACATGCATCATAACATACATAAACATCATAGTCTCAAGAGAACAAGTACCATGCCAAACTCTAAATGCAACGAGAGTAAACCATGACATAATAGAAACCACTCTAAACGAGGAAAACATATCCCCAATCACATGAAGATAACCATACCAATGATGCATCCAAGTCACTGCCAACAACTCCCCTAAACCGTGGTACAAGGTACACATGGCATCATGACAACCATCCTCTTCATGAAGAACAGTTTGAAACATCAAGCAAAGAGTCATCACTAACATTTTTACATGAAATGATCAATACATCATTACCATCATCCGAGGATTCCTCTATAGAAGAATCAAACCTCTTTTTCTTGTTCTTACAATCCTTCTTCACATGTCCCGGTTTCCCATAGTTCCAACACTTTACCTTACTCTTACCAGGGGTTTTAGACCATCCTTTGGACTTACCCTTTCCTTCCTTGTCTCCCTTAGGTTCCTTTTTCTCAGGCCTACCTCTTACAAACAAGGCATCTTGGATTTCCATTTTAGACTTCTTCCTCATCTTCTCTGATAGGAGAGTAGGAATTATATTGTCCATCTTAGGATCTGCACCACTACCACTAATAGCAACAATTAGATTTTCCCAAGACTCTGGTAAAGAAAAAAATAACAAAATTCATTTATTCCCATATTCTAGCTTTACATCTACAGATGCTAACTGACTTAGAATCAAATTAAAAGCATTTAAATGATTTGCAACAGAATCACCATCTTTCATCTTTAAAGAATACAACTATCTTTTCAGATACAACTTATTAGTAAGACTTTTGGTTTGATAGATATCACCTATCCTCTTCCACAACTTATATGCGGTAGTTTCATCTGAAACATTCAAGAGAACAACATCAACAAGACATAATGTTATGGTCCCTCTTTCCTTCTTATCAAGCTTAGCCCAATCCTCATCTGACATCGTTGTAGGTGACTTTGTCTCATTACAAACAACTAACCACTAATCTCTCTCTTCAAGGAGATCCTCCATTTTTAGTTTCCACATCTCATAACTAGATCCACTGAATCTTTCAATATCTAAACGAGAGTAGAACTCATTGTAACACACTTCTTTTACAAAATCAGTAATAACACAATAGTAAAAGCTCCCACTACAACCAAAAAAACTTCAAACTTTTAAGAGAAAGGCATCCCAAACTCTACCCAACCGTTAGCTCTGATACCAAATATTAAAACATGGAGGTAATTATGTAGCTTAATACTTTGTAAAACTATGAGATTGTAGATCTAATTAAGTGTTCTTTGTTACAATTTCTTTGTGGATGATTATCTATTTAGATTCATTTTACCATTTGTAGAAATAGACAGAAGATTGTAGAAGAATAAGACCAAAAGATAGAAATGTCACAACATATACCGTGGAGAAACCCTTTTGGGAAAAAAAATCTACCACCAAAATCAATAGTGCTTGTATTATTTAACCTTAGAACAAGATTACAATAATTCTTTATCAATCCTTGCTTGAGATGCTTCTTTTGCCTTCAACAATTCTTCTTCACAACCTACAATAAAATTTGATAGAACTCTCTTCAACTTGCTACAATTAATAGACAATTGTGAACATTGTAAACTCCAAAGAGTTGACAATTACAAGAGGATAAGCTCCTCACAAATATCTATGCCATTCTTGTGCAAGTAGAGTTTGTTAAATGAAACATATCTCTCCATCAATTCATGCAAACATGATGCATGATTGATCATCCCCACTTAACTAAATGTATCACCTATTATCTGTCATGCAACTCAAGTCATTAGTCATGCATTCCAAGTCAACTGAAGTCAACTAGCATTCTACTGAAACTAACTACATGCTATTGAAGATAACTGAACCATAATTGAACTAAACTAAACTGAACTGAACTGAACTGAACTGAACTAAATTGATACTGAATTGAACTGAACTGAACTGAATTGATACTGAACTGAACTCCACTCATGTAAATATCAATTCCTAACTTCTAGGATCTTTACATGCATTGCTGAAGTGTTATCTTTTCTCCAAACAGTTAACTGAACTCAAGGTGGATTCCACCTTCCATGTGGGTACCCCATGTGCTCCTATTTTGTAGGAGATCTTCTTGGGTGTCCCCACATGCTCCTATCATTTAGGAATAATTAAAAATGTCAATGTACATGTTCATTTCATTCGAATTTAATCTCTTTCTAATCCTATTGTTGGGGAACACTTTCCAAGGACTTAGGAGATTCATGAAATATGTTTAGGATTGCAATTAAATGGCATCCTATTCCCAACACCTTATGCCTGCTCCACCTTCATTTTTGGGTTTTACATACCTTATCCCAGTGGATTAGTGGGATCTTGTGTTGCTCATTGGAACCCTCCCATAGGAAATGCTTTAGAATGCATTCTAGGCCTAAGGTTGCTTTAGAGGTTAGATGCATACAAGATATTGAGTATACATGAATTGCTGATAGGACTGCTTTGATCATTGTTATCCATCCTACTAAAGTAAGCCATTTCCCCCTCCAGCTTAGGGCTTTATCATTACATTTCTCTTTTATTTGTTCCCATAAACATGTTCTTACAATTCCTTTGAATAGTGGGACTCCAAGATATTTACATGTAATCTCATCTATTGTATATCCCAACACTTTGGCTATTCTTTTTGGCACAACTTTCTTTGGTATGAAAAAAGTAAACTTTTGATTTCTCCATGTTTATTTGTTGGCCTGACACTTGAATATATTCTTTCATGCAATCTCTTATGCTTTCAACCTTTGTTATTGAGGCCTCCCCATACAAGACTGTGTCGTTTGCAAATTGTTGATGGGTTGTGGCTTCCACACCTTGAGCAACTTGTAGCCCCTTTTATAGCCCTTGTTCATGATAGAATGCAATGTGCCTACTAAGGGATTCTTCCATAATAACAAGGAGGAAGGGGTAGATTGGATCTCCTTGCCTTATCCCATTAGTGCTTTGAAGAAATCACATGGGGTGCCATTAGCCAATATTGAGTATCTTGTTGAAGAGATACAATGGAAGATCATCTGGAGCCATTTTTGCAAATGCCAAACCTTTCCATTACTCTAATCAGGAATCTCCATCTGACTTTGTCGTAGGCTTTGCTTGCATATAGATTAATCATCATACTTTGAATCCGTTCTTTGTTTATTGTGTGTACGGATTCACTAGCCAAAATAATGCTATCCACTATATCTCTACCAGGTGTAAATCCGCTCTGGGTTGGTGATATAATATTCTCCATGACTTTTTTGAGTTTGTTTGCTAGGGCCTTAGATATGATTTTATAGATAGTATTGTATAGTGAGATCGGTCGGTAGTCCCCAAAGTTTGTACATTCCTCCTTAGAAATTAGGACCACCATTGTGTTGCTCAAGTCTTTCACAAACTTCTTTTGTTTTCTGAAATCTTTTGCTATTTCCAAAACCTCATTTTCTATAATATGACAACACCTTTGGTAGAAGAAGGTGGGGTATCCATCTGGCCCAGGAGCCTTGTCTGGGTGCATCTAGAACACTTCCTGCTTTATTTCATCCTTAGTGAATGACTTAGTTAGCATCTAGTTATTTTCTGAGGATATTTGTTTTGGGATATTGGCTAGGTTATTGATATCATTGTACACATCTCTTTCTCCTTCCAGTGCTAGGAGTCATTTGTAGAAATTAATTGCGTTTTCCTTAATGCCTTATGGGTCTTTTATGAGAGTTCCATTTAGAGAATGAATACTTGATATCCTTTTGTATGCTTTCTTAATTTTGGCTGTATTGTGGAAGAATTTCGTATTCGCATCCCCTTCTGTCAACCACACCTCCCTTGATTTGGTTCTCCTCCAATACTCCTCTTCCATGGCCAATACTTCATCATATTCACCCATGATTTCCTTTTCTTTCTGGTACTCTTCTTGGTGCATCCCATCTTTCATTACCTTGTTGTTTAGAGCTTCCAATTCATCCTCCAACCTCATTTTTTCAAAGAATATGTTTTTGAAGACTATTTTAATCCAATCTTGTAACTTCTTTTTGATAGACTTGAGTTTATTCATGAAGATGAAGCTCTTGGTTCCGCTATATTTTGGGGCCTCCTTCCACCATCGGCCTATTGTATTTGCCAGTTCTTCCCTTTAGACCACATTTTTTCCATCTTGAAGTATATCTTTGGATTATTGGTGTCGCCCATGATTGTTAGTTTAACAGGGAAGTGATATGATCTTGCCAGGGGGAGAATATCTGCTTCCAAGATCACATTGTCTTCCAACTAGTCCTGTGAGTAAATAAATCTATCAAGTTTTTCTTTGATACAACTTTCTTCGTTTCGCTTATTTGACCAGGTATATACTCCATTCTTGGTTTTTAAGTGTATTAGATTATTTTGTTGGAGGAATAGGTCCAAGGCACCCATTGAGGAGGATGTGACCCTATTTCCACCAAACTTTTCCTCTACTCTCAAGACTGCATTAAAGTCTCCTCCCATGATTACCCTTCTATTGCCTATCTGGGCTATTTTTTGACTTAGGAGGTCCCACAATTTTTCTTTCTCTGCATTCCTAGTTGGCCCATAGATATTGAAAAAAAGAATTTGTTATTGTTCTTTAGGCTCTTGATTCCACAACACATCCAGTTTACTTGTTTTTCAATAATATTTATAACAACAAAATTAATCCTCCATAATACTCCCAGCCTACCTACAGTTCCAAATGCTTTGGAGTAGGCTTCCTCCCATCTGCTAATATAAAATATTTTCTTGTTTTCATCTTCCATTTTGGTTTCTTGTAGCATTATTATATCCATGTCTACTTTTTCAATTTGACACTTAATCAAGTGTCTTTTGTTAGGAGCATTTAGGCCCCTAACTTTCCAAGTAGTTATCTTCATGATTCATCTTGTTGGGTATGTCTTTGAGAAAATTTCTAATACTTTTCAAGCCCTTTTCTTGTGCTAGTTCTTCCCTTGTTTTCTTTTTTAATTTTCCGCCTTTCTTTTTCTTGGGTTTCTTTGGTAAATCCAGGAATTGTGCTACTGTTTGTGATATACATCTGTTGTTGATTATGTCGAGTTCATCATATTCCTCATTCTCACTTTCCGATGAACTTCCTACTTCCTCTTCCATTGCTTGACTGGTTGGAATTGGATCTAAGTAGGGGGGAGAGTATACCCACCTTGCCTCAGCGTTGTCATCCCCCAACTTCTCTTTTAATTCTTCTCTCTCTTCTGCACATTGAGTACCTGGCTTTGAGTTTGGGCAAAGTGGGGAATTCACACTTACATCTCTATTTTCCGCCACCATATGCCTTGTGCTTCCTTCCTGATTACCTTCCTCGTGGTTTTCCTTCAGGTTTGGGTTTCTGCTTTCTTCAGTTGCTTTGATGGGATTTTTAATCCTCCACACTTTCTTCATTTTTGAGGGCTTGTAATTCTATGTTTTTTGATCTCTTCTATCACAATTCTGACAATGGATTGTCTGTTCCTCAATTTCAATCCCTTGCATCCAGGTACCAGCCTTGGTTTTCAGTTGGATTTCCTTAGGGATCTCCTTAATTGCCGTAATATGGATTCTCACATATAGGTAGGAGTTTCCTTTTAATAGGAGGATATCTGTCTTCATTAATGTACCTAACGTCCTTCTCTTCTCCAGACATTCCTCAGACCAGTATTCAAGCGACATGCTGTATAATCTAATCCATTTTGCTTGTGAGTAGGATACCTGGATTCAAGGATTGAAGTTGGTTTCCCATTTTTGCACATAGATGGGAAAGCCATCTATTTCCTAGGCACTTTGTTCCAGTGCTATGTCTTTATTTTCTTTTGAAAGAAAAACCATTGTAAAGAATCCATTTGGTAGGAATTGTATCCTGTGGTTCAACTTTATGTTTTATCTCACCCAGTCTTCAATGTGTTTCCTTCCTTTTCGGGGTCCAATTATTTTGCAAATGATGCTCAGCTTTTGCGGGATTCTGATGTCCTCTTCTATTTCCTCTTGAACATCAATCGCCATTGGATCGACTGGTCTGACAGGAGTTGAGACCTTTTTTTCCTTCTTTTTAGGCTTTGTTGGGCTATTTTGTCTAATTTTGTTTCCCTTATGGATTTAGTTCTTGTTTGTTTTGAATTCTTGGGGGGTTTTTTACATTGTGAGAAACCCTTGTCTATTGGGTACGAATCCTGAGTCTTTGATTCTGCTAGTTCTTTCTTATCTTTCACATATGTTCGCTTGATTTTAGGGTTTATTTCGATATGATTCGACCAGGTGATATAATACGACATTCTAAAGTCTCTTTTTATCCGATCTTCTAAGGACTTAGGTGGTCTCCTTAGTCTCATCTTATCCTTGATTCGCTACTTCCGAAAATCATTAAGGAAAGCAGGAATTTTCGATAGGTTGAAAACTTGAATTTCGCTTGATTTTGATTTTGCCGAGTTTTGATGTGATCCAAATTCACATGCAGAGCCAAATTAGCGAGAAGAGCTTTTTTAATTTTTTTGAATAATATATATTTAATATTTATATAATATCATATCAATATTAAATGTGAACAATAAATTTATTAAAAATTAAATATAAGTTAGAAATTATAAAAATTAAGTTACAATATAAATTAAAAACTATATCAATTGATAGATGATGAGATTGTAAATATAAATATTATTTAAGCTATCTTATTTCTAGAATATTTTTTAATAGTTATTTTTTCTTCTTGATTTAAGATCATGGGTACTCCAATAGCTATTTCTTTCCTTAATTTTAATCAATAAAATTGTAAAAAAAATAATTTTAAGATAGTTTTGATTAAAAATTATGCATGTCTACATTAACTAAGATAAATATTACCCTACTCATAAAAAATATAGAAGATAATTGATTATTAGATACAGATATTAATAATTAATTAAACAATACTGATTATAATAATATTGCTAAAGACAAATACTAATAAACATAAAAAAGACTTCAAAGTTTATTTTTAAAATGTAAATAAATTTGATAAATAATTAAAGGTAGATCACAACCGAATGTTCTTAATACATTATACATCCTTTGAATATCGAGTGTCTCCCCAAACCCAGAATATAGTGTACAAGAAAATAATTCTCCAGATTACTCAATCTTTAGTTTTTTAGACCAGTTCTCTCAAGACAGCATTTGAGGAACAATGATGCTCAAGAAAGGCAATAAAGAATTGAATCATGAAGCCATGGTTGTAGATGGACAGTTGCCTATGGTGTCACAACCAAGAATGTCCCTGTATTCTCTTGTAATCCAAAATTGATCATAAACATTCCCATCTGAGCTTTTCTTGTACTCAAATAGCAAAGAGGAATGATTGAAAGCTGTGAGCTTCACAAATCCAAAATCATAATCTTTGTAAAAGCTCCAACTGGTCTGTAAAGTGGTAAAGTCAGCCAAGTGTGCCCCACCACCACCGGCTACTACATGGATAGTTGCATTAAAAGTACCGCTGTAGTGAGATCTTTCATCACTGACGCAATAGTTCTGCACCATTTGAACATGAGGTCTTTAGTAAGTTTGTTAGTCTAACAATCTGTCTTCAACAAAAAATTGAATCTGCCCAGATAAGATCATAATCAACATAAGATTATTTTCACAGTCCAAGAATTATTATAAAAAGTTTTTTGGAAATAGCTGTTTATTCAATTTTTTGTCTCAATATTGCAGATCACACTTTTGTGATCCATTATCATGACACAAAGAATGATAAAAGAATTATAAAATAATTCAATAAATAGTCATGTGATACTATCAAGAAAAATAAACATGAATGATGTACATAGAGATCAGGGAAAACCATTCAGCACAACTCAACTCAATGAAAACAAGTTTTTCGTAGTCTATGAAAATGAGTAAAAAACTAAATTGTATGAGTTTATTTTTGTAACATTTTACATCACAGAATATATCAAGATAAAATGGTGATGGATCACAATATTTGATCTAAAGTGTTAATGAAAATAAACTTGCATAATTAAATTAACAGACATTTTTTACCCAATTCACATCTATTCATCAGCAATAGCATAAACAACTTACTTGATAAATGGGGCATGTTCGCTCATAGTTATGAACATGGCCAAAAAAGGCAAGGTCCACCTTATACTTCTGCCATAACTTTTGGAGACTCTCTCTTCCCATAGGCTCTTCAAACGATCCTTCCTCTGCATACGCAGATCCGGAGGAGTAGCCCAAAACACGGTGTGCGATGAATATAAGCCACGGTTGTTTATGCCTATCAGCAGATGCAAGGCATTCCTCAATAAACTTATATTGTTCAGTTCCCTCTCGCCAATCCAACTCCGAATTTGCAATGCAGAAATGGAACATGCCATAGTCTGCAGAATACCTGAACATTCATTTTCACAAATATTTATTATTATTAGTGTACTTAGTTGCATAATTGGAACCGTACATAGGAACACCATAATACTTCTAATTAAACTTCTTAGCTTTTACTACTTCCAATGAAGAGTTGAAATACAAATTTTGTCTACATAAGGAGTAGGTTATCTAGGTTATTTAGTAACTTCAAGCTTTAGTTGATATATAAATCACACTTTCACATGTTGAATGAGCGATTCAAGGACCAAACTCCATGGATGATTGAAATGCTGCCATTATAAGTTCAGTTATAAATAGAATTCAGTTGTTTATGCTAATTTTTATGCATCTACAATACTAAGAGAAACTATAATGAACCAGATTGCACAAGTTTCTCTGTGATTGAATGAGATTAAGGTTCATTAAATGAGAATATATTCTAAAACATGGTGTCATCCTGGGCTAAAACATTTTACAAGCTCAACTACTACGCAATGAAAGATGAATCTTGGTTTAAACAGCAATAAACGTGAACCATTAAATGAAGACATTCAAAAGAAAATAACTTCCAAAAGATTTATCACTACAGATCCACTTTACATCTTTCTAATCACAATATGACCAGTAACGTACCAAAATTTTGCCCTATTTTCTGCTGGTACATAAAACATAGTCTCAGCTGGTACGCCACATTCTCCACCCGAATCCAGATTCTTATAGAAGGAACCTGTATTTGGCCAATCCTGTTCATGATTCCCACTGAAAAAGAGACAACAACTCAAGATATTGTGAACTCTATTATCGCATATGTTTCTATGGTCCCATAAGTGCACAATTATGTATGCGATTAGAGAGGAAAAAACAATTAGATTGAAATCGATGTTGAAAGAAACCTTCTCACAAACCTGGCTACCATGTAAGGAACCTTTGAAGCAATGGGTTCTATTTGAGATGTAAATTGATCCCACTGAGAAAGGTATCCATTTGCATAAACCAAGTCCCCAATATGAAATACTATGTCAATGTTCCCCAAGTCCTCAATTAATCGTTTAGTAGTGTTAAGTGACCCAGGCTGGTAGTTGTTATACTCATTAGACCCATCAAGTTCTGCCTGTAAAAAAGTGAATCACCTCATAGATACATCTAGAAAGCTTCAGCAATCAATTTTCAAACTTAATGGACTCATATTGACTCCTAAAATTTTTTTAGTGAATTAATTTTAGCCACAAAAGAAAGATTACTGATAGACGTTAATATTTTATCCTTTCTGACATTAAACCAGATATAACTGCTGCGAAAGTAATTACGGAGAGGCAAGAACCCTAGGAATCATTAGCCTAATTTTTAAAAAAAATATAAACTAAGTGGTATTTTCTCCAACTTTTGGATTTAAGTTATACATTCTAAATCGTGCAGAGAAGCTTTGCCATTTTCCTATAATTTCTTTTATGATCTACAAATCAAGGTAAACTTCCATGTGTGTGAGTATATCTTTCTGTTTATCTTCTGGAATCTGTAGACAGATGGAATATTATTAAAAGCTGAAGCTGCACTTGCAATTAAAAGTACAGGGGCAATGCAGAACAAAAGCAATGGAACTTACCTTTCCCATGTCACCGAAAATAATTACATGTTGTACAGAATCTTGCCCAGGATATGGAGATGACATAAATGAATTCAACTTCCCCCAAACATATGAGCCATTGAATAGCCTGTGACCAACTTTGTAGTAATATCTGTATCATTAATAGCCAAATCAAAAGAGGAAATACGAATAAATCAAGTTGTGACAAAACATATCAAACGTCCTTGACATGAGAAATCTACATCTACTCTCC
This sequence comes from Sequoia sempervirens, assembly GCA_007258455.2. Lineage (NCBI taxonomy): Eukaryota > Viridiplantae > Streptophyta > Pinopsida > Cupressales > Cupressaceae > Sequoia > Sequoia sempervirens. The sequence goes on from VDFB02256882.1 coordinate 204,534, forward strand.
TAAACTTGCAAGTGAGAAGCTGCACTGCAATATAAAGAACATCCGAAAAAAAGTATGAAAGGGTAAACATAACTCCAAAAATCATTTTTGGAAAATATTTAAAAATTAAAACAGAAAAAATAATGATCAGATAGTGTACAAGACTGACTTAGTGGTTGGCCATAAATCTTTTAGAAAGCTAGTGTGTATAAAACCAGGGTCCCGCCAGCCAACAGTGCGAGCAGGTGGACCTGTAAACAAATAACACGTCTATGTAAAATGGAATAAGGTTATTTAAATCTATGAAAATTATATCCGTATTCATTTACCCCCTTAACAACATTGCAACCAATAAAAACATGAGAGAAACACAAAATGGATGCATATCACAATCCAATGCAGTTCAAACAATGATATTCAACTTAAAAGTGGTCATTCTTCTCCTTCATGTACACAAAGCCTGATTCTCTGGAATAAGATACATGAGAAAAAGAGAAATAGTTTTCTTTAGATTTTCCTTTTATTGAAAAAATTTATCTGCTATTGTTAGATGGGGAAAATTCCAACCGACAAAGGAAGATTACTCAAAAGATTCTTATTGCTTGTCTCTATGACCTCAGGTGAGGACCAAGCAAACCAAAAGGGAAATGATTCATTTCATAGGGCATCCAACTAATATGGTGAGGTTTCTAGGATCAAAAAGGATCATTAGCATGGTCAGCATTGAATGATAATCTTAGTTTTTGACCTTTAGCTCCTCGTTTCTATCAGTGCATTTTCACTTTAATTTACATCAGTTGTTTCCACCAAAAACAAAAGCCTAGTTCACCATTTCCCCCTTGAAATCCGTTAGAATTCGCACTAATTACTTCATAGTTTGGCAAGGAGGTGCTCCTCATCCCTATGAGGGAAACAAATTTGAAGAAGGATGCCTTGTTAGGGGCTGGCACAACCAAAGAGGCTTCTATGTTGAACTCCACACGAATCAACTCCAGTCCCTATCTCTCTAGTGGAACTTTTTTCAATATTTTCCCGCTTTACCATTGCTTTTCTATGACCTGTCTTGAATCAATCCACCATTGTTGAGACAATAGTAAAAATCTTTCCAATAATAAAAAATTTAAGTACAAATATCCCAAACGCTCAAGGGCGAAATGACACACATGATGTCAGTGATATATGATATGACTGACACCACATTAAACCATCAGCATTTTAATTAGGAAAAAATATGCAATAAGTAGACTTTCAAGATGATATCCCAAGTGAAAAATAATATCATTCTAGTGAAAATCACTTTATATTATAATTGCAATCTGAAGCTTATAAAGGCCAAGGTAGGAGTGCACCACTCAAATAAGAAAATAGACAACCCCATGGAGGGGACCAAGAAAACAAGGCTAAAATTATTTGTACTTAGAATGGTAAAATTGAATGATATCTTTGTGAGTGAACTCTTCAAAGTCCTTGAATTTATCACTAATGGTCATGTTACTTAGTAAAGCCATTATTCTAGAGGTTTTTTTATCCAACTATCCCATTGGCTAAACTATCAGCATCCTTATTTTTTAAATTGTATAGTACCAAAAAGAAATGTAACTGCGTCTATCTTTGCATGTATTTTACTTAAATAATTTGGCTTGAAAGTAGAAAACACTTAATTAAAAATTATAAAAACGATTAGCAATTATTGAGTTATTGATCTGTAATTCTGAGCTTACGAAACTCAACCTCCAAGTAACTATCTTCTAGAGAGATTGGCAGTGGACTTATAGGAAGTATTATAGTACAAAACTTTATCGCTTGCTGCACAAGGAGTTTGAGTTAGCTCCCATGCTGAATCGAAGATGGGGTGCGCCCTTAGTGCAGATTCTAGATGGATCTGCAGGTTTTGTATGGAAATTTAGAGTAGCCTTCAACTGAAGGCCTTTTCACGGATGAGGATATATTAGGGATTTTCGTCTACATGTAGATTAGCCAAATTGTAGCTCTTGCAACATCATAGAGACATTTAGACATATCTTTTGGGATTGCAGGTTAGCCTAACATATTTGGCAGCTGATTCAGTCCACATGTTCACGGATCTTTGTTAGGCCTTTGCTGGAAAAAAATTCTCTTAGGTGACTTGGCTGTACTTTCCATTCTCATCTTTTAGGCATCTGGCAGTGTATTAGGATGGTTTGCTTCTTCTGTATGTGGAAAGCTATATATGATTCTGTGTTAAATAGCTCTTTAGTTTCTGTAAATTTTGTCTTACAAATGATTTTCAAGGAAATTGCCTGATCTATTAGAGCTAAGTTTGCTCTAATTTATATGGATATTTCCTAGTTTAATATTTGACAGAAATAAGATGTCACTGGATTAATTGCTGGATGACCTGAGCTTCATTCTATTTTACCCATTTATATTAATTTAATTCATGTATTTAAAAACAAAATAAATCATTGAGTTGGTGAACAAAAAATTATTGGTCAATCATAGAGTTAATCAATTGCCATGATTGATGAACCATGTAAGGCCTAGTCACCAGCTGACTTGAAATGCATAAGGGAATCACCAGAATACTCAAGCATTTGAATCATGTAGAAATCAATAGTTAACAAATCATTATATCATTCAATGACTGATTATGTCAGTAAGTGGCTGCTTTCAATTCTAGTTATTGTTCTTTGAAGAGGCAAAATTAGCAAAGACGGGAAGATTTCTGACCAAGATTAAAAGGATATCCATCTTTGTACATCTATGTACCCTCTTGACTTTGTGGAAACATGGTTAATGTAAACTTCTTTGACCTTGCTTCTATGTAGTCCGTAGACATTTTGGTATAGTGGATGTTAAATAAATCTTTCATTTCATGCATCAAAAGGGCCCACATTTTATTACTGCTTTTTACAATCAGTCTGAAAAGGAGGTATCTATTGAGAGAGCACATATTATTTGGCCCATAAACTCCACTTTTTGATTACCTACCAATATTTAGTTTCTTTATTGAACTACACAAATCCATTGCATATTTGTCCATATGATGTATTTTTTTTGTACTAACGATTGATGCATATGTTTGGTGTTAATATATATTAAAAGTGAAAGGCCGTGTATTTTTATCACTACTAACACTACAAAACATCTGAGCTTGATAAAGTTATTGTCAATATTTTTGGCATCGATATTGAATTTGGTGCTCAATGAAAGTGAGCAGCACAAGATGAATATATCCATGAAAGAATTTTGTGAAAAGAAGAAGAATCATATGACACTTGACATTCCTCATGCCATACAACCAAGAGGAGATGAGGGATTTTTATATTTTTTGATATGCAATGTAGCTTGAGGATCAATACAAAAAACAAAAGAAGTAGAAGGTTGACATCTATATAACAAGTTATGTTTGAGAAAATCCATCTGCATTTTATGAAGACAAGAGCAAGAAGATTAAGAGATAGACAATACAAAGGAAGATATAAATGAAGACCAAAGATATGTTTCAAAGGAATCGAGATGTTATGTTTTCCCTATGAAAGGATTTTTTAGTGTAGGATGAGACCATGCATCATCCTTAAATGAAAGTGCCCATCTTTGGCAAGATAAAACTTCCGAAAATTGAAGGGCAGTGGCAAAGAAAACAGTATTCAACACTACAACTTGCATTATTCAATTTGGCTGGCCAAAGGGAGGAGGGCATGGCTTATTGTGTTATTTTGCACTGATACAAATTTTCCTGTATTGTGTCCATTTTCAAAACAAGACCTTGTCATTTCTTGATTGAGAATCTTGTTTCAAAGCTTTGTCTCCTTAGTCCATGCCATCCCTGTCATCTCTTGTTCTTGTCATTGCAAGATCAACAAATGGACCTTTTGAATGCTGTTGGAAAGTTTTCTGCATCATAGGTGACAATTGGAAGCATATTTGCAGGGTTTCAAACTTTCAACAGCAACATACCTTTCATCAATTTGTGGTGAATTTTTGAAACCTGTACAGAGTTTGCAAAATGCAAATAAGGAATAGGTTAATAAAGTACAGGTGCACAACCTTGCTCTTATAAATCAATGATAAAAAATGGAAATTCTGCAAGTATGTGTGTAGAAGTGCATCACAGTGAAGAGGAATCATTTTCCAAATCTGAAAGGTCACAGTTAGCATGCACTTTATGGAAGGCAAAAATGTTTTACATTTCCAAAATTCACAACAATAGTTTGGTGCATGCCCTAAAAGGGTGACACAAAGTTTTTGTGTCAACAAGAAATGCGGGCATAGTGTTATCGCACACACCATTGAATGCAAGGGCAGGGTTTCAAAGTCAAAAATATTGCAGCGAGGAGAGAGGTTTCATGCACTACAAAATGGAAACACAATTTTGAAGAGTGAAATCTGCACAGATATACCTAGGCACACACCACAAAAAGAGGGGACAAATTTCTTGTTAGACAAAAAATGAATTGATTTACATAAGCATGTGCATGAACTAAGGAAAGTGCGAATTGGTTTCTGAGTCAAAAATCTTGCAAGTTAGATAAATAGTCTGCACCCTTCACTGGAGAATATCGAATTGACAAATCAAAAACTCACAAACCAGGTAAATAGTGCATGTCCTACAGTAGAAAATTAGAAATGGCATTTTTAAAACCTACAATCTGTGATTACATACAGAAGCATGCACTATTGGTAGAGGTCGACGGAAAATAGTGGAAGTGAAAGTCATGTCTGTGAGTGTACTGTTACACAGCTTAGCAAGGGCTGACTGAATTTTAAGAGGCATGTGCAATTTCTCATGTAAGTGCACTCTTCTATGAATAGGTGTGACTTTTCAAGCAAAAAGCAATTCTGCTATTTATAAGGGCATTGATATAAAGTGAGTTCCATTTTAAAATACTAGATCAAAGGCAAAAAAGTATCCTATGTATAGATGTATGTATATTTGAATTGACCTCCATGGTCCCATTCTTCCTCATAGGCGGCAGTGAACACAAGGAATTTTATTGGCAGTAATTATCAAAATTTGCAGAGATTTCACTTTTTCAACAGTTTTCATGTGTTTTCAAGCTGAATTTCCTTCTCCGAGCAGCATTTTATCTCCAAAAATCACATGCATAAACAATTCCTAGGGTTTCTAACCAATTTTAAGACATGCAGATGTTCCTTCTCCTAACTTGCCTCAAATTCAGTTAACGTTCAGGAGTGCATCAGTATTCTCGAATGAAGAGAGTTTCAGCCACAAAAATACAGTAGTCTTCATTAATATTAGGCAACCTCGAGCTCTGATCCCCATCTAAAGTTCATCACAAGCGCCTGAGATCAGCTGCTTCAGATTGTCTAGGGTTTAGCCTTCATTTTAGAGCAAATTTTAAGTCTCTATGACATCACTTCAGTATAAAAGGGCAGAACAGAACAGAAAAATTCCTTTGTGTATTCTTGGCAAGACTTTTCATTGACATGCTTTTCTGGTATTGTAAAAATAGTTGAAATACATAAGACAGTTGGAGATTTATTGATAAACTCATTGGATATTGTTGTTTAAGGCAAGGAAGCATTGTAATGATCTTCAAAAACATTTCAGTCATTGCAAAAGCAAGTAGTGAGAGCTTATCATTTCTTCCATTCTTCATTTGAAGGTTATAGAATGGAAATTTCCAAAGAAGTGTTGTGTTGCAAAGTTTGCAAAGATAACAAAGGGTAGATCCAAGGGTTTTTTGGAGCATTCGAAGGTTATAGATTTCAACTAGAGTTTGGTCTAAAGATCAACAAGAGAGAGTTTTCAGATTCAAGCCACCAAGATTGGTTGGTGAATTGTTAGATTTTCAAGGTTTCTTCAGAGGATCTGCCGTGTTTGAAATAAAAGAGCTTCATCAGAATCGTCATTTCCAAAGCTGACTGTCAAAATTGTATATTGCACAATTTTTAGCCCACATTATTTTTAGTCATCACCATTTTTTAGAAGCATATTTTAAAAAGTTTAGTTTTAGTCGCTATTTTATAGAAAAGCTATTTTTAGACAAATCTCTAGAAGGTCTATTGTTAAAATGTTAGTTGTCCTTATTAGCTAAATTGCCAAATCGGCCATTTCCTCCGTCGATTATAGGTACAATATGTCTTGGAACCGGGTATGGTTAAAAAAACCCTACGGAATCGACCAAGGTTCACGTCTGTGCAGCCCAAAATGTTTTTCAATCCGTGCCAAGATTCCAACCCATTTTTTGGTGTTGACATGGCATTTTTTCATGGAATCCAACGCGATTCCAGCAACAGGTGCGATTTTCGTGTTTTTAAAATTTATTTTCTAGTGAAAAAACCCTAGTTGACTTCGGAAAGAGCACCAAAAACCTAAGAGGTGAAACATTTTTCATTGTTTTGGTCACATATGGTGGGAAAAAAGTAGGGACCCATTTTTGTGTTGCTCATCCTCCGTTTTGTTCTCTTATACTTATGATATTTTAATCTTTTATGTTTTAATATTTAATATATATAAATTAGAAACATTTATTAAATAAATACTTTAATTTTTAAATAATTTAACTTTTCTAGTTTATCTTCTAATAAAATCTTTATAATTTTGTCTATACATTTTTATTTCTAAATTATTTTTTTAATAATATTTATATTTTTAAGTATTATTAATAAATGTAAAGTCACCAAATATAATTTGATTAAGTATTATTAATATATATCTCATTCCTATTCTTATTTGTATATTTGTATATATTTATGATTTTTATATGTTTTTTGTATAGCCATACCCAAACGTAGCTAGCCCTCCAAAAAATTTGCCAAGGTATCATACCTATGTACTCTACCCACTGATTTGACAACTTAGCTTATTAGGAATATATATGAATATTTCTTGAGTTAGAGTCAAGTATTTGTTGACAAAATTTTGTAATAGGCTTGCTTTGTGTGCAAACAAACTATTATTAGCATAGAAGTTGTAGTTAGCTCTTTTATTTAATTTTCATGCAAATTCTTGTACAACTTTGTAGGTGCTCTTGGGACATTTTATTTCTTCAATATCATTCAATAGAATTTAGTATTGCCTATCTTGCTAGCAAAATTGAAGTTGAAGTGTTCTATGAGTTGAATATCCCTTTACAACTATTGGGAGCTTTGTTGGTGGTTGTAGCTTTGAATACAATTACTATGTTTAGGTCATAATGTCTAATGTATGTTTAGATAGAATGAACCTAAAGTATTATTGCTAACTGCAAGCTTTGCAGTCCAAGTCTCAATGAAATGGATCCGATAGCTATGTATGTCATTCCCCTCTTTTGATTTACCCAATATTTTGTGTTGCTTAAATTGATCCTAAATTTATGTGTAATTGCACTACACAAATTTTGCCTTTAGTTGATCAACATTAGAGTATTTTTGTTGGGTTTACTTTTAGTCAAAAAGCATAAAAACCTCTCATTTTGAGTAGAAGTGTGTATCAGCTTTTTGCCTTGGCCTAAGAAACAAAATGATAAGGTTCTTTTAAGTTTGTTTCTATTGCATGATTAAAGACACACCTTTAGTTTTGTTTGCTGTGCATGAACCACCCTAGAAAATACACTTGTACAAATTGTAAATAGCATGAACAAAATTATTCAAATTAGGATTTAGGTTAGTTTTTGTTATAGAGAACTTCCACTTTTAATTTAAAGAATGGTTTGTTTGTACACACTATTTTACCTTGTGTTGCATTGAAAGGTGCAAATTAGTTTATTTTTTTGATTCGTAAGTGCTTCTTTTAGACTAGAGCTATGAACTCGAGAGGCCACAAATTGGGGACTACGGGTCAAGCCTACAAGCACATTGGATCAGCGAAGGCATAGTGCTTGCAATCACAGTAAACCAACAGAGACTTGAACCGTGGTGGCCACAACAATAATGCCACCACTTAACCATCGCACTATGAGATGAACCCTTGAAAGGAGCAAATTAAAACACTAACATGTAAGTTTTTCTTACAACTTAGAGACATAGCTATTGAGCTTCCAAGGGAAACGCTAGAATACTAGGGGTGTTGGCAACATTTCAAGTCTCTTAAAAGAATTTTTAGTCTATTCTTATTTCATTATTATAGTACCTCCAATAACATAATTGGAATGAAATCTATGGTCAAAGGCCTCAAAGTAAACCTTTTTCAAAAGTTGGTAGTGGAAGGGGACTCAAACCCTGTTATCATTGTTACCATACAAGGAGTATCTATGGACTAACACCTAGCAGCCGTGATATAAGAAGCAATGGATCTTGAAGACACCTAAAATTCACCCTTGCATTTTAAGCAATCTACAATTCCCCCTCCCTTCCCAATCAGCTAATTAAATGAATTTTATTAATTCGTCTCTCCTAATGTTGAATAAAACAATTTTTTTAATTAACTAAGCTAAAATCCTTCATCCTTTTTATCATTTAAAAAATAAATATAATTATTCTCCTCCAAATCCAAAAATCCACATCATTTCCTCTAATTTGAAATTTCCTCAATCCAAATGCATCTTAACTTTGCATCTTGGCCATCCGTTTAACCAACTTAAACCTAGCCACCTATTTCCAACTACGAATTCTTAAATAACAATTTTAAATTCCACTTCATCAATCCAAAATGAAAGTAATACTCAATCCTAGCCATCAAATCAATTAGACTAATCCTAGCTACCCATCTTCAACTACCTTCAATCCAAATTCAAACTAACTTTTAATCCTAACCATCCATCTAATAAGGTCAATCCTAGCCCTACATCCACCAACCACCTGCATTTAATTCCCTCTTCCCTCTCAATTTTAAATTAAAAAATCCTCTCATGAAATCCTAACCCTGCATTTCAAACGAATCCTAGCCCTCCATTCCTCTCGCCTCAACTCTATAAATATATGCCATCCCCAAGCATTTCCATAGGAGAAAATTTGCAGGTATATGGTATCACATTGGGGACCTGAAGCGCAAGTCAACATACTACTACAGCATAAATACATCACTTTGAAGCCATAAAAAATTCATGGAGGATATAATGCTTTTCTAAGTTTGTATTGTTCAATTTACTTTTCATTTACTCTAATCCTAAGTAGAAGTAGACCATTAGTTTGCACTAGCATTCTCAGTTTAAATTTTCTCTTCTACAGATCCCAAGTCCATGTTTGAGGCAATTACCTTTTTGCATTGCTAATAGCTATAGTGAGGCAAATGGGGTAGCAGTTTGGCCAGTTAATGTTACTATAAGTCGACAAGAAAAGAAAGTAGACCCTTCTCTTGAAGCACTTAAATAGAGATTGATTTCTACATTCTATTAATACTATACAAAGCCCCATAGTGATCATCAATATACTAACCTTCTGCTGCAAGGGCTGTAGCTAGCTTATATAAAGGCTGCAATCACATGGTGGATGATGCCTTCTAGTACAATCCATTTATCCAGTAGCAAGGACAAGGTAATCGGGTGCTTTATAAATCCAACAATGGGTCGAAAATCATAGAGCCAATGGCTTACATGGATTCATAGTTTGTCGATAATAATAGCTAATATGGGAATGGCAATTATATGTGACATCATGCCTACCATTAGAGTCTAATCATTCACTGTATGTTATGTTTAACTGCAAACATATTATAAAGTTTAATGCTGGCAGATTCATTTGAAATAAAGGATTTTTAACTCATGGGAGGATAAGATAGGTCAGGCCAAATCCTATTGACAGAAAACCAGAAATTAATCTCCTCCCTCAGACAACTGAATTCACCTTCATTGCTTCTTGTTTGACTGCAAATGGATTTTCCCTTTGCTGTTGGAGCCTCTAACCTGGAACTCAAACTTCAAGTTGTGCGATCTGACCTGTGAGTGGGTGTTGAAGCCATACAAGTGAAGGGAGAGATGGGAGATAAACACTTATTTTAGATGATTTTGTGAACGCTATACATTTTATTGATCCAATATACATTTTAAATTTGTTGCAGATAAGCAAAAGTCTTTCCTAATGTTTCAAAAGCAGAGTTTAAGGTAATTAAGATTTTGATCAAGACAAATTTAAAGAATACACCTTTAATGCAACTTCTTTCTTATTTAGCATTCTTAGTGTTTTACATTATCCAAGTATTCAAAAAATGGCTAAAGACAAGGTGGATGTGAGTACCACACATGCTCTTCTGAGTAAATGTCAATGTCCCCGCAGGAGACAAAAATGTTGACTCTTCTCCCTTAGGACCCCATTGAACAATAGGCATCGCTTCCTCAATCCCATAACCACTGGTCCATGTAACTGTCATCTGTATATTCAGAGCATAAATTTGGCTTCCAAGTTATTCAAGCACAGAACAGAGAACTGTACATTCAAGTTCAGAGAATCTAAATATCAATTACCATACGAACAAAACCCACAACGTAAACTCATATAGATATTTTTTCGCACGTGCATCCTAGTACAATAAAAATTGTGTCCTTTGGTACAATAAAGCACAGAATATCCAGTGTATTGTCCCATATTCTATAAGCCTCTTTGATCTCTTTTCAACTCTTATCTGGATATTAAGATTTTTTTTTTGCAGGTTATACTCAGTAGAAACCTTTGTAACTAATCTAACTTATAAGTTATTATTGAATCACAAATGATATTAACTCATAAAAATCTTCAGAAAAATGTATTCCATACACTAATACGTATAATTTTATCAAATCATTCATATTTTAAATACCTGGACTCAGAAAAAACTCAGCAGGCCATTGACTTGGACTCCATACTCGGAAAAAAATTGGCATATTATAAAAGCACATGAATTCATAAAATAAACTTAAATAACTTGCAAAAATGTTGTTCAAAGGCATTATGTCATGTCCCCTTCTAGTTGACATCTCTCAGAGCACAGGATTAGCCTATTATGCGACCCTCGTAGGCTGATAGGTTGGACAGAGGGTCATGTTGGAGCTTGGCTTAGCTTCAGTTGGCAGTATTTGATCAGTTGGCTTTCGTTCGGGCTCATTCGGACACTTCTAGCCTGAGTTGCTATTTTTAGCAGTATCTGGCACTCAGTGTGGGACCCCTGCTATTTTTAGCAGTATGGATTGATAGCGTTCAGAATCACTTCAGTGTTCATCAGCTTCAGACGGTTTGTGCTTCGGGCCCATCATCAGAAAGGGGTCATTTTGACGATTAAATTTATAATTAAAAATTTGGCTGAGACTATTGAAAGATTAAAATGAAAAGTTCGAAATATTTTAATGATTCCCTATTATTGAGGAATTCGCACTTTTCATGTGTATAAGCCATTTGCTTGGAAATTCGAGCCATTATGATTATTGATTATTGAAAATTGTTGAAGTCTTCAACCAGAGCATGGAAGCCTAGGGTTTCAGTCTCAGTGCATTGGGGAACGAGCCATCTCCAGTGAGAGCGATTCAGAGGGTGTGAAATATCATCCGATTTATTGCCAGGTAGAGGGATTTCTTCATTCAGAAGAAGTTATAGAGCTCCACAGACAATAAATTATTCAGGGTTTTGTTTAGCAATTCATCCAGCAAGGTTTCTAGAGTTGAGGCGCATATACTCTCAGAACTGGAGGTTACAGAGGAAGCCGTACTTTATTTATTGGTGTCTGCTGTTTACCAGGCCGTACAATTCTGTACCTGGCCGTACCATTTCAGAAAAGCCGTACTTTTGTTTCCAGAGCAAATCGCCTTCAGTCTTCATCATCTGGCTTCATTTATTAGGGTGCAAATATCAAGAGAGTCATTGCGTAGCATCTGGCAGAGGAGGAAGTGGTTATTCATCTCAGCCGTACCTTTGCAAGAAGATCATTTATTGCTGCAGCAAACCAGGTTTTCATAAATATCATTGTTTTGTTATTTGCATGTAACTGGATCTCATTTGTAATAAGTCCAGAAGTTAAATAAATAGACTGGCATCATTATTTACAATAGATTCTGTTGTTCTCGGAGTTAAAAGATTTTATTTAGATTTTATATCATTTACTTGCAAAATCGCATTACTTCATTCATGCTCAAAAACACCAAAAAACCCAAAAACTTCAAAATCAAACAAAAAACAGTCAGAAACAGTAACAGGGGAAACAAGGGGTTTCTACACATTAAAAAAGAACTTAATTTTGAATAGCTAGGAAAATTGTTGAAAGATCATTCAAATCCACAACAATGAAAAAATGTTTCAGAAAAATGAATTTGAAAAAAAATTAATTTTTTTTCTAGTAAGTGGAAATTTTCTGGAGAGTTCTCCGTATGAAATCTTCCATACACTAATACAAAAGTCTTTAATAGCCCTCAATATTTTCAAAAAAGTCAGGTAAAAGATGGAACTTAGTTATTACAATGTTGGTTATTCAAATTTGTAATTTTATTTAAAAAATTATTGATTTACATGTTATTGGTTTTACTATTTCATTTGTGTGGTAAAATTTACATTCTTCTCAAGATAAAAAATTACATCTACAAGGAAAAACCTTGATATCCTCCAAGATTTAGTTTGACCATTAAAATTTTCGTTCATCTTTCTAAACCATCAAACTACCCTATTCCCAAAGAAAACTAAACAAAAAAATATCCCTGGCGGCCCTTCATGAACATTCAATGAGCACCACTAACTCTCACCCAATATCTATTAAACTTCTTTAGATCTTGCCTCACATTATGAGATCAAGACAAGGTAGCTTTCACCTTGCATGCCTTTTCAATCACCACACTAACATATCAAGATGTCTAACAAATAAAAAGATTATCCTAATATTATTAATCACTATTCATTCTAGAATTAAAAAATCTTTTAAATTTTGAAAAACACTTTCTATCATCTATTACGAAATGCAAACAAACTCTTCTATAAAGATCGTTAAACAATGGCATAGGATCTCAGTTCAAAGCTATCTAAAAATGAAAATATTTCAATAATTTAGAATTTGTGTGGGCTAATATTATTTTTTATTTGTGCTTCAAAATAGGATTTCCTCTCTCCACATACACTACTAGCACCACCAAGACAGTTATAATGCATCATCAAGATGTCAATGTGCATATCAAGAAGTAAAACTATGTTGTTGTTCACTAATGTGGTCACACTACATTATTGTATGCATTGCACTCATGTCATTGTCATGTTTAAGTGATATGAAAACAGCCTTTGATGTTTATAGCATAGTTCAAAAACTCAGACTCAACAAAAACTTGGCAGACCCAAATTTGTCTTGATTGGTGACTCAACATAAACTCAAAAACTTATATATATATATATATACAAAAATATTAAAAAAAACATAAATTTGTAAAATTATCTTAACAAATGTTCAAAAACTGCATTTGTAGAGGTCATATGTAGTTTTTCTTTCATTTATAGATCAAAAAATAAGATCAATTCAAATCATAGTGTCATTTGATTATAAATTGCTTTGCCATATTAATATATTAAATTTCAACTATGGAAAACATAGGTCCAAAACATTTTTTTTTTTTCTTTTTAAAAACCAAAGGTGGTGTAGGGGGCAACAACTCCCAGTGGGATCAAGGGGCAATGTCCCTTTGGATTTGGAGACAAATCATTCAGTAGGGTTAAGGGGGCACCTCTTATGAGGGGTTTGGTTTGGGGAAAAGCCAATTGCAATGTCAAGGGGTAGTGCCCCTAGCACATACCTTGTTGCAATTCAAGGCAAGGTTGAGCAACAAAGCCCCCACCACCAAGCCCAAATTAAGGCCTTAAAGACCAAACATACCTTCATGGCACATGATGCAAATGAAGTAAAATCTCAAACTCAACTATATCACGGATCACCATACTCAACACAAGTTACTTGGATAAATACTCGGCCATAGACAACAACCGCTGAATTGACAATTTCATTCGTCAAATTATCTCAATTTAAATTTACTTCAGAACTATGAAATAAACTCCGTACAAATTTTAGAATTAGCATAGGGTTTTCATCAAATTTTCATAACTTCAACATTGGTGTGCAATTTTATTTGTTCTACAAAACATTAAACATTAAACCAATTACTAGTCTTGTTTGCAAATGTCTTAACCTGTTATGCATTCCCCTCTTTGCAAATCTTTCCTTCACTCTAACAAGCGTGGCCCATTTAATACCAATCTGCATTCCATTGTTTTTATGTTAATCTCCAATCTCCTTCATAGCGCTGCCCCCTTTCATTCTTCCTATGCACTCTTATTGCATTTAAAAATTTAAATTTCCATATAGAAATGGCATGGACATTGTATGGTGTTTCAGATTTTTCAAACTCCTCATGGCAATATGTGACCCCACTCTGCCGCCTTTGCTGCACACAAACTCTCCATCATCTGTGCAGCCCCCTGCTTCTTATTTGAGTATTTTTTAATTGTTCAAATTAAACTGAGACTTAATCTCATATGCAGCACCTCTAACCTTTCTTGTTCTGCGCCTCTACTCTCTTCTCATGAGGCATGCCTTCTCCAGTTTTCCTATGCGCAGCCCTTTGGTCTCTTTAACATGGCATTTTTAAATTTAATTTAAACTGAAAAATTGCTTCGTACATAACCCCTCCTATGCTGCGTAGCCCCTCTAATCTCTGTGCATCTAAATTATTTAATTTTAAGCTCGATCTCATTCGTAGCCCCTCCTTTTTGTCTGCATTCTGTCCATTACTATTTGTCTCTTTAGGCCGCCTCAAACATTCCTACGCAACCTGCCTGCCTTTCACCTTAAAAATTTGCAATTTTTTCTTCTTCCCAACCTCCCCCCCCCCTCAAATTTTCTTTGGAAAATCCAAATCAGCACTTTTGACTAATGGATGGATTTTCATTTGCTTCACTTGCAGCGCGACCCTCGGTGTCCTACAATCTTCATTTTATCCTTTCATTTTATTTTACTCTCAACTTTTCCACTGTTTCATTTCTTGGTATGCCTCTTTTCTGCACATTGGTTTATATTTTAATTGCTTTTGAATAAATCTATTTCTTTGCCACGTGCCTATATGGATTTCCTTTGTTAACATTTATTTGTTCCCTTCTCATGCTGCCCCAAATCTGCACATTTTAACACTCTTTATTTCTCCCTTGCAAAGATGGGAATCATGATTTTATTGCAAGAAATGCCAAACTGTAAATATGATTTAAATAGACATTTTGTCAATTAAAAATGACAATAATGTCATTTCAATCTACCACCAAAATCACGAACTCAAAATTAAATCGAACTCCAAAATTGGAATGACTAAAATGAAAATGTTTTTGGGGATGCTAATTGCTCTTCACTCGGGATGCTTTTGCATCAGACACGTCGAGTAGGAAATATGTGAGCAAAGGTGGAGTGGAGTAGTTGAACTACTCTTCTAGGTTGCAACCAACCTGTAGCGAACTCCAGCACTAAGTCATTTGCACAAGTTATGTCTTCTTCCTCTTTTTCCAACATCTCGCTGGCACAATCGTCATCCACATCCCACAACTCCATTCACCATTCCTCTCTCCTCTTGTGGATTCACATCCACCATATTCCGTCCTCCACCAAATGCTCTCTACTCTCCTCTCCTCCTTCGTGGGATCCAACCCACCACAAACCACCTCCACCAAAATCCACCTGCATCATCCCCCACAATCTCTACAAGCAAATATGCAACATCTACAACATACTTTTGTTCTCTATTTATCTCTCCTTCTACCATCTTATTTGAAAACAAAATAGTATCATCATAAAACAAATTTACCTCAGCTGCAACATTAATTTTCATTGCGACATCTTCCACATCCTCGTTAGTTGCAAATTTTCGTTCTTCTCCCTTTGCTGCAACAATGAACTTCGACACCCACTCTTCTTCAATCGCCAATATTTGTGCTAACAAATCATCATCTTTGACACGCTCTACTACTGCAATCACCACTGCATCTTCATTCTTTCTATCCGCTGCTATCTTCTCTTCTTCTTTGCGTACCTCTATAGGGGCTACTCTCACTTCTTTCTCCTTCCATCAAGGGTTGCAACACTCTTTTTCTCTACTTTTCTCTTTGTTGTCCTCGTTCTTCTTCTTGCTCCTTTTTACCAATCTTCTCTCTCCTTTTCCAACATTCTTCTCCAATGCCTCTATCCTTGCCTAGATCTTCCCCACTTCCTCACGTACTGTCTTTCCCATTGCCTTGAACTTTTCATTTTCTACTTTCTCCCAATATTGTTCCCAGAACAATATTCTCACGAGTCTTGTCATGACCCATCCCATCTCCATCTGTTGCAATCTCACCTCAATCTGCAATCCACATCACACTCTCTGCAATCTTTTTGCAACTTCAAGCTCTCTCACTGCTTAGGACTCCTCCTACCTGCAACAACCCTCACACGAGCTTCTTTTCTACCGCCTTCGCACTTTGTCTACCCGCAAGTCTTGGCATAGGCTGCCTCACGTTCGACGCTCTCCCTATGCGCTCAGAACACCTCACTTTGATACCATTTGACGCAAACAAAGTAAAATCTCAAACTCAACTATATCACCATACTCAACACAAGTTACATGGATAAATACTTAGCCATAGACAACAATCGTCGAATTGGCAATTTCATTCGTCAAATTATCTCGATTTAAATTTACTTTAGAACTATGAAATAAACTCCGTACAAATTTTAGAATTACCACAAGGTTTTCATCAAACTTTCATAACTCCAACTTTGGTGTGCAATTTTATTTGTTCTACAAAACATTAAACATTAAGCCAATTACCAATATTGTTTGCAAATGTCTTAACATGTTACATATTCCCCTCTTTGCAAATCTTTCCTTCACTCTAACAGGCACGACCCATTTAATACCAATCTGCATTCCATTGTTTTTATGTTAATTTCCGATCTCCTTCATAACATTGTCCCCTTTAATTCATCCTGCGCACTCTTATTACATTTAAAAATTTAAATTGCCATATAGAAATGGCACGACCCCTCAGCATTGTATGGTATTTCAGATTTTTTAAACTTCTCATGGCAATATGCGACCCCACTCTGCCTCCTTTATTGCACACAAACTCTCCATCATCTGTGCAGCCCCTTGCTTCTTATTTGAAAATTTCTTAATTGTTCAAATTAAATTGACTTAATCTCATATGCAACCCCTCTATCTTTGCTTGTTTTGCACCTCTACTCTCTTCTCATGAGGCGTGTCTTCTCCAATTTTCCTATGCGCAGCCCTTTGGTCTCTTTAACATGGCATTTTTAAATTTAATTTAAACTGAGAACTTGCTTCATACGCAGCCCCTCCTTCTATGATGCGCAACCCCTCTAATCTCTGTGCATCTAAATTATTTAATTTAAAACTCCATCTCATTTGCAGCCCCTCCTTTTGGTCTGCATTCTGTCCATTACTATCTCTTTCTTCAGGCCGCCCCAATCATTCCTATGCAGCCTGCCTGCCTTTCACCATAAAAATCTGCAATTTTTTCTTCTTCCCTCCCCCCCCAATTTTCTTTGGCAAATCCAAATCAGCACTTTTGACTAATGGGCGGATTTTCATTTGCTTCACTTGCAGCGTAACTTGGTGTCCTACAATCTTCATTTTATCCTTCCATTTTATTTTACTCTAAACTTTTTCACTGTTTCATTTCTTGTCACGTCTCTTTTTTGCACATTAGTTTATATTTTAATTTCTTATGAATAAATCTATTTCTTTGCCACGCACCTATATGGATTTCCTCTATTAACATTTGCTTTTTCCCTTCTCATGCTGCCCCAAATCTGCACATTTAAATACTCTTTATTTCTCCCCTACGAATATGGGAATCACAATTTTATTGCAAGAAATGCTAAACTATAAATATGATTTAAATAGACATTTTGTCAATTACAATTGACAATAACGTCATTTTGACCTGCCACCAAAACCAGGAACTCAAAATTAAATCGAACTCCAAAATTGGAACAACTAAACTGAAAATGTTTTTGGGGATGCTGATTGCTCTTTGTTCGGAATGCTCCTACATCAGCACATGCCATTTTCCAAATGCAACAAAAAAAACTCTTTCAAATTGCATGGGTCAAAATTACTTCAAAAGCAAAAAAAATTATATTTACTACCTTTATGAGTGCTTATTGTTTAAACACGGGTCTGGTGACTCTGCACGGAAAACTTTCTAAAGTTTTTGTGGTGAGTCTACACCATGGACTTAGAAAAACTCAATCATACAAATGGACAAGTTTGAGGTCAAGAACCTTGACCCTAAAATTTACTCACAAGTCACATAAGTACTTAACAAGTTTTAAATCCATGGTTTATAGTATCTTTCCTTACTACAATTTGTAAGGCCCACCCATGTGTGATACTTGCCATGTCCTGATTTTATTTTGATGCTTGTTCCTTTGAATATTTCTTGGATTTATTGGATAGATGGATTATCTATCATGTTGTAAGTATTGGTCTAAAATATTCCCCCTTAATTTTTTCCCAAAATTCAATACACAAACCCGCAACAAGTCACTGATTAGTGTTAGCTCCAAAAGCAAATCAGCATGGAAGTAACTCTAACCAAGAATGTTCACCAAGATCCCAATGTGGGCGAGGTGATAGCATATGGTCAGAGGATCATTAAGAGTAAACTGAATTGAAATTACAATTCATCTGCAGATGTAGGCATCCACAAGCAGTGGGGATACTCCACTTATTCAGTGGGTGAGATTATTACATTATTAAAGGCGGCAAGCCAGCCATTTAAATCCTCACTTCCACTTATTAATGTGGGGGGAATATAGTCAACACAACCACTTATTTAGTGGGGGGAAACTTACAATTAAAAAAAGATGATTATTTAAACTCAACCACTCAATCGTGGGAGTATGAAATTTAAACTAATTGTAGCAATTAAAATAAATAGCTATTAGTACTACTAATCAACTTTACAATGAATTAAATAGCTGCAAATAAGAAATATATGCTTCCAAAACAATCATGGGTTAGAGTAACACTTCCTCTAACTCTTACAATACAATAATGATACAAAAATGAAGCTCAAACTAGCATTATATCAAAAACTAACAAATCTGATCAGAAACAAAGAATACAAAAAATCAGACCAGCAAGTAAGAAAATCACCAAAATGGACGTAACTCCTTCAATACAACTCCGGAAAGCTTCAAATAGCAGTCAAATGAAGCCTCCAAACATGGCGTCCAACCTCCAACCAGCAAACTATGCCAAAATAACAGTAGAGACTTGGCACAAATCCCAATGCAATCTACAGTGAATGGTACGGCCCCCAAAGAAGTCGACCTCACTTATAAAATCAGATACTGAGTATAAAAATCTGATTCCTTGCACAAATGGGCGCCCTCCATAGAGAAACAACTTGGGCTAATACCCAGAATGAAATAAAGAGGCGAAGCTATCAATAGAAGTTCGCTTCAGCCATTGACATCAGCAGTACAAACAGATTATAAATCAGCAACTTGCCTGTAATTGAAATCAACATTCGAGCTCTATCCACACTCCTGAATGAAGGATGGTCTTCAAAAATCCTTTTTAGGAAGCCATAGTTTCAGGCCTGAAGAAAGATGAATTTGCTAAGCTACCCCTCAGCCAAGTTCTGGATTCAGTTCAGCAGCATAACTTTGCTTTCCGCAACATAACATAATCAGCTCATCATAAAACATCAATATATAGGCTTCAGTTGGCAAATGAAGCAACAAGAGACTCTTCAAATTCCAAGAAGTTGAATCACTTCAACTTCCAAAAGGGAGGCCACTTTAAGCATTTCACTTTTTGAAATATTAAACTATCATTCAACTTCCCCTTTAGGCGTCCATTTCCATATTGCAATAATAAAGCATTTATTAAATAATTAAATGCTCACTTGACCCCTTAATGTCCCCTTCTTTAAAACAACTTGAAGTCATCAAACCTAGGTGTGGGGTACAACTTCAAGACATGAAAATTGACTAAGTTTGAAACTCAGTCCAAGGAGATAACCAAATACAATGCCCAAGCTGCAACTGATGAATTGCTAAAAATAGCAAACTGACAAATGCCAAACTGAACCAAGTTGATGATGATGCTTCTGCCAAAAATGAACTTACTAAAAATAGAAAATGCCAAAAATAGTAAGTTAACTTCAAAACCATCAGAAAGCCAAACTGACCAACCAAACTGAACTACAACTGATTGAGTTGCTGCTAGGATAATACTGCCCAAAGATAGACTTACCAAAAATAGCAAATTGCTATAAATAGTAAGTTTGCAAAACCTCATCTGTACGCCAACTGAGTAGTAATCAAAACTTACTAAAAATAGTAAGTGTTTCCAAATATCATTTGAGCACAAACTGGGCAACCATCATGACTTACTATAAATAGTAAGTGCCCGGAAAGGATGTCAAAATCAGATGCATATCACATCACCCTGGAGGTCTCTAAAAACCTAGAAACCTTTTACATGCAAACCCTCGAAAAAACATCTGAAAGAGGAAACCCTAATTTTTTGCTTTAGCTTAGCCTACGGATTTCCGGAAATAGGCTAAATCCAATTGAAGAGCGTAGGGCTAAAATGGGGACATTACATGGTTTTTGATATGAGACATCTATGATTACATATGTGCTAACCCATAATTGGTATTGACTATTGGTTCATGATTATATCCATTCATTAATAGATATATGGTTTAGTGCCATGCTTGGCTAATTTAATGCTACCTTGTGAGATATATGAGTTTGGTTAGAGTATGTAATGTCCCCTTTTTAGCTAGTGTCAGGTTTGGTGGATTAGCCTATCGTTGGGTCCTCGTAGGCTAATGTTGGCATTTAGAGGGTCTTTGGTGGGAGTTTATGGGTTCTTCAGATGGCAGTTTATAGTGTTCTCTTCCCCAGTGTTTAGCGATATTCAGAGACGACCTTTTTAAGCTATTTTAGGCTCCGTTTACACACTTACTATTTTTAGTAAGTCACTTAGACGTTGGGGGCCAACCTTACTATTTTTAGTAAGGCATCCAGATGAGCAGTGGGAAACCTTGTGGTGTTGGAAGAATCAGTTGATGATGAGTATTTATGGAGTTATGATTAATTGATTATTATTAAAGTGCTAACTTTAATAATAATTAAATATAAAGTGCATTAATGAATTGGCCTTTATAATATATGGTTTTTTATAATCATGAGGTCAATATTTAAAAAACATTTATGAGGGGCACCACACTTAAGGGTTTTATTATATTATTTTATTGGTGAATAATGACTTTATAATATATGGTTACATTTAATCATAAAGTCATTATTAAAAGGCATTTAATGGGGATGCCACACTTGAGTTTTAAATATTATTTTATTATGATGCAACAAAAGCTAATGATCATTTATTATTAAATGAATTAAAAAAGGCTAAGGAGGTCGTGGGATTTGAAGAAGGTATAAAAGGCATTTAAAAAGCATTTTGCAAATGATTCATTTATTCATTGATACTCGTGAAAATTTAAGAGTTTTGGTTGTGGGAAGAAAACAAGGGTTTTCAGCCACAAATTGATCTTGGAGAACATAGTTCTCTTGGATTGTGCATTCTACAGGTGTGAAATACCACCCAAGGCTGAAATTGTGCTTACAAGAGTATATTTATAGAGGATTTTGAAGGGTTTGGAGATTTAAATGGGAAATCTGAGTTTTTATTCATCATAGATAAAATGAGGAAATTACAGAGGGTTTTCAAAAGTAATTATCAAAGCAATTGCTAGGCGTCCTAGGTGTATTGAATATATTTACAATGCAAGGGTTTGAGTTTGAAGACTAAGTTATATTGCTGCCTCTCTTGGTTATTATCAGCTGAGACACATTGCCATATCGATCCAGTCATTTTTAAGCTTGTTATTGCACCCAAAGGGGACGTGAGTATTTATCCTAAGCGTTGGAGGCACTTCTAATGTTAGGCGTTTGAAGGTTGAGGCTCCCTTTGCTGTTCAAGTGCATATTGAGAAGGGTTCAAGCCTATCACATGTTGTTGGGAGCATTTCAGTCCACTGTCTATTTCTAGGATTGGTGTGGTAATTACCAGGTTTGAGCTGCATTATATTCTCACTTTAAAATTACTGTTACCAGACAACTTGCTAAATACTGAAGATTACGTGTGGTTGCTGTGCATTTCTGATATATAAACTTTACATGAATACTCCATATTAATGTTCAGAAAGAATGTTATACAAGTCTGAATTATATCTATGCAAAATACATTTCTATTTGGCAATCCAATGAGAAGGTTTCAGAATATACTGAGTTTGAAAATGAAATGTAAATGCTGTTCATGCATCCGAAGTAATATCACAAGTCAGAAATTTAATGTGTCAACGAGAGCAATTACTGAAGCTGGATGTAATGTCCCCTTTTTAGCTTGTTCTAGGTTCTGGTAGATTAGCCTATTATTTGACCCTCGTAGGCTAGTATGGTGGATTAGAGGGTTTAGTTTGGGCATTATGGAGCTCTTTAGGCGGCAAATGGCAATGTTTACCTCTCCAGATTGTTGGTATATTATGAGGCTAGGCTATTCAAAGGTTTTTGGTTTTGTTTTGAGGGTAAGTCAGTGGATGTTAGAGACGGACCCTTACTACTTTTAGTAAGGCAGTTGGATGCGCAGTGGATGCAGTGGGTTACCTCCTAGAGCAGACGGAATTGAATTATATGCATTATTGTGGAAGTTATGGCATTTTTATTATAATTAAAGTTGTACTTTAATAATAATAATTAATTAATTAAAAAGTGCACATCATTTAAATATTTAATTGACTTTATTATGATGGGGTATTTAATGAATTATGAAGTCAATTATTTAAAGTGCATTTAAGTTATATTTGGGGTCCACTTTAAGAGATGATTTATTAAATGCTTTTAAAGTATACTTTATTATAAGTGATAAAGTGTTATTTAAAGGGAGATATAAGTGTTTAATATACTTTATATTGTGCACCAAATGGAGGTAAAGGTAAATGAAATTAAAGTGAAATTAAATGAGATGAAGCCAAATGCAAATTAAATATTATATAAAGGCTTTCGAAAAGGGGTTTCATTCATTCTTGAATCATTCAACACTTGTCTTTTCTGAAAAGCTTTGGCTTTGAGGAAGAAACCTAGGGTTTCCCTGTAAATTCAATCTTGGAGAACGTAGCCTCTCTTCGATTGTGTTGGTAGCTTCATACGGAGGTTACAACTGAGCTTCAATGGAGTTTATACAAATTTGAAGGTAATTATCTTCAAAGATTGTTCAAGGGTTTGGAGATTAATCATCTAGATTCAGAGATACTTGTTGTGAATGATTTTGTTGCTGCTGTTACATGTTGGAGAACTCGTCTTGTGAAGCCAGGCGTCCATTAATGGAAGACTCCAGTTTGCTGATATAAAGTTTTTAGATATACATCTATTGGCTTGGGTCCGGGTATGATCATTTGTAATTCAAAGAGGTGTCTATTCTGCGGTATGACTGTTGCAAACTTTACACTTCTTCCTGACAACTATTTTTAGAGGGTTTCAAGGCATGTTTACCTATGAGTTCATTAATTGTAACTCCTAGATTTTTTGGGTATTGTTGTTTTAGATATTAGGGGTTATTTTATGAATTGGGTTGTCATTATATTGTGAAAATACTGAATATTTAAGCTGGTATAAAAATTTGGAATTTTCAGCTGTGTTTTCCCAATGCAATTTCGGTTTTGAGTTAAAAAAATATTATTGCAGCATCTCCTGTTTTGCTGCATTATATTGCTGTATCAAACTTTGCAAATATATCAAAAAACATAAAACCACAAGCAAACAAACAGGCAGAATTTCGAAATTAAATATCCTACTAGGGGTGGGTTATTACACTGGACTGATTTATATATTATGAAATCTGCTCTCTAGTATGCTTATTTTGAGCATGTGATAGTCGTTGCAATTATTGTTGTAATTTCTGAGCAGTTATATCAGTCACATCAGGGAAATAATATCTTAGGAATGATTGTCATATTTGTTATTGCTGAGTGACATATTCATTACTCTAACTCATATCTGAAAGTAGCATAGTACAGTGAGTTTGACAAGTGTTTGACAAAATGCTAATATGACAGTGAGTTTGGCTAGTTTAAGCTACCTTGTAAGATATACGAGTTTGGTTAGAGTATCACTTGTACATTGCTTGAGAGATTAATAGTGATTAGTGCTTTGTGTTATTCTATAATTTAGATTACATAGATTAAAGATGATTTGTGTGATTATAAAGCTTTGAGATGTTATACATACTTGAGTTCCAAGTTTATAAACATGTTGATATATTGGTCTAACTTTGATTCAAATATGATATTCATTATTTGATTTGATGTGCACTTGAGTATGTAGAATATACACAAGTGTATGGCTAATGGAAGGATGTGAAGAGCATCATGGATATCACTTAACCATCTCACTTTGCCTAATGGAAGTTTGATACCAGTTTACATGTATTGATCAATTTGCCTAGTCTTTATGGTCTAGTTGGTGACCTTGTGGCTCTTGTGACATGTTTGCTCAATTCATATTTGCAAGCAAATTGTTGAATACCTTGATGGTTCAAGATTGGTGAAGTTTTCTAGATTTATTGAAGACTAAAGGGTTTATAGAAGCAAATTGTTATTCCAATGACTTGATAAGGTTTGGAGACCATATACTACCCGATCCAATCATTGATTGATTGTTGTGATATGGTTTCAGTATTTTAGTAGGTGTTGTATGAATTTTCAGATTTGGATTTCCTTCATTGTTTGTGCGGCACACATTGTGAAACCCCAGTTTATGTTGTTATAATCTTTATGATCAGAATAATGAAATGATGGTGGAGCCATCCTAAGTGTTACACTGTGATATTTCTAAATATATATATTACTGTTGGATTTCAATATAGCTCATTGTGTTTCCATCATTGGCATGTTTACATCACCATCAATAAATATTGTTGTCCCTAATCCCATGCAAATGTTAATTTTTCTGAGTGGCCATACCTTCTGACTAGCACCATACTATTATACCTTGTGGGAAGGTTGTTGTAGCCGGGGATGTTAAGGTGAGTGCCCAACTGAATGTCATTATGGGTTCTAGTTGCAATTAAGTGAATTTACCCTCTTATGTAGAGGAAACAACATAATTAGAAATAGTTTGTATTTAATACTCTCGTGGCAGTGCAACTCAGATTAAGATAGTAAAATTACATTCAGTATTTAGTGCTTCAGTAATTATTGGTAATGAATTGCAGCTGTGATATTAAGTATTAAATAAAATCGTTTCAGTTTGAGGCATGTGAAGAATATTGAAGGCTTCAATCAATGTGTTGCACCCAAAATAAAAATTTTGCTTTGTTGTACCCAAACCAAATTTTTTGCTTCATTAAGGCATTTTGCTTAAAATAGTCTAAACCCTGTAAAAGTGTCGTCAGAACACAGTTTTTGGGCAAATCAAGTATGGGATTTTAGTTAGTTTGATGTCAGGAAGATACTGGAAAAATTTGAAAAAAATGAAAATTAGGGTTTCTGGACCCCTATTTTTAGGCAAAAAACCCTAAATTGAAACTTGTCAGAATTGACTAAAAAATGTTTTGATTGGCTTATTTCACTTCACGATCACAATCGTGAAGTTAGATTCAGTTAAAAGTCATTTTAAGTCTAGTGGGTAGTTTTCGCTTTTTCAGGTGAAAAGTTAGGACCTCCGAGGTCGTCAATGGCAAATGGCCAAATACTAGGTGTAGAAATCTAAGCCTAAAATGCTCAAATGAAGAACCTATGGTGAAATATGTTCAAAATGATGCTTCGTCTTAGAGGGGATTTTTCAACGAGGTGAAAATCATCGAATTTTTTCTAACTTTGGAGCAAAAGAGCCCCTAGAGGCCAGGGGCGCCCTAGATTTTAGAGGCCCAGATTTCATTTTGGAGATTTGTCACTTCCAAGAAGATTTCTTTGGAATACTGTCAGCTTCGCGATGAGCCTACCAGCCAACTTGAAAGATCTGTCTAGCACCTTAAACGAGAGATTGAACGAGAAATGAGGGAGTGAAAAATGACGAACACTGGCCAGAAAAGTGCCCCTGGAGGCCAGGGGCGCCCATATTTTTGAGGTACCAGATGAAGGCTTCTGACCAAATGAAACCTAGAATGTTTGTCTCAGACTTGATCAGGCTTCGCAAAAAATCCATTAGCAGGTTAATCTGAGTTGCTAAACTGCTGGAATTAGGAGTCAAACATAAGGTTTAATCATGGTAAAAAAATGTCAAGAAACAACAAAAGCACCCCTGGAGGCCAAGGGCACCCAAGGTTTTGAAGCTTCAAATGTGTTGGGTGAAAATTATGTAATCACCTTTTCAATAGATTACACAACCTAGATTTCAACCTGTTGTGACCTTTTTCACACATCGCCCCATTGAAAATGGGGACCCCCTAATTTTTGCTTCGTTTGGGTCTTTTGGCTTGATTTTGGTTGGTTTTCTTGTTGTCTCTCTCTTGTTGTGTCTGCTTTTCGAGGATGTGACCGTCTTTGAGCTTAAACGTAAAATTTTGGCTAAGTCTGAGAATTAGGGTTTGTACTTTTCTGATCAATTTGAGGTCAAATGGATTGAATAAGTTGGAATCTGAGCTTCACGTTGCAGTCAGGATGCTTCCAGCAGATTCCCAGCTAAATTTCATCGAATTCTGGCAACTTACTATTTTTAGTAAGTGTTCAATTAAGAGCGTTCTCTCAACACTTTTGAAGTTCCGATTGTCACACTGCATCCAGAACATGTCAAGCTGCTCGTTTGCAAATTTTGAGCTGAAATGGACAACTGTCTATTTTTAGCAAGTTTAGCTTCAGGTGCAGATATGCGAAGTTTTTCAGTGCATGTCTGGAGATTCTTTTTGGGTTTTCTGAGACCTACGCAGTGATATAACATGCAAAATGAGACAATGACTTTCAGTGTTCAGCCTTTGGAGGCTATTTTTAGGGTTTTGCATGTTTGGAAATTCTTTGTGGGTTTTTCAAGAGCTACGCAGTGATGTGACATGCAAGGCAAGATGATCAGTTTTCAGAGACTTACTATTTTTAGCAGGTCCATTCCGGTAGCTGCCCAGTGCATCAGAATCATAAATAGGGTGAAGTGCAACAAAAACGAAGTTAAACGGAGGTCATTTGATATACATGCAAGTCAAATTAGGGTTTCCAGCTTCGGGACCCAAAAAGAGGGGTAAAAAGTCAGAATTTTCAAAAACCGGTGTATCCCACTACGATCAGTATTTCCCAAGTTGTCCACCGGTAAAATTTGAAGGCAATCGGAGCACTTACTATTTATAGTAAGACGTTCAAGAAACTGGCTAAAAATAGTAAACCAGCAATAGGTGGCAGTGTGAACGGGCAAGTCATCCGATGAGGAGCACGTCATTTGAATTTCAAGTCAAACGAAGTTGTGGAGGTCTCAGAAATAGGCAGTTACTATAAATAGTAAACCACCTTCAGAAATGTGCTATTTTTAGCAGGCCAGCTCAGGATGGCAGTGTGAACAGGCTGACAAGGTCATGAAGGTCCTGTGTTCAAAATTTCAAATCGATCTGAGCTTCAGAAGTGTGAAAATTGAGGGACTTACTATAAATAGCAGGGAATGGATAAATAGCCAGAAGCAGATGAAAATTCAAAGTGTTGAAAATATCCTCCTGCCACCTCCAAATGCGCCCTCTTCACAAGCATGAGATGAAAATTTTTCTAAGTATTGAGTTCGCCCACCTTAACCCTCCATATGCGCCCACTTCAATCTAGTTGTTGAAAAAGTTTCTAAGGCGTCGGTAATTGATCCACCTCCATAGGTGAAATGCGCCCATCCCTCTCACCCCCTCAAATGCGCCCATGTGCATGCAAGGAAGGAAGTCAAAGGCGTTGAAGTTAAATCCTTCTACATGTCTCAAATGCGCCCATATCAAGAAAAGGTCAACAAGTCAAAGGCGTTGAAGGTGTTTATCCTTTACCCCATGTGAAATGCGCCCAACTTAGCCTAGAAAAGACAAATTTTTAAATCCTCTTGAACAAGTGAAATGCGCCAAGCTTAGAAGGAAGTCAACAAGTCAAATGCGTTGAAAAGTTCCATCCTCCTCCATGCATAAAATGCGCCTAAGTGAAGGTGAAAATAAGAGTAATTGCCAAGATGTTATGTTAAACAAGGTAAAGTTGGTGAGAGGAGTTACCAAGGCGTGGTGAAAGTCTTCGTCCATGTGGAGATTATTTCTGGGTTTTTGGAGACCTACGCAATGATATAACATGCAAAACGAGACAATGACTTTCAACATTAAGCCTTCAGAGGCTATTTTTAGGGTTTGCATGTGGAAATTTTTTTCGCATGTCTGAACATTCCTTGTGGGTTTTTCGAGAGTTCGCAGTGGTATAACATGCAAACTAGGATTAGGACTTTTTCGGGAGCCGTCTTCAGAGGCTATTTTTAGGGTTTGCATGCAGGGCTTTTTAGCACATGTCAAGTTATTCTTTATGGGTTTTTCAAGAGCTACGCAGTGATGTGACATGCAAGGTAGGATGATCACTTTTTAGAGACTTACTATTTTTAGCAGGTCCATTCCGGTAGCTGCCCAACAGATCAGTATCACAAACGGAGTAAAGTGCAACAAAAACGAGGTCAAACAAAGGTCATTTGATCGACATGCAAGTCAAATTAGGGTTTCCATCTTCGAGACCCAAAATGAGGGGTAAAATGCTAGAATTTTCGAAAACCGGTGTATCCCATTGCAATCAGTATCTTTCAAGCTATCCACCGGTAAAATTTGAAGGCAATCGAAGCACTTACTATTTATAGTAAGGCACTTCTGAAATGGGCTATAAATAGTAAGTCAGCAGCAGGCGCTAGTGTGAACGGGCAAGTCTATCAATGAGGGTCACACCATCCAAATTTCAAGTCAAACGGAGTAGGGGAAGTCATGAAACTGAGCAATTACTATAAATAGTAAAGCACCTTCAGAAACATGCTATAAATAGCAGGTTAGCTCGAGATGGCAGTGTGAACAAATCATCTAGGTCATGAAGATCCTGTGGCGCGAATTCCAAATCAATCCAAGCTTTAGAAGTGTGAAAATCAAAGGACTTACTATATATAGTAAGGCATGAGCTGGCAGAAGGAATGAAAAACGCCTAAGGCAAAGTTAAGTCCAGCAGGACCCTCAAAATGCGCCCTCAAGCTGGTAGAAGTGAGAAATTTTTTCTAAGTTTGAGTCAAATCCTGCTTGACCCCCAAAATGCGCCCTGTCTTGAAGATGGTGATGGAAAAATGCCTAAGTCAAAGTTAAGTCCAGTAGGACCCTCAAAATGCACCCTCAAGCTGGCAGAGGTGGAAAATTTTCTAAGTCTGAATGTCTATCCTGCTTGACCCCCAAAATGCGCCCAAACATCTTGAAGCTGGTGATTGAAAAAATTTCTAAGTGTGAAGTCTTGTAGGGGTCTCCAAATGCGCCCAAGGAAAGAAGTGATGGCTGAGAAATTTCTAAGGCGTGAGTTAAGTCCACCTCTACCCCTCAAATGCGCCCTCATCTCAGCTGTGAATGGAAAATATTCTAAGTGTTTGCAAAATCCTCCTTGACCCTCAAAATGCGCCCTTAGCTCAAGCAGGTGATGGAATAAAAATCTAAGTGTTAGTTACATTCTGTAGGCTCCCCTAAATGTGCCCTCATGCTAGGAGGTTGATAGAAAAGTTTCTAAGGCATTGAAATTGGAAGCTCCAGCATCAGAATGCGCCTTGAGAAGAAGGGGAGACTTCAAAATATTCTAAGTGTTTTTAATTTTAAAGCTTGACACTCCATATGTGCCTAAGGAGAGGAGAGGGTGATTAAAAATCTCTAAGGCATTGAAATTAGAAGTTGACACCTCCAAATGCGCTTGGGACAAGAGTTGAGTATTGAAGGAATTTCTCTAAGGAAATTGGAAGTGTAGAGGGCTAAATGCGCCCAACTTGAGCAAGTGATTGGAAAATATTCAAGTATGGAAAAATGAAAGTGAAGAGGGTTAAATACGCCCAAGTGCCAAGAGGTAGCTTAAAAATTTCTAGGGCAAGTTGAAATGGAAGTTCAAAGATAGTAAATGCGCCTAGCTTGTGAAGGTAATGAAAAATGTTTGACTCCACCTCAAGTATGCCTAAAGGAGAAGTAAGAATAGACTTTGGTGAGAAATCTTTTTCAAAGGTTGAAAAATAAAAAAAATTAAATGTAACCCTTCGTTTGTAGACCCATGGATTTGATGTTTTCTGAAGGGAATTTTCTTCCGGGTATCGGACATCTTCGACAAGGAATGGATTCTAAAGTTTTCCACACTTTGCCAAGGCCTTTAGGATGAATATTTTCCATGGGAACCTAATTGATGAATTTTCTAAGGGGAAAATTTAAAAAATTTCTAAGGCAGGAAGGATAAAATGTTGAATATAAAATGCCTCAAATGGTGAATTTGAAGTTGATTGCCTAGGTGAATTTGATCGAATTCTTTGTGAAAATAGTCTTCTTGAGCCAGAGATGAATAAAATCAAAGTTGTCAACGCCTCAGGTGGTGAAATAAATTTCTTGAAGGAGATGTAGTTGAAGTTAACACTTTGAAAAGATGATTTAAAAAGTGCATCTCTTAAATACGCCCTTGAGGAAGATGAAATTTGTCTAAGGCATTGAAAATTGATGTATAGGTGTTATATGCCCTAGCCTACAGATGTTGAAAAATCATGAAGAAAGCAAAGTTGGCTAGAGAAAAACAATGAACCCTATCAGATCCGGAGATCACTTAGGCCTTGGGAGTCAAAGCACGAAAATTAGGTAAGTAGGGTGAGTTTATATTATGAAGTGTTATGATGCTCTTCTCCTTGCTTGTTTTGCAAGAGGAACGTCGAGACCAAACGGTGTTGACTTGAAGAGATGGAACGGATACTCCAAGACAATGTTACAACCTCGAAAGAAGAAAAGTTGCATGTTGGAAGAAATGGCTAAGTGTTGCACCCAACACAGTCAGGCAAGTGGCAAGGAGTAATAATCGAATCCAAGACAAGAAAATATTTCAAGTTCAGAATAGAGGGAAAGATGGAAACCCAAAAGTTAATGGTCACCATCAAGTACTTCAAAGTTGAAGAACAACATCAAGGAGGAAAATCATCGTCGAGCAGGAAAAAAGGTTGCAAGCTTGAAGTTAGATCAAGAACGTGCCTGCCATATCTATTCAAGGAGTTGAAGCAGTGACTACCAGACTCATCAAATTTGCAGTTGAGAAGAGGAATAAGAACAATGCGAACGTGTCTATGGATGAGAATCTTCTAGAGGATGGTGGACATTAATTGTTCATTTATTACTCCACTCCTCTTTTTAGGGTTAGGGCTGAGGTGGCACAATTTGGGCCATCCATCTGATTGTAATTTGAGCCGTCCGCTGGACTTGGCCAGCTATAAAAGGGGCATCCCCCCTCATTTGTATCATTAGAAATTAGAATAACAGAGAAGGAATAGAGAGAGATTGATCTAATAGAGGGTGGCATAGATAGATTGGTAGAGTAGATTGAAAAGGAAGGAAAGTTTTCCATTTGAATACTTTGTAAGAAGTTGTTGTGAACACTTTCATAATAAAAGAGTTTTCATTGATGGTGATCTCTTCTTTGTTATGAGTAGCTAGCGAGGCTTCTTCGTCCTTCCAATTCACGTAGCTTAAAGTAAAGTAGATTTCATTTCTTGCAAGTACTTAGTGATTGTGGAATACGGTGCTCGATTTGAATAGAACTTCGCTTATCCATACCACTAGCGGGCTCGCCTTGCATAGTCAACTGGAACATTGTGAACTTAACTTCGATTATGGTTTGTATGTTGGCATGCATCCTTGTGATGGTGTCTTCATGCTGAACTGTGATTTGAATACCTTTGATTACTCCTCTGAAGATTGCACCAGTTTTGTGGAAGCTGTTCGAAGCGAGGCAAAGCAAAACCTGGTTGAAGTCTGCGAGAATTGATTGCCATGTCCCACGCCTTAGAGTAGATTAGAACCTTCTCATCCCTACAACCATTTTAAATTTAGAACATTTTTGGTTAGTATTAGGAAATTTGCACTTACCCGATAAATCATTCGAACTGCATGAAAGCTCTTAATCTGCTGTTTGCTGCCTGCTACCGAACAATTGTGTAAGTCTCCTTGAAATACCAGAAAAATCACATCGAGCCAACTGACACTATCCACTGCATGAAAGAACCTTGGAGTTGAATGCATGATCTTTCTAGCAATCTTAGCATGCAGGAGATTTTGTTCAAGAGAGGATAGAGTTGTCGTTGGCAACTTTATTCTGTGTTGGTGCGGTCACGAAAATCACATCAACACTGTTGATAGAAGCTAAGGTAAAACTAATTGAGTATTTACAAAATGTACACCACACTTACGAAATGGGGGGGGTGTGTCACATTCATGCTTCTCTCTTTTTTCAAAGAAGATGTTTTACAATGCTTCACAGTTGATAGTTTTGATTCGAAATAACTTTAAACTAAAAACAAAGCAGTAATGCCAATACCTCTATCTTGTCAAAGAAAAGCATAGAGATACCAGGTATGATAATAATAAACAAATAAAAGAAAGAGAGAAAAGCTCACGAAGGCACAAAGTCGTTCCGTAGCTTTTCAATGATGGATTTGTGAGAACTGTAACATTTGTTGTATTAAAAGCACAAAGTCTTCTTAGATACAACAATTCCTCAAACAACATGAACGATTACAAGCACAAAGTCTTGTAGATCATTCAACAATAGTATCCAAACGTAAATGTAAATTCAAATAAAGAATGTAACACAAAGTTTACATAAATCTATTTGAAGCCCTTCAAATCTCATCTACTAACCACTACCAATATGATCAATCCACAAGATTATCGATTCCAATGCAAAGTATGGTATGCAATTCTCTTCTTTATTGATCAGATTTTCATTCACAAATGTGAACACAAAGTTTCACAAATCTGCTTCCAAAAGGGCAGCACTTCGTTGCAAAATACTAAAGGTAAAGATTACAGTAGAAATCCCTTTTATTTATAAAAGAGAGGGAAGAGCAAATCTAGGAAATTAGTTGAGTAAAATTAGGAAGTTAGGTGAGCTAATTTAGGAAAATCTTACCTAACTTTGACTAAGTCAAAATGTTGTCCATTTTTGTGGAACTACATCTTAGATTTTCAGTGTAATTACATTTGCTAAAAAGACATTTAAGATGTCAAAAACTATTTACAAGATGCATAAAGGGAAGTATCAAAAAGTTCAACATTGGAGATCAAGAGTCTTCATGGTTCTTTGCTTTGGGCGAGAAAGTCTTCATACTTCTTCTTGGTCTCCTGTATGAACACATCATCTAGGCTGACTGTGCAATCTACAAGGGTGTGAACTCTTGTGTTCGACCTTCTGGCGGATGAATGGATTTTCTTGCCCCTGTGATGCATGTTGAGATTATCAATGGTTAGTCGTGTATCACAAATGACATGCATTGAGGCTTTGGAAAAGCTAGCATCCTCAACTTGCTACATGACGGCTTATTGGTAGATCTTGGAAAGTTCACTGGCTGGGAGGAAAATATGGTTTTCTTCAAGAAGCTTGCCCGACAACTCCCTGATTCCCTTCTCCAGGATAGCACGATGTCCTTCGACACCTTCTTGAACATGGTGAAGATCTTTGATAAGAGATTTGATCACATTGATACGGTGCTTGAGTGATTCTCTTACCTCTACATATTTTTCCTTGTCGGGAATTACCCCAACTTGCACCAATTTACTGAGCTTTGCCTGTTTCATCTGTGACCAAAATGATAGGCATTTTTCCATCTCTTTTTGCTCTTGAGTAAAAATACTTTTTTCCTTATCAAGCTCTAATTTGATCTTGGCTATTTGTGTGGCCTTCTCATCTGCAGCAACTATTACTTGTGAACCATGTTGTATTAATTCATCAATGAAATCATACAATGCTTGTAATGTCCCCGTTTTTAGCACTTCACTTTTCAGTGATTGATAGCCTTTTCCCAATGTGCTGTCAGCTAGTCAGTGGCAGAATTAGGGTTTCTGGCTGCTTGATGGGTTCTCTTGAAGATTCAAGGTTTTGCTTGTTGGAGTTTGGGTGTTTGGATTATGGATTCCTTCTGGGTTTTCAGAGAGCTTCGCAGAGGTATGACTTGCAACTGCGTCAGGCAACCTTTCCGAACTTACTATTTTTAGTAAGTTATGACGGCTACATCTCAGAGTTTGGGATTTTGGATTGCGGTTTCTTTCTGTGTTTTCAGAAAGCTTCACAATGGTGTCGCATGCATTGCATTCTGAGAAACTTCTTGAATTTACTATTTTTAGTAAATTCTATTTTTAGCAGTGGTCCAGTCAGCATCAGCTCAGTAGGCTTTCCTCTTCTGACAGTTCAGTTGGTAATATCGTTTTGGTCTTTTGATGCATTTTCTGGAGAGATAAGTATTTTAATTAAAATAATGTTATATTATATTATTATAACCCCTTGGCCTAGCTTCATGACTTTAAGTTGTTCTGAAAAGGGGGACCTCATGGGTGGACGCATCATCAGGGAAGGTTTTAATATTTCTAAAGTCAAATATTGCTCTTGGAGGTGGGACGCCAACTTTTGGAGAAAATATAATTTTAAATTAAAGAAAAATTGCCTTCATGAAAAAGGACGCCATTTTGAAGGAAGAATGGGTCAAGTCAAAAATCCTAAAAGCATCTTGAAGTTAGGGCGCACCTTCTGGAAGCTTCTGGAGGGTCTTCTCAAAATTATAAAAAGGGAGCCTTGGGTCTTCATTTAGCATCTTTTTTCTACAGTAATGTTACTCTGCCGGAATGGTATTTGGATTGCTTCGAGGAATGAATGCCTCCTAGCCTTGGCTCGACTTCATGCTTGAGAGATAGCATCTAGTGGAGAATATAGTTTTCTTGTGAGAGAATTTGTAGTGAGGATTGCTTGTTGCATTTTGGTTTGCATATGTAGTTCAGTTTCATGCATTGTAGTGGTTTTCTGGAGTTGCTGATGAACATGGCTGATCTGTAGTTTCAATCATATATTTGAAAATAAAATTATTCTGGTTCTGGGTACTGTTTCATTGTGTTTCCTGGGCAAGGGCGCCCCTTTGTGCTAACTTGCAGATTTTTTAATGGAGAGCTTGAATTTATAAAGAGAAATCGCCCCTTCTTGCATAGCCGCCCCTCTTTGGATTGCATTGGGAAGAGTGATAAATAATTGCTTAGATTTGAGTGTGATTTCTTGTAGGTGTCTTGGTTGCCTTCTTTATAGGAAGCCTTTGCATTTGGTTTGAGGTCATTTGGTTGTATATTGAGGGAGTTGTGAGTGAATTAGTGGTTCCTGGTGTTGCTGATAAAGCTTTTCAAGTGCAGGTCTGTCACAAATCAGAATGTCAAGACTGATCTTTTGAGTGGAGTTTGGGGCCTTAGCATACTGGTTAAGCAAGGAAAAGTCTTCTACATTGTTGCAGCATTAATTAGTCCTAATCTTATGCTCCTGGTAGACGATTTTCTATTATATTGTAAGCTGAACAGTAGTACTGTCAGCATCTCTTCTCATCTCTTCTTCATCTTTGTAATGCCCACTGAATAAGTGGAAGAGGCTGGCTTGCCGCCTATTTACATTTGAGTTGCATTGTAATACTTAGCATCTCCGCCATATGGTAGCTCCATTCCCATTTTGGGTTTGAAAGCACATGCTTGGCGTCGAGTTTACTTTCAGCAATTGTAGTTGGTAGTGATCCTTTGACCATATGTTCGTCCATCTTGGGCACATTCTTGGTTAGAGTTACTTTCCAGTTGCAGTTTGAATTAATGTACTGACGATCCTCTTGCCATATGACAACCTCTCTCATGTTGAGATTGAGTGCGCATTCTTGGCAACGAGTTACTTTGTGACTGCTGGTTTCATTTATCTAACCCTAACGGGTGCTTCTGCATTGTTGTGTTATTGGCAAAAATTGAAAAAAATTGGTTCGGGATATTTCAATGCTTTACCTTTGGAGGCAAACTTTTCTGCCTTCCGTACTGCTGGTTCTTCAAGGTTTTCAATAGCCATGGGTTGGATATTTCCTGAAGAGTTTGCAAGTCTCCTCAAAACAACTGCATATCATTCAACCTTTCGATTGTACATGTCTTGGGCTTGCTCCATTTTGTCAAGCCTTCTTGCCAGGGCATCCAAGGTTACTTGTGCATCTACCTTTGCACTTTCATTCATGACCTTGCCAAGCTAGACTCTTGTTATGGTGTAGTCCTCCATATTTACATCTCCTTCCTCTTGTGAGGCGGTATACCAATTTCCGCGAACTTATGGCCAGTTTTATCAACATGGAGTTTGGAATGTACCTTTTCCTTTTCTTCCCCTTGGATTTTGGAGGGGCTATCTCTTCAAGATCGAGTTCCTCTAGGGAGATCATTTTCTTTTTCCTCTTCGATACTTGAGATACCAACCAAGGGGGAAGAGAGGAAGTATGAGCTTCTTGGCTGGCTGTCAACTCTTTTGTCACAACTGCTTCTGTAGGAATGACTGGTATGGTGACAATTGGAGTAGTGTTTATCATGACTGTACTAGTAGATTGCACACCAAGTTGACCATGCAAGGATTCATTCATGAATCTATTGAATTCAGCCTCAAAAGTGATGTCATAAGATGGAGATGAAAAGCTGGGAATGGATGATAGAGGACTTGACAAAATATCAACCGTTTGTGTATTTGAAACTGATGGAGTATCAAGCACAGTCGATGTTGCAGGAGGAATGGAGATGTCCACTGCATGTATGGTAGATGTGGGGTGAGGTGATGTAGGAAAAGGTGGTGGAGTGTTTGGATTAGGTGTGAGGAAAATTTGAAGTTACGAGTGATGACGTTTGGGGAAAATCTTCAACAACATTCTCATGTGGAGATAGAGTATGTTCTTCGTCATGCTCGAGTTCCTGTTTATCACCTTCTTGTTCTTCAGACTCTTGTTCACCTTCTTGATCTTCAGACTCTTGTTCACCTGGGGAATCTTCTTCCTCATTAGAGTCTTCTTCTTGAGAATCTTCTTCTTGAGCAGATTCTTCACTTGAATTTTCTTCTTCGAAATCTATCTCTTCAGAAATGGGCCCTTTTCCTTTGGAGTGAGATGTTTTAGATTCCGTGGCTTCTCCTTCTTGACCTTCCTGCGTATCCTTCTTGCCAACAGTGAAATTTATTCTAGGGCCTCTTCGAGAAGAAGAGGGAATAGCCGCCTGCTTATCTTTCATGCGGAGTTCTTGTTGTTGGTTGACTTTTGCTCCAGGTATTTCTCCTTCCGACTCTGTCTTGAAGGCTTCCTCTTGCATATGGCATCCCAAAATCAATGGAGAACTTGTAGTTAACGAAGCAATCACGCACATTGACTCTTCAATCAGGGTTGGCGCCATAACTAACACTCCCACCTCCAAACTCATACTTATTCAAGCCTAGGTGTCCCAACTTCGTTATTCTTTGCAGGTTGAAGCTAAAAACAAATACTTTTCTCTCCAATTCCCTTTGAAGGATCTAACGGAGGCCATTTTCTGTGTTCTTCGCAGTTCCAGGTTCAGGTTGCACAGAGGAAAAGTTTTCCATACTCCATCTTTCCAATACGTTCTTGCCAGGAATTCATCAGATTGGGTTTATACAGAGGCATTTTTCTTGAGGATTGAAAGAGGCAGTTTATAACTTCTATCCTTGTCTTAGATTTTCTCTCGCATGTCTAGGAAAATACATTTTTCCACATATTTGATCAAGTCGGTTTGTTCAACATAGAATTGGCAACAAAACCCACGTGCCAAAATGTTTTGGAGAAATCGCCTCGCTGCCCCCAGTTTTTTGGGTTTCTATTAAAATTTGTCTTTTTCAGAAACTAACAAATTGGGTTTGCTTAGCATAGAGGCGCCTAAAATACCCATGTGCCAGAATTTTCTGGGAAAAATAAGCCCCGCTACCCCCTGCAGCTTTTGCCTCGAAGGGTTGTTGCATGTCAAAGGAAAGTCACATTTTTTAATTTCTGACATTCTGGGTTCGTTGAAAAAGGATATTCCCAACAAAACCCACGTCTCAAAAATGTTTAGAGAAAATTTCCCTTTGAGAAGCTATTTTTAGCCTCACCAAAAAAAGTTGCCTGAACATATCTGTGTTTACAGTCAACAATCAAGTTTTTCAAAATGCAATTCTCTTAGGTTGAATACAAGACCAAAATGGTCTTACTCCACGATTTTCTGGGAACGACTGGCACCAATTTGCATCAAGTGCATTCGGAGCTTGACTTGAATGCTTTGGAGGGCATAGATCAGAATGCACTTCATAACATTGAGAAATCTGGTTTGCTTGGGGCAGCCTCACTTCCCATTTCAGCACAGAGCATCAAATTTGTAATTGCTTGCGTAAAGCATTACAACTCGACTACACGAGAGATTTAATCAGTGGATGGGAGAGTAATATGCAGTATCAAGCCAAAGGACATTGAGAAGTGCTTCGGTATTCCTCCAAATGCAAACAATTTGGTCATGTCCATTGTAGAGTGTGAAAGGGCTTTCAACACCAGGAAAGAACAATGTCAGAAAAGAATGGCAGAAAGGTAGCTCAAACAAAAGAGAAATAATTTGCCAAAGAATGTAGGTCGTGGAGAATTCAGAAATGAGTACTGTCATGTCCTCAAAATGCTAATGCTAAATATGAGATGTTGAAACACAAATAACAAAATCAAATAAACATCAAAATAAAAATTAAAAAAAAAGAAAAAATAATTGCCATATGAATACCATTACTATAATTATTATAATTGAGATATAATTACCATTTAACCATTAATATCATAGATAAACATTATAATTATGATAGAAGTATTATAAAATAACATAAATATAATATATGGTATTTATAAATATCATTATAAGTATTATAACTGTAATACATGATATGAATAGAAAAACCTATTTCCTAAACTAAATAAACAACTGAATAAATACCAATAATATTCATAAATGAATAAATATTAATATGAATACCCCACAAAGATATTTATTTCTAATATAAATATTAGAGATACTAAAGCAATTATATTTGAAACTATAGATAAAGCAATTCTAAGCATACAACAATCCTTAGTCTATTGGATCCTAAAAGCAGCAATTATAAAAAGAAGCGATGCAACCCTCCTTGCCACAACAATTATAAAACAACGATTGTACCAAGGGTCACCTACTTAATCATAATTGAAAGTGCATCGATTAATTAAGAGAAACTAGCAATTAACCTAGACAAAAAGACATGCCTTTTTAAGAGAGGCGATTAATATAAAGAGACATGCCCCTTAAGAAAGAGCCGTGACATTTGACCTAGTGGGGGATATTAAAGGAGGAATGCTCTCAAGCAATGGGCATGGATGGATAGATGAATAAAAGGGTGGAATATATGAGTATATTCAAAGGAACCCCTACAGATCAGCAGCAATACATTAACAGCAAGTTAAATATAATAATATAAAGACATAATATATATATATATATATATATATATATATATATATATATATATATATAGATGTATGTATGTATGTATTCAAACCAAGAAATTATTGTAAATTGAAAGTAGTTGGGAATAAGAATATATAGATATATTATTCATAATGTTACATCCCGATTGTATAGTTACTATTGCATAGGAAGTGCATTGTAATGTTTGAATCTTTTAGATGAATAAAACATATTATTCTTGTGATCAATTGAATGTGTCCTAATTAAAATGATTGTCTCATTTGTCCGATACTTCTATTGATGATTAATGTTACATACAATTATGGAATAATGTTATTCTAACTTGTGAAATGTTTTTACCTTGTTATGAGCATATGACTGCCGATGTCATGTCATGGTGTGCAGGTATGAAGACTGTTCCTCCGGACAGAGGAGAGACATCATTCGGGGAGGAACTTGGTTGGGTAAACAGTAACGATTACCAAATTGAGCATACACCCACACGTCAGTATAGGCTCTAAGAAACCAAGTTAGTTATGTTGGTTTAGATAAGTCATCCTTAGGCTTTAGGAGTTATGTTTACTTCTTTATGCTTTGAAAATGATGATTACTCATTTGTCTGACTTATTGTGCTTTAACCTTAATGTGGAAAACGTGAATGGATATACGTTAATAGGTGAAGTGAGTATGTGTATACATGTATATAATGTACACGTATCCATATGTATATACATGTCAATACATACGTATGCTCAGCAGATGGATATGCCCTTACGTACTTGTTGACGTGGTTTTTGCGACCGCACCAACACAGAATAAAGTTTCCCAACGGATACCCTATCCTCTCTTGAACAAAGTTTCTTGTATGCTAAGATTGCGAGATAGATCATACATTTAACTCCAAGGTTCCTTAAGTGCGAATAGTCTCAGTTGGCTTGATGTGATTTTGCTGGTATTTCAAGGGGACTTACACAATTGTTCGACAACTTGACAACAGACAGTAGACTAAGGGCTTTCATGCAATTTGGATGATTTGGCAAGTGAGCACAAGTTTCCTAAT
This sequence comes from Sequoia sempervirens, assembly GCA_007258455.2. Lineage (NCBI taxonomy): Eukaryota > Viridiplantae > Streptophyta > Pinopsida > Cupressales > Cupressaceae > Sequoia > Sequoia sempervirens. The sequence continues at coordinate 244,944 of VDFB02256882.1, forward strand.
TCTAACCAGAAATGAACTGAAATTTAAAAGAGTGTAGGGCCTAAGAAGTTTATGTTCTACACTAGGGCATAGGACATGGCGAACAATTCTTACAGACTTCAACCAAGCTCCGTTTTGCCTCACTTCGGACAGCTTCCGCATAACTTGTGCAATCTTCAGAGGAGTGACTCAAGATGTTCAGATCACGATTTAGCATGAAGACACCATCACAACGGCGCATGCCAACATATAAACCATAATCGAAGTTAAGTTTCACAAAGTTCCAGTTGACCACGCAAGGCGAACCCACTGTCAGCGAGCCCGCTAGTGGTATGGACAAGTGAAGTCTTGTTCAAATCGAGCACCACATTCCACAATTGCTAAGTACTTGCATGAAATGAAATCTACTTTACTTTAAGCTACTTCAAGATGCTACGTGAATTGGAAGGACGGAGAAGCCTCAACAACTACTCATAACAAAGAAGAAATCACCATCAATGAAGATTCTTTTATTATGAAAGCATACATGACAACTTCTTACAAAGTATCCAAAGGGAAGAATTTCCTTCCTTTTCAATCTAAACTACTCTACTTTCTACTCTATCAATTTCCCTCTACTCCTTCTCTGCTATCCTAACTCTGATTTAATTCTCCTTCTAATGATGTAAAAATGAGGGGGACTCCCCCTTTTATAGTTGGCCAAGTCCAACAGACGGCTCAGATTACAATCAGCTGGATGGCCGAGATTGTGCTACCTCAGCCCTAAACAAGATTCACCCTAAAAACCGCCACAATGGAGAGTGGGGCAATAAATGAGCAATTAATGGCCACCATCTTCTAGAAGATTTCCGTTTGTAGACGCGTTCACACTGTTCCTAATCTTCTTTCTTGACATTGTTCTTTAACTTCTTTGTCACTTGGGTTATACTAAGTCTCAACACTTAGCCATTTTTCGCAACTTTTCTTCCTTCGAGGTTGAAATGTCATCTTGGAGTACTTGCTTCATCTTCCTAAGTCATCACTGCTTGGTCTCGACGTTCCTCCTGCAAAAACAAGCAAGGAGAAGAGCATTAGAACACTTCATAATATAAATCCATCCTACTTACCTGATTTTCATGCTCTAACTTCCAAGCGTTCATCGCCTTCACTAGCCAACTGTTTCCTTGTTCATAATTCTTCATGCCTTAGCCAAATTTCCAACCCATCTTGTATTCTGCCTGGGTGTACTTCACTCTGATATTTTATCCAATTCAGGCTTGAGAAAAAAAATGCTTTCATCAGGAACTCGATCAAAAATCATCCAGGTGCCCAACTTCAAATTCATCCACCAAGGCATTTTATCTTCACAAACATTTCTTTCCTTGCCTTAGAAAAATTTTCAAACTTTTACTTTGGAAATTCATCAACCCGGTGCCCATTTAAAATCTTTACCTCAGAACCCTTAGCAAGCTGTGGAAGACCTTAAAATCCATTCCTCATCGATAATCTTCAATACCTAGAAGAAAATTTCTTTCAAAACTTGTCGAACTCATGGGTATACAACGAACGGGTTCATTTATTTTATCTTGAATTTTGAACCTTGGAAAAATAATTCCTTATGAAATTTAAATCCGTTCTTTTCATCCGTGAACATCTTGTTGCTCCGACTTGGAGAATTTTTATTGTTCCTGCACTGCCAACATCTTCTGACTCCATCACTGGCAAAATTCACTCGGACTTCAGGAAAATTCATCACTTCACTAGACTTAGGCGTTTTTCTCCTAAGGAAAATTTCTTTGCCTTAGAAATTTTTTTGAATCACTCAGCACTCCTGAAAATTTTACCTTAGAAAATTTTATTTCATCCTCCTGTGGTGAGAAATTTTTTAATGTTTCAACTCACTTAGAAATTTTTCTTTTAAATGCCAAGGGCACATATTGTACCACGAAGGACATTTTCATTTAAAAATCCCAACGCCTAGCATATTATTTTTATTCATATCACCTTGCACTTGGCGCATTTAGCTTGTCATTGTTGTGACCTTTTCACACATCGCCCCATTCAAAATGGGGACCCCTAAATTTTTGCTCCGTTCTGGTCTTTTGGCTTTGATTTCTGTCTTTCTCTCTCGTTCTGCTTCTTTTCTGCTATCTGCTTTTCTGGGGACGTTCCCGTCAGCAAGCTTGAACGTAAGATTCGACCAAGTCTGAAATTAGGGTTTCATGTTTTTAGGTCACATTGAGGTCAAATTGAGTTGATTATTTAGCTTTTGAGCCTAGCAGAATTATTACCATGTTTTCAGCAAGCAACCCCTAAATGTTCACTGAGTTCTGCCAACTTTCTATTTTTAGTAAGTGTCAGTTTAGGGTTGATTTTCTTAGGATTTTCGCATTTTGGCAACTTCATAGCACTCCGAGCACTCCAAGTTCACTTTTGACAGATTTTGAGCAAAAACGGACAACTTGCTATTTTTTAGCAGTTCTGCCTTCGGAGGCAATTTTCAGGGCTTAAACGCAGAATCTTTCAACGCATGTCCGGAGATTCCTTGTGGGTTTTTCGAGACCTTCGCGGTGATGTGACATGCAAAGTATGATGATGACTTTCAGCATTCGGCCTTCGGAAGCCGATATTAGGGTTTGCATGCAGACATTTTCAGCGCATGTTGGCATTTTCTTTTTGGGTTTTCCAAGAGCTTCGCGACGATGTAACATGCAAGTGGAACTGACCACTTTTCAGAAACTTACTATTTTTAGCCAGTGCGTGCATGTTGGAGATTTTTCTGGGTTTTTTCTGGGTTTTTCAGGATTTTCCGGGCAGTATGACATGCAGGATCATCCGACAGACGGTTGATCACCTTTCGGGCCGCTTTCTATTTTTAGCAGGTATCACTTGGGCAGCAGCTCGACGCTTCAAAACTACAAACTGACTATCATGCAACTGAAATGACGTCAAACGGAGCTCATCTGAGCGACATGCACAAAATTAGGGTTTCGAGCTTCAGAGCTAAAATTGAGGAGTCAGAGGTCAAAATGTTCAAAACCGAAGTATCCATCACGATCAGCATCCTTTCGAGTGTCTGCTGGCCAAATTTGAAGGCAATCAGAGGACCTGCTATTTTTAGTAAGGTGCTCCGGGCACAGGCTATAAATAGAAAGTTGATCTTGGCATCCGCGTACACAGGCAAGTTCACCAGCGATGGGCACACTGTCCGAATTTCAAAGCAAACGGAGCAAGGAAGGCCTCTGAAACAGGCACTTACTATAAATAGTAAGTCACCTCAGCAGCAGCTATAATTGGCAGGTCAGCACCAAATCTCAACAAATGCAGGTCAAGCACGTGATGAGGAGCCTTTGGCGCAAATTCCAAGGCAAACAGAGTTACAGAGAATCGAAAATCAGACAATTGCTATTTTTAGCAGGTCAATTAGGGTTTCCTAAAATCAAGGGCGGAACCCGACAGTCACACAGGGTCAGCATCCGACGGCGATCACCATGTTTCGGGCATTCAATACGCAAAACTTGAAGACTTTCTGAGAAGTTGCTATTTTTAGCAGGTTACTAAAAATAGCAGGTACAAACGGACATCAGGCGCTGACAGAAAAGGTTAGTCGAAATTCAAAGCAAAGTAAAAATCAGGCATCAGGAGTCAGCATCCAGTCAACGGCGCGAAATTTCAAGAACTTTCTAAAAATAGAAAGTCAGGGTGAGTTAGGGTTGACCACGGAAAATCAACTCAAATCTGGCAACAGGCGCAAAATTGTGCTAAAATGGATAAAATTTCGAGTCCGACATTAAAGCTCACTTTGAAGGCTGAACGGAGGCGGAAAATGGCTAAGTCTGGAAAATTGGACGGAGACCCTGCCAAATGCGCCCAAGGTCATGGAGGGAGTAAAATGACAAAAATTTCACTAAGTGTCAGAAATTGAACGTAGCCATGGTCAAATGCGCCTAAGCAGGTGGAGGAAGTGGAAAATTTTCTAAGGCATTTAAATTGAGCGTAGACAGGGTGAAATGCGCCCAAGAAGGTTGAGGACTCAAAATTTCACTAAGTACCAAAACTGAACGTTGATCCTAGCAAATGCGCCCTTGGGTGTTCAAGACGGGAAATTTTCTAAGTGTCAAAAGGTGAAAGTTGACTATGCTATTTGCGCCTTGATGCTTGCTAGGTCAAATGCGCCCAAGGTCATAAGGGAGTAAAATGATGAAAATTTTCTAAGGCATTTAAATTGAGCGTAGCTATGGTCAAATGCGCCCTGGAGGATAAAGTGAGCCTTGAAAATTCTAAGTGTTTAAAATGAATGTTGCCCTTGCATTTTGCGCCTAGGGTGGCAAAAATGAAAGTTGGATGTAGTAAATGCGCCCATGACACAAAGTAAAAGTAAAACCTCCCTATCTCAAATGCGCCTAAGTCATTAAAGTGAAAGCTCCAACATTGATATGCGCCTGGAGAGCAAGGACGTGGCTAAAGAGTTTAAGCGTTGGAGATGAAACCTCCACTAGCTATATGCGCCCAGTGTAGAAAATTGGAAGCTAGCCATGCCAAATGCGCCCAAGGCACAAACTTGACGGAGACCCTGCCAAATGCGCCCACTTCAAAGGGGGAAATTAAAGAAAATTCGAAGTGCCAAAACTTGATGTTGCCTATGTAAAATGCGCCTCAAATGCGCCTGGCAAGACAGGGTGATTGAAAGAGTCAAGATAAAAAGCACGACCTAACATATGCGCTTGAGCCTGTGAAGGTATAAGGGAGTGAAATTGTATAAATGTCAAAACGGAAGTTAGGCATGCCATTTGCGCCCCTCTCAAAGCTGGAACCTCCATGTGCTATTTGCGCCTTGAAGCTTAGTATGTAATTTGCGCCTCACTTCCAAAACTGAAAACTAACCATGTCGGATGCGCCTTGCCTTGAGAAGAGTTGGAGGTGAGAAATGTGGTATCTTGCGCCTTGCAAAAGGGGAGAAAGCTGAAAGTTTGCAAACTGAAAGTACCATGTATGAAATGCGCCTTTAAGCTTATGGGCTCGAAATTTGACTAAGACTCCTCTGAAATCAAAAGCACTGTATGCTATATGCGCCCATATCAAAGCTGGAGGTACCATGATCTAAGTGCGCCCATGAAGAAAAGGATTGAATCTTGAAAATTTCTAAGTTATGGGAAATTTGATACTCCAGACACTCATATGCGCCCAGAGTAAATGCCCCAAATGCGCCTAGCTTGGATAGAAAAATTAATAAAATTAAAAAGGCGTTGGATTTAAATGTCCCCTCTCCAGATTGCGCCCAAGGAAGTAAAATAAAAAACGTGGGGATTTAAGATAAAAAGGAATAGTAAAAAATTAAAGGGGCGTTTTAATTCTTTCAAAAAGCAAATAAAATTAAAAGGCGTTTAAAAAGATGGAGATTTTAAATTTTAAATTTTGACTTCAATGGCACTTGAAATTTTTCTCAGCACAATTAAATCGAAAGGCATTCAGGAAGAAATTAAAATTTCTCTTGGCGAGACAGAGAAATTAAATTTAATTAATTAATTTAATTATTTTCCTAAGTCTAATATTAAATTCCCCCTTCGATTTTGACCCATGCGATTTTAAAATTTCGGACGATTTAACAAGGGGAATTTGTTTCGGAAGTCGATTATGGATGGAAAATAAAATAATGCCTAGCCAATTTTGACAATCGATGTCGAATTTTTAAATGCGTTGAAATAATAAATTAAAATGGCGATTAAATTAAAATTTTAATTAATTAAAAATGCCATTTTAAAATTTTAATCGAGATAACTTCAAATCGATGTAAAAATGATTTTCTCGAAATCACTGGAGGTAACTGGCAGTCGGGAGGGAATTTTAAATTTAAATCAAGGAAAGAATCTCCTCGAATAGCAAATTGTCATAATAACTGCCAGACGATGGGAATATTCCCTTTTAAATTTAGCAAATGCGTCAGTCATGATGAAGGGAATAAAAGGCATCTGCTAAAATTAGCGCCAGCCTTTTACTATAAAACTCCGAGGATTTTCATTCTCATCTCACAAGATTCGAAGTTGAAATTTATGCTGGCAAGTTGAGTTGTGAGATTTAATTCGAGAAGTTGCTGAGAGTTCGATTTTTTTTGAAGTTTGAGATTGAAGTTGCTGAAAGTTCGATCGTTGGAGTTGCTGAGATTCGAGATTGCAAGTTGCGAGGTGCTTCGAAGTAAAAGGGTTTAGCATTTTCTTTTTCTTCACGTTATCGAGGTATGTCTTCAAAGCTGCTGAAGCTTTTTATTTTGCTGAAAGTCGAATATGCTTTGAAGTTAAAAGTTGAAATGCTGAAATGCTTTATTTATGCTGAGAGTTAAAATGCTGAGATTGTTGTTGCTTGAACTTTGATTTTTTTTTTTTCGAAGTTGCTTGAAATTGCTGAGTGTTAGATTGTAATGCCTTCGAAGTTGCTGTTTTATAATTTTCGAAGTGCTGATTTTCGATTGCTTTTCAAAGTTGCTGTTTTATAACTTCGAAAAGCTGATTTTAATTTGTCGAAACTTGCTGATTTTAAACTTGCACGTTTAAAAAAACTCTCGAATGTATTTTCTTCGAAGTTGCTGATGTATAACTGTCGAAGAATTGATTTCTGACTTGGTAGTTTATAATTCGATGGCTTGCTGATTTTAATCCGAAATTGCTGATTTTGAATATTGCTGATACTTAACACGCTTTTGAGATTAATGGAGTAAATTTCTCGTGAGGAGTTAAGTTATTTATTCTGGCTACGAGTTGCTGGAGGTTGAAGTTTTAATCTTGAGAAGTCAAAGTTGACTGCTAACGCTACAAACGTGTATTTATTTTTGCAGCCAATTCCAACTGCCAGCCGCCTCACGTGGTTGTCGTTTTTAAAAGTTGATGGAGTAATATTCGCTTTTGTTTTGCAGATGGCTGACGCTGTTGGAACTAGCAAGGCTGGAGCTAAGGCTGCAAACAACGAAGCTGTTAAGGAGAACGCCTCCAGGCAGGCGATTATCAAGGGTTTAAAGAAATCCTTCATCCCAGAGTCGAAGATCATCTCGAAGTATGGCAATTTGACGGACACCAACCTCGGGTCCTTCAACCTCGAGGCCTTCACACGCCGAATGTACGGGCAAGGTGGCAACCTTCCAACGGATGCATCACAGAATATTGTGAAGAGTGGGTTGTACAACGCAGCAGGCTTCCAACCGGCAGTCCGTTGTCCTGAGTTGATCCTCGAGTGCGCCAACTGCTATAATACTGAGGATCGGACTATCACCTCTCCTGGTGGTTTGATCATGGCCAATCTCGCTCCAGATGCAATCGGCGAGGCGTTTGGAATCCTTGCCACGGGCAACATGATGTATAAATCCAAGGCCAAGGCGGATAAGATGTACGCCACAACCTTCGAGAAGTGCATGAAGAGAATAAACACCACATGGATGCGCAAGCCAAAGCCACCGGCTGCCAGGCTACCGAAACAAATAATATCAGAGGAGCTGAAGCAGGAATATTGCGACATCATTATGTTGCTCAGCAGGGTCAATGGTAGCCCACAGTCTTTCATTTTCGAGCCATGGATGTTCTTTTACATCAGTGTGGTGCTCGAAGGGGACGAGCAAGTGAACTGGGCGAAGATGATAAGCGACAACATCGATGAGCAGTTCCGGAACCTCAGAAGAACAAAAACATTTTATATGAGCTCATACGTCATCTATATGTTGGCTCGAATGACCAAGTACAGGGGATTGGCGTACCAGGAGCCGATTGGCTGCGGCTACAATCAGTTTAAGATTCACCAGTCGTGCAGGCAGTTGCATCTTACTCACACTGATGACTTTCGAAGAGTGAATGATGCCTTCACCATGTACATCACGAGAACACTTCAGCAAAGGCTACAGCAGAGGTTATCCGAGGAGGCTCAGATGCTGATCGAGGAGTATGGGTGTTGGTTCGTCCAGTTCCCAAAATTTACCTATTTAAGGCTGCCGGGGTACGATTCCTATGTGTACAAACTACCTAGGTACCCCACTAACAGGATGATCCTACTTGAGTTGTCTAGGCAGCTGGTGGCCTACGACAAGATTATAAGGCGAAAGAAGAAGGGAGGTCTGCATTTTCCCATTGTGTTGGGAAATTCACTCGAGGAATGCCCAACCTTACAAGCAGCCAAGGAGGCCGAGGATGAGCTAAAGTTTTACAAGCTGACTCTTCACACGGGCCGACAGAGTTTTGATCCTAAGGGAATGATTGGGACGGTGCAAGGAGAAGAATTTAAACATAAGGCTCACCTGGAGGACTTTTGGGCAAATGCGGCAAGCGAGGGCGAAATCAGGAGAAGGATGTTTTCAAGGCTCCCCCTGAAGCTAATCAGAGAGTGTGAGGTGATTAAGGTGCCAGATCAACTTGAGGAGGATACTAGAATCACCCATCCAGATTATGAAACGGTAAAGAACGCTCCGATGCCACCTATAGATTGGGCCGAGCCGGAGATTGTGGATCTAGACACCTTGTCTATCCCAGTCATGACATTCACTAGGGCTTGGGTGGATGAGCGTGTCAACAGATTAAGAAGGAGGTCAGTCGCCCTCACGTATGACCTCATGGGTGATGGAAAGCCACCAATGGTAGCAAAAAGGAAGAAGCAGCTCACACGAGGTCCGGAACCAAAAAGAAGGGAGCCCGTTCAGCCAGAGCCCGTTCAGCCAGAACCTCAGGGATCGGACGACACGTCCTCAACTCAGTTGGTGTCTCACGCTTCCAGTGTACGTGAAGTATCCTTATTTGCGAGTCAGAGAGCAAAAGGGAATGAAGAGCTAGAGGATGGAGAAGTTAACCAGCCAATGCTGAGAGAAGTTGATACTCAAAGTGTGAACGATCCTAAAGCTGCCAATAAGCGGGATGAAGGGGAAGAATCAGACACGGAAACCCACTTTGACTTTTCCTTCGGAGAAGAGGATGCTGGGACTCGTGAGGGAAGTGATCAAGAGGTCGAAATAATTGAGCCTCCAACAAATACTGCTCGGGAAGAAGTTCGAGAAGTGGAAGCAACTGAGGAGCAGCCTCTGATTGTTTATGATATTCAACGAAATTGGCTTTCACAGGCAATCAGGAGGGATCAAGATGATGACGCCGGCCTAGCACTTGAAATGGAAGCACTCTTGAATAGGACAAGCAAGTCGCCAAAGCGGAAGAGGGCGAGAAAATATACAAGGATAGAAACTAACGAGGCAGGTTCCCGTAGTCTTCATATCGCTGCCCCAAGGGAGGATCACGATTTGAGTGATGCGATGCCAGAGAAATACACAATCACCACTGTTGAGTTGGGACGCCCTTCTGGAGCACAGGTGGTGGAAGAAGCTGAATCTTCGTTTCAGGCATTAAAAGATAGGCTGGTAAAGAAAGAAGGAAAATATAAGAGATTGAAGAAAGAGCACAGGGCGTTGGTCGAATATGTGCAAAACCTCGCACATCCGGTTGCTCAAGGTAATCCAGCAGCGGAGCTTCCACCCGAGGTGCCACGTGAGCCGATCAACGGCTTGGAGGAAATGAAAAGGGCTGTGCGAGAAGGAGATAAGTGGGTGAATGGTGTCCGTGCTGAGGCAGAAAAGTTCATGGCGGATCTCGTCTCAGCATTCCAAAATGCTTCTGGTATTCTTTCACGTTTGGATGATGTTGAGCAGGCTTGGGGAGATACCCACATCTTCCAGGACAATACTATCCCACGCCTTGCTGTTTTGATGCGTGTTCCCACGCAAACTCTCGTGAATGAGGGAGTAATTCAGGCTGGTGACAGATATGACTTCCGTGGATGGCATTCAGCAGCGTTCACAGGGAAGAGTTTCTTTGACACTGCAGCAATAGAGTCCTCCAGGATCAGGAAGGCTATGAGGAATATTCGTGAGAGTATTCTCAACACTTTGGAGTCGGTATTTGCAAGAAGGCTTACTAATGAGGAGGTAGATGCAGAAGGACTAAGGGCAAAATTGCAGCCATTCTTTTCTGAGATGAGAACATTTTCCCAGCTGGATTTTGAAAACATCTCCACGTTTTCAACGATCATTCAGAGCACGCAGGATCCTATGGAGACTTGGGGAAAATCTTGCGAGAAACATGAGCAGATGGTGGCCATCTTGGAGTATCAGCTTAATCTCACTCCATCAATTTCTGAAGAAGAGGTCGACGCAGTGTTGGCACGATTCATAGCGTACGCGGTCAGAGAAAAGAGCAAAGGAATCCGGGTCATGGACGAGAATCTTCTAGAAGGATAGTGGGCATTAATTGCTCATACTGGTCAAAGGAGGAATCTGCTATTTTTAGGAGCATTTATGACGCCACTCCTCCACCTTCTGGCGGTTTTTAGGGCAATCTCGTCTAGGGCTGAGGTGGCTCAATCTGAGCCCTCCGTTGTAATTTGATCTGGGCCGTCTGTTCAAACAGGCCAGCTATATAAGGAGGAGTCCCCCTCATTTGTACTCTAGTAGTCATAGAATCAGAGAATAGAGAGCAATTGTTGAAGCAGAATAGAGAGTAGAAGCTTTTAAGTTAGATTAGTTTTTCATTTGCATTGTTGAAGAGAAAGGGGAATTCTCCCTTAGAGAATTTTGTAAGAGATTGTCACAAAAGATTATTCTCAATAAAGCTTTTCATTGATGGTGAATTTCAACTTTGTTTGGAATAGTTCGTGAGGTTTCTTATTCCCTTTGACTTCAATTAGGAACTTAATTTCATGCTTGTAGTTAGATATGGATGTTTATGCTTGATATAAGTGAATTTCTTTTATCCATACCACTAACGTTCTTGCTGATGGTAAGTCCGTCTTGTGTGGTCAACTGGACTTTCAGTACTTAACTTCAATCAAGGTTCATAGGTGGTTATGCATCGTTGTGATGGTAGTTGCTCTATCGAATCGTGATTTGAACATCATTTTCACCCTCTGAAGATTGCACTTACCTTGTTGACACTGTCTAACAGGAGGCTAAACAATGTTTGTCGAAATTCATTTAGATTGAGCGTAATATCCATTTGCATTTAGATTAGAAGTTAGACTTTAGAAATCTCTGCAACCATTCAATTCCGCATAATCTTGATTAGTTTTAGGAAATTTGCATCATAAAGCTGAATCATTCGCGCATAAATCCCCTTCAAAAGCACGCATTGGTTGCCACTACACACCTCGTGAACAACTACGTAAGTCCCCTCGTGAGTACACAGCATACACACATCAACCAAACTGAGCCTATTCGCATTTAAAGAACCTTGGAGTTGAAGGCGTGATCTCACTCGCAATCTTAGCACGTCGAATACTTTGTTCAAGAGAGAATAGGGGATCCATTTGGAAACTTTGTTCTACCTGGTTGGTGAGGTCACAAAAATCACATCAACAGTCATGAAGGACATTTTTAATTCCAACGCCACTCATATTTTATCATTGCCACCTTCACCTTATAGGCTTAGCATTTCCAACACCTAGCAACACTTACATCACCCTGTTTTTACCTCACAACCCTAGGCGCATATGACACTTGAAGAAGAATAATAACCACGCCTAGCACTCTTTATTTTACCCTCAACACCTTGGGCGCATTTCATGTGTCATGAAGAATATTAGTCATGCCTTGGTAACTTTCCTCTACCAACTTTACTTTGTTCAACGCCTTAACTCCCTTTTGAACTTGGGCGTATATCATGCTTGAGGAGGAACATTTTAAACTTTAAATGCCTAGCATCACCTTATGCCTTGGTCGCATATCACACTTGAGGAAGGATAACATTTCTAACGCCTTCCCTTTTGACTTGTTGACTTCTCAAAAATGGGCGCATTTTGCATGATATGAAAGATGACCCTTGAGCTTCTTACCTTTTGTCTTCACATGCCTCTATTTGGGCGCATTCAAAGGCGGGAAGAGAAAGTCAACTTTTTTGTCCTCTTCTCAGCATGCTTGGGCGCATTTTGGCATATGTGGTGGATGAAACTCATACTTAGAAAATTTTTCAAATATCTTTCACCAACTTTTCCTTGGGCGCATTTTGCTATGGGAGCTGGATAAACTTTGTTGACCTCCTTGACTTTCTTGGGCGCATTTCCACATGCATGAAGGATGGGCGCATGTGGGGGGTGGTGGAGGATAAAACTCAGACTTAGAAATTTTCGAACACCTTGATCAAGCAAGTTGGGCGCATTTTGGCATGGGTGAAGGATGAACTCCAACACTTAGAAAAAAATTTTAGCATCTTGTGCTTGAGGGCGCATTTCACCTGTGGTGGAGGATAAGACTCTTAGAATTTTTTTATGCCTGGCTTGCTCTCCAGCTGAAGTGGGTGCATATTCAAGGTGAAGCAGGATATTTTCAACACTTAGCAACTTTTTCTTCGTCTTCGCCAGCTTCTTACTATAAATAGTAAGTCTCTTGATTTTCTCACCTCCGAGGCTCAGATCATTTTGAAATTTTAAACACTGCATCCTCGCGACCTTGTTACCCTATTGACACTGCTATTATGAGTTGACCTACTAAAAATAGCATATTTCTGGATGTGTTTTACTATAAATAGTAACTGCCTGCTTCTGGTACCTCCACAACTCCGTTTGATTTGAAATTCGAATGATGTGCTCCTCACCACGTGACCGGCCTGTTGACACTGGCGCATGCGGCTGATTTGCTATTTTTAGCCTGTTTCCAAAATGACTTACTATAAATAGTAAGTGCTCCATTTGTCTTCAAATTTTACTAGCAGATAACTTGAAGGATGCTGATCGCGGTGGTTTACACCGGTTTTCGAAAATTCTGACTTTTTACGCCTCTTTTCGGGTTTCGAAGCTAGAAACCCGAATTCATCTTGCATGCATATCAAACGATCTCCGTTTGTTCTTGTTTCTGTTGCATTGTGATCAGCTCGTGATTCTGAAGTGCTGGGAGGCGGCTGCCGGGATGCATCTGCTAAAAATAGCAAGTTCCTAAATAAGCGATCATCTCTGTTTGCATGTCACATCACTGCATAGCTCTCGAAAAACCCATAAGGAATCATCCGACATGCAAAGAAAACCCTGACATGCAAACCCTAAAAATAGCCTCTGAAGGCTGAACTCTGAAAGTTGTCGTCTCATTTTGCATGTTACACCATCGCGAAGGTCTCTGAAAACCCAGAAGGAATATGCAGACATGCGCTGAAAAACTTCGCATCTAACCCCTGAAATCTGCTCTGGAAGCTGAACTGCTAAAAATAGTAAGTTGTCTGTTTCAGCTCAAATTTTGCACACGAGCAACTTGATGCATTCTGAATGCAGTGTGACTGTTAAAACTTCGAAAGTGTTGAGAAATTGCTCCGAATTGCACACTTACTAAAAATAGTAAGTAGCCGGAATTTGATGAAATTTCAGTGAAAACCTGTTGGAGGCATACTGACAACAATGTTGAGCCCTGTTTTCAATTTATTCACTTCATTTGATCTCAAATTGACCAGAAAGATAGAAACCCTAATAGTATGGACTTGGCTGAAATTTTACATTAAAGCTTACAGACAGGCACAATCCCTGGAAGGCAGACATCAGAAAAGAGACACAGAGAGAGAGAGAGAGAGAAAAACCAAAGCCAAAAGACCAGAATAGGGCAAAAATCAGGGGTCCCCATCTTGAATGGGGCGATGTGTGAAAAGGTCACAACACGTACGTGTCGACATGGTATACATACATTTACGTGTACACTGTGTACAATGATATACATACCCACGTTACCTATTGCCTATGAATAATGATGTTAATAATAATATTTGATTAGAATTTACATATAATCATATTTACATGAATACGAATGTATGTATATTGAAAGTATGCTGCTGGATCGCAATATACATATGTAACAAATAATACGTATAAGTGTAAATATTTAAATATGTAAATGTTTATAGATATTTAATAATATATACGTATATATTTATATTATAGTTTTACTTAAATATAAATGTGTATATATAAATATATTTAAATAGTAATATTTAAATATATATATAGACATATACATCGGAGTAAATAAATCTATAATAAAAATATATAAACATATATATTAAATATATAAGAATAATTGAATTTAATATTATTACCTTAAGTGATTTAGGAAATCAATTTTATATTACCTTGGGTAATTTTGGAAGTTAAATTTAATACCTTGGTAAAATTGTAAAATGATTTTTACCTTGCATAGAAAAGTCTTATTTAAAGACTTTATGTTATTACTTAGGAAATATTTGAATAAGTCAAATATGAGTATCAAACCTTAGCTATTAAAGGCGATTTATTTTGGAGCCTTAAATCATTTTAAAATGAAACGCCATATCTCGTGAGAACTCTACGAATGAGATTATTACATTTGAAGACTTTATAAAAAGAAATATTAAAGATTATTGAATCGCCCTCCTTATAAAACAATGGAAAATATTTCATTTGTGATTTTTCTAAAACATTTGAAAAGAAGAAAATACGTTTTAATGAGTTCATAAATCGCGTGAGAAATTGTGCGCGCCTGAGGAAAAACGCGTTTGAAACACGTGGATGGAGAACTGGTCTTTGAATGGTGCAAATGCTGTTCTTTAGGCAACAAAAATGGCGACGTGGTGTATTGCAATCTTGACCTCTCATCTGGAACGAATCTTTCAAATCATTTGCTTCAAAATAACCTAAAAATCTGCAACGCCTGTAGGTGTCACGATTCACCATTTTCACCATATGCAGTTTGAAACTTTCTCTGTTTGCTGTCAAATAAAGGAGGTTGACTCACCTTAGAAGAATGACACATTTCATAATGGAATTTTTCAAATTGCTGTTCTGGCAGATTACATGCCTGGGAATGAGGATTTTGTTGAAAAGTGAAAGCTATAAAAGGCTGCCCTAGCCATTCTTCCTCATTACTCTTTTGGATTTCGAAATTACTCTTATTTCTGAGAACTCATTCATAATTCTAAAGTACAGAAAGCTCGTTATATTTTTGTGCTTCCATATTTCCTGAGAGAACCCCTTTTTGCTAAGAGTTATCTATTTGCTGTGAGCTAATCATAGAACTGAGAGCATTCACCATTTCTGTGAGCTGAGATTAACATTTTCTAAGTCTTTATAATTGAGTGTAAAGAGGCATTTGTGAGTCAAGCTAGAAAGTGAAATCTGCATTTTCAAGAGGGATTGCCAGTCATTGCAAGTGCTGAGTCATCTTCTAAAAGGAAAGCTTTTGGAAACAAGCATGGGATATTCTTTTGCTATCAACTCAATTCTTAGTTATTTGTTAAAAACGGAATCTTATACTTACTGTTGGTCATAGGGTGAAAGACAGGCATAACTGTGTTTTTCTATGTGAAAGAATTAAGGAGTTGTTTATGAACTGCTTTACTTTTTCGTGTTTTGGCAAGAAAAATAGATAAAGATTAAAGGTTGCTTATTATGGGTAATGCATTTCTTGTATGATCTCCATATAAGGAGAATATGTTTGAAATAGGCACTAAATTCTAGGACGGGAATGATAGCATCAAGTCAAGTAACAATCCCTGGCTTAAGTTATTAAGGTTAACTTAGTGAAGCTTGTGTAACTCCTGGAACATTGATTTCCAGAATAGGAGAGGATTATGAGTTACTTGTTATGCTTTTCATTTTTAGAAGTTTAGCGTGATGTAGGATGTCTAGGGTACGCACTACCCCGGAAGGACAAAACCTATGCGTAGTGTAAGAAAGCCTTAATGCAAATCGGCCCTGAGTAGTGTTTATGATAGATGACCTTCATTCGAAGTACTGAATGAGAATACTTTGGCCAAAGTAGTGAAAGGTACAACATCCACCTAGGTGTGAGATAGTTGAGACTACACTGTCAGTTCATTGTGATCCGAGTACTAGTTGGAGATTGTGAAATAGCAAGGTACTAGTTGTGTAGGACACAACACTATGCTCAGTTGGTAATCGTTAAAGGATACCCTACCAATCTCTTCTTCGAAGGGAGGGCCATCTATCTAACGATAGGTGTGCGGGGGACCGCATTATAAGTCCGTGGTTGGCGGAAAAGCTCCCGAGTGATGTTTCTCCTCCACAGCAAGCGGCCGATGTACCAAGATTTGAAAGGACGATCTCCTGGACCTTCTTACTACTATTTTTTTTAAAGCTCATTGGAGCTATGATAGTTAAGGTATGTATTCTTGTTTCATGTATTGTGAAGTTTTTATATTGAAATGGAATCTTTATTGTAAACTAACATGACAACTTGTTCATGTTTTATCAATAAAGAAAAAAAGAAAAATTCTATTGCAATGACATGTTAACATGTTTACTTACTTTTTAGGATGTAATTTATCGAAATTTTATTTTACCGAAGGGTCGGGTTGTTACACATTAAATCATATGTATATATAATATATGTATGGGTAAGTAGATGTGTGAATCACTTGTGAATATACAATAATGATACTTGCAGCAATTCGTAAACCTTATAAGTAATGACGACTCTTTAATATAAACATAAGTAGATTATGTATATTTATGAATTGTCTTCATCCTATGATCAATCTAGTATGAGGTTGAAGGAGGTGAGTAAGGAATCATAAAATGTGGAGAGATACAACTCAGGTGATATACTCACTTAGCAATAATATTTGGCATATGTTGACTATAAGAAACAAATATTGCTAATCTAATTATTGATGCAATGTTTTCTTTAGTATTATCATAATGATAATTGTTGTAGGAAATGATGTTAATATGGACTTAAAGAATCAATGATAAATGCAAATGTATCTGACTGCTTAAAGATTGTCTTCATGAGTGTTTGTAACCCTACTAGGGAGGAAGGGCCTGAGAAAAGTGGTTCCTAAAAACCCCACTTAAGATCAGCCCCCGGAACCCAAGGCAAGGATGGGCCTTGGAGGGGTGGAAATTCCACTCATAGTCTGCCCAGTCCCAAGGCATGGGTGGGCCATGGAGGGGTGGAGGTCCCACTCAAGATCTGCCATGGCCATGGAGGGGTGGTAGGCCCGGAACCACTTATAAGCTCTGTTGGCTTCCCCCTAGTAGGTCAAGTGTCTTCTGAGGTGTTGGTACGGGTAGAGAAAGCAGGTACAAGTGTTTCCACTAAGCATGCCACTCTGAGGGTGGAATTGTCTTGGTTTGGACATTCAGCTTGGGGACAAGGGGTGGTTTGTTTTGATGGAACGCTTATGCTCTTGGGCTTAGATGGATAGCTTCAGGCGGATCTACCCATGCCACTCCTCCTATGTCTTCATTATTGCTTTTTGTGATATTTGGATATCTGGATATTAATGCTAACAAACATATGTATTTGTGTGGAAATATGGTTCATATGATGAATGCGGTTTCAATCCAAGAGAGAGAACATTCATTTGAAAAAGAAGAAACCCTAAATCTAATAAACAAGTGAATTCTGGGGAAAATTTGGGTAAGGGACATTACAAGTACGCAATTATGATAACCCTACTCAATCGTGTCACTGGTCAAGTAGAGGAAAACAGGTTTGAGTCATGGATGTATTACATCATGGCTCAACTTGTCAATAGCAAGGAACGCTATGACTAGCCCGCCTTGATCAACGACATTCTCCACAACCAGATGACTAGTTTCTTGATAGTTCACGAATTCCACATGTGTTCATACCTCGTATATTTGATAGCCTTTCAAGGCTAGTTTAGAGGGTTGAACATTGTGGGAACTCTAGGTGTGCAGAAGGTTCAACATTTCTCGCAGCTTGAATTCACAGAATTAGAACGAAACTTCAAGCGAGTTAATGATTCGTTCCTAATGCACACAGTGAGGAATCTTGATCATGAGTTACATGTGTACATTTCACTAGAAGCCAAATTGGTGATGGTAGATTGGGCGGATTGTTTCATCCAGTTCCCTACTTTTACCTATATCCGCGTAAATGGATACTCAGGCCATCCAGCCATGTTACCCCATTATCCATCAGATAAGGTGGTATTCATGGAATTTCTACAGTAGTTGTATGAAGTCCACTCTTTTCTGCACAATAAATGCAAGACAACTGCCACTTTTCCTTTTCAGATGGGGATTTACAGGTGCAGATCAGCAGCTGATGCCAAGATTATGAACCATGAGATGATGAGACTTAACCTTAAGTATCTCATTGATAGATTCTCATATGACCGTTGGAGTTACTATTTAGCACGCCTTGGCCAACATTCTTCACACAAATCATCCATGGAGGATTTTTGGTTTAGTTGTGAAGACGAGTTCGAAGTGCGCAGGCACAACTACAACAGGTTCACCCTTCCACATATCACTGAGTTCTTGTCAGAGGATGTGGAAGAATTATCAGATGATGATGGGGAAGTCATACTTGCCACATTCTTCAGGGAGCAAGTTGACTCATAACCACTTCCATCCGTAGGTTGGAAGGAAAGCACATCCATTGAGGAAAGGAAAAGCAAAGTTGTCAGAAACAAGCAGCTTTTCTTAGACACCAAGAGAACGCAGAAGGTAGTCATCCCAAACACAAGCCGCCACCGGTTACTACTACGCTACCTTCCACATCAAGATCAAAACCCAGACAAAAGACATGGAGTAACCCTCCTAAAGGAAATAGAATGTCAGGGAGTACAAAGGGAAAGATGCTGATTGCTGATATAAATCAGCAAGAGCAACATGTGGAGACAACCATAAACACAGCTGAGACAGTGCCGAAAATGGAAACAAATACAGCTGAGACAATGCCAGAGATGGAAGCAGAGCGTCCTGTTCAGTCACCACCACGTCAGTCTCCAATCCATATCGACTTGGAGCCAAACTCGCCACCACGTGACATCACAACACAATCTCACTTGTTAGGAGTTCATGGGACTAGCACCAATCCTTCCAGTGAGATTAGTCGAGATTCTTCTTGGCTTGAGAATCTCTTGGGACTTCACCTTGTTGAAAGCCAACCTTGGCAAGAGGACATGTTAGGTTGAGGTGGATCTCTTTGAGGTTGCATTAGTGAACATAAAAGAAAGAGTGGTGAAGGATGGTGAAGACAAAGCAGCCCTCAAGGCTGAAAACCAACAGCTGCGTCAGTATATCTCTAACTTGATGCATGGTACTTCAAACATCATTGCCTTGCTTCCGCAAATGCTGGAGCTACCTGTAGAGAAAAATCAGCTAAGTCAGCTGATTCTGTATGGAAGACACCTGAAAGATCAAGTGGAAGAGTTCATCATCAGGGGTCAGTATATACTTGCAAAGTTGTACCAACTGAGGTACAATGCCCACGACCTTCGCGCAGAGATCCAGGAATTAGAATGGGGCATAGCAGATAGCAAGCTTCGAGATGAGATCACCATCTCAAACTTCAAGATGGCATACAATTCAGTCACTACAGAGGAGAACAAGTGAAAGCTTTTCACTTGGAAAGAACAGCTTGTCTACAAGGTGAAAGCTTATGATACAATCTTTGTGGAATTGACTGAGTGCAGACAAAACATGGCAAGTGCTATCAAGTTTGTAAGAACATTGGTAACATCTATCCCTTGCCAATATCAGCATGAAGGTGGTGTGTATATCGAGCTCGCTGAAGTGCAAACGTAGTTCCAGGACTTCATCCATGGTAGTTTCTGCGGTGACCCTATTGACTACAGGGTAAGTCAAATTTCTGCCATGTCAACAAAGCTTGATGATGCAGCTAAAAAGGGACGCCATTTTCAAGATCAAATTACAAGTGGCGAGGAGACATTGTGAAGACATGACATCATCCTAGAGAGTATCAATTGTCTACACGTAGAGACAGTTAACAACTAGTTGGAGGAAACGATGACTCAAGTTGATGAGGTGTAAACTATCAGTTAGGACGTCCTACCTCTCCAAAGATAGCATTTATGACACAACAGTTAACTTGATGCTTCTTTCCAAGTTAACTGATTGTCCCACCAATCGTGCATGGCTATTTTTGGAGACACTTTTGTACATTGGAGTTCTCTTTTAGTTAATTGAAGTAGTCTTTTCAGTTAATTGTTAGGTTACCTACTTTTAGACATAGGAATAAATCTTGCTGATTGGCAAGAATTGAATGTTAACTCAAGGAGATTTTAGGATTTTCTGCTCCTTTGAGCTTCTATAAATAAGAGCAACCTTTGCTCATTATTTTTTAACTTTACTTCACGGTAGCAAAACGCTAGTGCCGGATAGCTTGTGTTTTGTTCACTTAGTAAATGTTCTTGAATCATATTTATTATAGCTAAACGGTGAGTGGTTTGCTCGCGTTCTTGTTATTCAGGTATTTGTGTTCAATATTTGTCAAGTGTATTTGGTTGATCGCATGTTGTGTGATTGTCCTCTTCATGCAATTTTTTGTCCCAAAGTGTAATCTTTGGTTGAAGTTGAGATAATAAATTAGGAGAGTCACGTGCCTTTGATCCAAAATTCTCAAAATCTTTCATGTTTGTTGTTTAAATAATATTTCTTTCAATCTACACCTCGGAAAGAGCACCTTGCCTCCAAGGGAATTTAGAGATTAGGATTATCATTAAATGTTGTTTCTAGTAATCTATATTTCAGCCTACACCTCGGAAAGAGCACCTCACCTCCTTGGGAATCCTGAGATCTAGCTTACTGTTTGATATTTACTTGCATAAACTTTGTTTCAAGATAAGTCTGAAAGAGCAATGAGCCTTTGGATGCATTCTAAGAGACGGTTTGTCTAAGTGAATCCAACCATTCCCTATTGCTCCTAAATCTTCTCGCTCTGAAACACTTGAGGAGATAGGATAGTTTTAGTTTTAGCTTAGTTGTAGTTAAGATCTACAGAAACCAAAGAATACCTTAGCTGCAATGCATTGTGTTTTATAACCTTGTGCTCTATCGCTGAGTAAAAAGATAGGAATTTAGTTCACTTTACTTTTTATGCAACCATCAGCAAAAGAGGGAGCTTCCCCTCCTAATTTGAAGAGCAGTTAATACTATGCATAGCTATACGTTTCCAATAAGCATTCCAGAGGTGCTAATTGAAACACCAACACAATGCTAGGGTTTATGCTAACCTTCTCAATCATATAAACATTCAGTATTAGCAGATTGATATATTCAAAGTTGTGACAACAGATTTATACTGAGATACACTTGTAGCATTCATATTGAGTTGATTAAAATTGATGTTAGAGAAAACCAGCAACTATATTGTTTGAACTGTATAAATAGTTGACAAGGATTTGCCAATTATGCTATTTTTCCGACCAGCCTTTATTTCAGCCTAATCTTGACATCTATTGCTTCATACTTCTTGTTCATGATTTTTCCAGCCACTTAAAGTTGTGATTAGTGTCCGGTTTTATTTCAGTTTGTTGTGTAGTTTGGTTTTTGTTTAAATCAGAAAAATATAGAAAAATTTGCATGTTTTAGTGCGATCCCAATTGGGAACATTACATGTGCAGGATGTCAATTAATAAATGGAGGTAAACCAACATTGGGAAAACTATTCTATGTTCATTTCACATGTTTTCAAACCTAGAGTCAGCAGCTATAACAGGTATATCTCATCTATTGATTCACAAATGAAAACCCTTGGATCCAAAGATTAGAGGAGGAAACCCTTTCGATTTCTTGTGGAGAATCTCATCAAGGGATTTCATTGAACTGAACATATTCTTTTTATTGGAAAACTGATTTGTGGGGCAGCTGGAAAAACATTATATGGTAGCACTAGTTCTGATTTAGGGAAAGATCTTCCACCACATGCTTGATTTCTAATTAGTTCCACACTATTATTATTTTCTTCATGTATTCTAGAAAATTTTATCAATGAAATATAGGTAAAATAAAAAAGCATTACAATATAGAATAAGATTTAAAATTGACAAAAGTTCTTTCTTACGATTGGTATTCTGGATCCAATCCTCAAATGAATCCCATTTCTACCCTTTCTAATGCTAAAACCTTGAGAGTGTCCATGATGATCTAAATTGATCTCTATGGTGTTGCATTGTACACCCAAAAAATGGGTTGCTTAATGCTATATAAATTAATCTCAATTAGTTAGTAATCATCAATATGAATAGATATTGGAAAAGGTTCTCAAAAAACCTTGAATGACTTTCTTGTAGGATTGAGTAGTTTTGAGTGGAGGGGTGTCATGTCCCCTTTTTCGAACTAAGAAAATAATTTAATAATTTAATTTAAGTTTCCCAAACAAGTAACTTTAATTTTACAACAAACAACTTATATTTTATTATTAAATTATAAAGTACCTAACAGTGATTTTGTAAAGTGTTTTTAAAAGAGGGCTAAAGATGTTATCAAAATCATCACTAGGACAAGGGGGCAAATTGAAATATTAAATTAAAAAGAAAAAAAAGATCTAGAGACTTCGTAAGGAGGGCTAAAAATAGAAAACAAAGGATTATAAAAGGAGCTAGGCTTTAGGAAAATCATCCATTTGTTTGTTGCCAAAAAACCCCTTGAAAGATCGTTGATTTGGTGTTTATCTTTTGGCTAGGGGATGAAAACCCTCATTTAGTAGTGGTGACTCCATCTAAGGATTGCATATGTGCAGAAGATCATAATGTAGATTTCAAGAATTGTAAAAGATCGAAGAATTTCTAGATATCTATTGGCTTGTGATTTTCCAATTTCAATAATTTTTTTTTTCTTCGTAAAAGATGAGTTTTGTATTGTTGTGAGAATTTAGCTTGGCCTGCACCAGTTGAGATGACAAAAGAGGGATCTCATCCCCACTTATTCATTACAAACCCTTGCCTCAAGGTGTGCTACACAAAAGAGCACAAAAGAACAAAGAAATATGAAAAAATCCCCTTCTAGAATGAAGGAGATCACCTCAACCCGAGGATAGAGGGGCAACATTCATTTATTCTTTTTCATTGAGGACCTTAGCGCCATTGGGTGATTTGAAATTGCTGAAGTAAACACGCTTCCTTTTCACTTTTGTCCACTCCTGTTTTGAATTTGGAGTGCCTACAGGAGGCTGTGAGGAGAGGGCATTGGCCTTGTCCATGCTGGATGCACCCACAGGAGATCCAACAAACATAGGAGCCGATGAGGCCTCCACATGATTAGCCACCTCCAATGTGAGATCTTTCCCTGGTGAGATTGAGAAGGCAATAGAGAGAGCCCCATCATTTGGGACCTCACGCGACAACACAAAAGAATCTTGCACAGCTGGAGGAGAGGGAGAAATTGGTTTTGAATAATTTCCTGAGGATCTTGTGAAGAAGGCAATTCATTTGGAGTTCTGTTGTGACCTTTTCACACATCGCCCCATTCAAGATGGGGACACCCTAATTTTTGCTCCATTCTGGTCTTTTGGCTTGGGTTTTTTCTCTCTTTCTCTCGCTCTGTCTCTTTTCTGATGTCCGCCTTTCAAGGGATTGTGCCCGTCAGTGAGTTTAAGCATGAAATTAACCAAGTCTGGAAATTAGGGTTTGATTCCTTCATGCCAATTTGAATTCAACGAAGTGAGTAAATTGAAAATTGAGTTTAACGTTGTTGTCAGTGTGCTTCCAGCAGGCTCTCAGCAAGTTTTTATCTGATTCTGAGGTACTTACTATTTTTAGTAAGTGTGAAATTCAGGGCAATTCGTCAGCATTTTTGAGATTCCAATAGTCACACGACATTCAGAGTACGTCAGGATACTCACATGCAAAATTTGAGCGAAAACAGACAACTTTCTATTTTTAGCAGTCCAGCTTCCGGGACAAATTTCAGGGTTCAGATGCAGAGTTTTTCTTTGCATGTCTGGATATTCCTTCTGGGTTTTTCGAGACCTTCGCAACGGTATAACATGCAAAATGAGACAATAACTTTCAGAGTTCAGCCTTCAGAGGCTATTTTTAGGGTTTGCATGTCAGGGTTTCTTTTGCATGTTGGATGATTCCTGGTGGGTTTTTCGAGACCTACGCAATGGTGTGACATGCAAATGGAGATACTCACTCAGTAAGGAACTTGCTATTTTTAGCAAGTGTGTCCCGGCAGCTGCTTCCCAGCAGTTCAGAATCACGAGCTGATCACAGTGCCACAGAAACGAAGAGAAACAGAGATCATTTGATATGCATGCAGAGCAAATTAGGGTTTCCAGCTTCGGAGCCTAAAAAGAGGGGTAAAAAGTCAGAATTTTCAAAAACCGGTGTAAACCACCGCGATCAGCATTCTTCAGGCTATCTGCTGGTAAAATTTCGAGTCAAACGGAGCACTTACTATTTATAGTAAGTCAATTTGGAAACTGGCTAAAAATAGTAAATCAACTGCATGCGTTGATGTTGACAGTAAGGTCACATGGTGAGGAGCGCCTCATTCAAATTTCAAATCAAACGGAGCTGTGGAGGTACCAGAAACGAGAGGTTACTATAAATAGCAAAACACCTCCAGAAATATGCTATTTTTAGCAAGTCAGCTTAGAGTAGCAGCGTGAACGGGATGATGAGGTCATGAGGATGCAGTGTGCAAAATTTCAAGTCGTTCTGAGCTTCAGAGATGCAAATTCAGAGGGCTTACTATAAATAGCAGTGCATGAAAACTGGCGAAAACGAGGAAAAAAGTCTAAGTCTGGAACTTCATCCAGTTGACATGGCAAAATGCGCCTCCAAGCATATGCCAAGCACCAAAAAAATTCTAAGTTTGAAGTTCATCCTTCATCAGGGGTGAAATGCGCCCAAAGCTAGAGTGGTCAAAGGAAAGTCAATGGAGTTTATCCTGCACACAGGCTAAAATGCGCCCAACTTGTAGAAGAAAAGGTTTAAAAAAATTCTCTAAGTTTGGATATCCTCCTTACCCCTCCAAATGCGCCCAAGTTATAAGAAGGTCAAAGCAAAGTCAACGTTTTTCATCCTCTTCCATAGGCAAAATGCGCCCAAAGCATGCATGTCAAGACAAAAACAGGGAGGTGAAGAGTCACTCAAGGGCGTTGTTATCCACCAGCTAGGCCAAAATGCGCCCAAGGAAGAAGTGGGTCAACAAGTCAAAGTTTTTTTATCCTTCTCACCCTCCTAAATGCGCCCAAACAAGCTCAAGTGAAGACAAAAAAGTGAAGTTGAAAGGTCATCCCTCTTGCATGTCTAAATGCGCCCAAGTTAGGATGGTAAAAGGTGAGTGGAGGTGGTAAATAAGGTGAAAAATATTGCCAAGGCGTGGTGAAAGGTGGTGAATGCTAGGTGTTATTCCTCTTCAAGTCCAAAATGTGCCCAAGGTGGTGGGTGTTGGAGAATTTCCTAAGGCGTGTGAAGTGTGAAAACAAGATGCTAAGGTGGTGGGTGTTGGAGAATTTCCTAAGGCGTGTGAAGTGTGAAAACAAGATGCTAAGGTGGTAAAGTGTTAGAGTCCTTTTAAGGCGTGTGAAGTGTGAAAATAAAATGCTAAGGCGTGGTTTCAAATTTCTTCTAAGTGATAAGCGCCCAAGATGATATGTGTGAGAAAATATTCCAAGGTGGTGATAATAAAATGTCAAGTAGGTTATGCGCCTAGAAGGATGAAATAAAATGTGAAGTAAAGCAGCTTGCTAGGTGATGAAAATTTTCAAGATGAATATCTTCCTTCGAACACAAAATGCGCCTAAGATGTTGAGTGAAGAAAAATGAAATATTTCTAAGGCGTTGGAATATTTTCCTAGTGTGGAGTAAAATGCTAGTGTGGAGTGAAGGAATAAAAGTGTGCTAGGCATGAATAAAAATTTTCTAAATGAAATTGATAAAATTTCCAACACTGGCGAATGAAACAAAATTTTCTAAGGCAAATTCTCAGAGTGCAAGACGATTTAAAATATTTTCTAAGGCAAATATTTTCTCCCTTGGAAAATACGCCTAGAACTCAGGGTGATGAATTTTCTTCTCAGAACACTGGCAAATTTTCTCAATGATGAAGTCAGAGAATGATGATAATGCAGATGAACTCAAATTTCTCAAGTCAGAGCAACAGGATGATCACAGGCGAAGAATGGATTTAAATTTGATAGAATAATATTTTCTAAGGTTCAAAATTAAAAAATTAAATGAACCCGTTCGTTGGGTACCCATGGATTCGAAGCATTCTGAAGAAAATTTTCTTCTGGGTACTGAACATTCGCGATGATAGATGGATTTCCAAGTCTTCCGCACTTCGCCAACACTTTTTCAGTGAAGAATTTAATCAGTGCTCAAATTGTGAATTTTCCTAAGGGAGAATTTAAAATTTTCTAAGGCAAAGATGAATAAAATGTGTTTTCAAAATGAATTTCTTCGAATGATGAATTCAAGATGAGTTGCCTAGGTGATTTTGATGGAATTCTTCGAAGATGAATTTTTCCAGAGATGATTCGAATTTCAAGTGACAGAGTTCCGGCTGGTGGACTAAAAGGGTGGATTTAAATTAAATTTTCAAAAATAAATTCAAAGATGCCAGTCAAAGTCAAGTTTCTAGAAGAATAAGATTCCGGACGTCGAGAGACAAGTGTCAGAAATACCAGAGGGGGAGAATTCGAATTTTTGAAATGGAGTAGTGGAAATTAAATGCACTGGCTAAAATTGGTTCCTTCTAGAATGCGATTTTGAGCTATAAAATGAAGAAATTTCTCACTTATTTTTCACAGCTGGAGAAGTCGACTTGCTCTGAGTAAGTTGCTGAAGATTGAGTATTTGCTGAAGCTTGAAGGAATTCGAATTTTTCTGAGGAGTAGAGTTTGCTGAAGGTTGCTGAGGATTGAAGAGGCGCACTTAGAAGTTATTGAATGTATTCAAGTCTGCAGTTGGAGGGGACGCCTTGAAGTGAAGTGAATTGCTGAGAGTTTTCAAAGTGTGAACTTGCTGATTGGTGGTGTGAAATATGAAGTCATAAAAGTTCAAATTGCTGATTAGGAAGTGAAGTGAAGTCACTAAAGTCCACTTAGAAATCTTTCTAAGTGTTGAAGTTCGAATTTATTGAAGAAGAGGAAGCTGAGGTTTGCAAATAAGAAAGTTATTGCAGCTTCTAGAAGTCGACTGCAGCCCCTATGCAATGTCTTATTTTATTAAATTAAATTGCTGACGAATGTTTGTTATGTTGCAGATGGCTGAGGCAAGGGCGACTGGCAAGGACAATGGTGCATCCAGACAAGCAGTGATCAGGAAGCTGAGCAAAACATTCATGCCGGAATCAAAGTTCATTTCAAAGTTGGGCAAGCTGACAGACACCAATTTGGGCTCCGTCAACCTGGAAACCTTCAAGAACAGAATGTTGGGAATCGGAAGTCATCGGCCTTCGACCACTTCACACAATATTGTTCGAAGTGGGTTATATGCAGCTGCTGGTTTTCCACCAGCCATCCAATGCTCGGAGCTGATGATGGAGTGCGCCCATTACTATGAGAAGGACCACAGATCGATCATGTCACCTGATGGCCAAGTGCTAGCCAATCTTACTCCAGCGGCCATTGGTGAAGCTTTCGGGATCCCAGTGCACAGGAACATGATTTACAAATCCAGAGAACGGGCTAAATGGATGTATGCTTCTGCATTCGAGAGATGCACGAAGACAATCAACACTCACTGGATGAGCACTCCCAAGCCTTCTCGTACGAAGTTGCCGAAGAAGATCATAGCGGAGGACCTAAAGCAAGAATACTGTGATCTCATCATGATGCTGAGCAGGGTTGGTGGTTGTGCACAGTCCTTCATTTTTGAACCTTGGATGTTTTACTACATCAACCTCGTGCTTGAAGGGAAGGATTATGTCAATTGGGCCGAGATGATAAGTGATAATTTACATGAGCAGCTCCTAAGCCTCCGAAGAACGAAGACATTTTACATGAGCTCTTCCATTATCTATATGTTGGCACGTATGACGAAGTACAGGGGAATCTCTTACAAGGAGCCTGTCGGTTGTGGCTCTCATCAATTCAAGATATATGATCCCTGTCCACAGTTGCATTTGGCAAGCACAACCCACTACAAGCGTGTCAACGATTCCTTCACCATGTATATCACAAGACTACTTCAGGAGCGGTTACATCACAGAATCTCGAGGGATGCCTAGGAGTTGATTGAAAGGTATGGATGTTGGTTCATACAGTTTCCGAAATTTTCTTATATTAGGCTGCAAGGTTTCTCATCATATCCATATAGGCTGCCTAAGTACCCAACAGATAGAGTTTTAATGCTAGAAATATCTAGGCAATTGCTTGCCTTTGATAAGATTCAAAAGAAGAAGAAGAAAGGAGATAGTTCGACAGGAGCCCGCTCAGCCAAAGCCTCCACGAGTTACAGTTGCATCACCATTGGAGACACGTTCTCCAAGCATACAGGAGGTCTCTTTATTTGCTGATTAGAGGAATGCACTGAATTAGGTGCAAGTAGTACAGGATATTGTTCAGCCTCCACGGAGAGAGTCGGTTGGCCAGAGCGTCAACGCACCTGTTAGGGTTGATCAGCAGGATGATGAGGGGACTATTACTGACCCTTAGCTTCAGCAGGAGTTAGAGGCGGCAATGAATGAGGATGATGATATAGTTTCAGGTGACACTCAGCCACTTGAGGACGATGAGCCTCGCCAGAATGATGTAGAGGTTGAGCAAGTTAGAGAAGTGGAGGCACAGGAACAGCAGCCCTTCGATATACAGTATGACGTGCCCGATTGGCTTAAGGACATAATGAGGAGAAGCCCCAGTGAGGAGCTTGATCCAGCAGTTGAAATGGAGGAGTTTTTGAACAGGATCAGTGCACCTCCACAGAAGAAGAAAGCAAGAAATTTTTTGAAGATATCCACTGAAGAAGATGGTTCCCGTACCCTTCATGTAGCTGTGCCACGGGTTGAGTGTGACCGAAATGAAGCAGTACCTGAGAATTATGTGGTCACGACTCTGGATTTGGGACGCCCCACTGGTGCGCAGATTGTAGAGGAGTGTGATAACTCCTACCTCGCCCTCAAAGATAGATTATTCAAGAAAGAAGGAAAATATAAAAGGCTGAAAAGAGAACACAAGGCTTTAATCGGATATGTTCAGCAGTTATCTCGTTCTCGAGGGCAGGATATTCCAGTGATAGAGCCTCCAGCGGAGATACCTAGAGAGTCGATCAGCGGCTTGATGGAGTTGGGAAAAATGGCACAGGAGGCAGACAAATGGGTCGCAGGAGTTCGTGTTGAGACAGAGAAGTTTATGGAGGACCTTGCTTCTGCTTTTCAGCAGGCCTCTAGTATTTTGACACGGATGGATGTAGTGGATCATGCTTGGGGCGATGCTTCTATCTATCAAAGCAAAGTTATTCAGCGTCTTGAGATATTGAGACATGTTCCGTTGCGATTGCTGGTTGATGGAGGTGTCATTCAGGAGAATGACAGGTATGACTTCTCTAGATGGTATTCTTCAGCAATCATGGGGCGTGGTTTCTTCAACGCGGCACAGGCGGATTCAGCCAGGATACATAAGGCTATGGCTAATATCATTGATGGAGTTCAGAACACTTTTGAGGCCATATTTGCTAGTTGACTGAATCTAGATGAGATAAATGTTGATAATTTGAGGGGTAGTGTTGATGTGTTTTTCGTGACCGCACCAACGCAGAATAAAGTTGCCAACGACTACCCTATTCTCTCTTGATCAAAGTATTCCGCATGCTAAGATTGCAAGAAAGTTCATGCGTTCAACTCCAAGGTTCTTTCAGTGCGAATAGGCTCAGTTTGGCTCGATGTGATTTGCTGGTATTTCAAGGGGACTTACGGAATTGTTCGGCAGCGGAGGAAGGAATTCAAATGCTCGAAAGATTTGTCTATGAAGCGTGGGTTTCCTATTCTAACCGGAAAGTACTGAATGAAATGGGGTAGGGTTTAGAGGGTCTAAATCTATTCTAAGGCGTGGGATATGGAGCTTGACTTCAGCAAACTTTTAACCGGACTTCGCTTTGCCTCGCATCGGACAGCTTCCACGGAGTCGGTGCAATCTTCAAGGGAGATGACTAAAGATGTTCAAACCACCTCTTGACATAAAGATACCATCACAACGACGCATACCATTAATCAAACTGTGATTGAAGTTAAGTGCATGATATTCCAGTTGACCACACAAGGTGCATTCACCATCAGCAAATACACTAGTGGTATGGATAGACGAAGTTGCTTAGATCGAACACCACGTTCCACAGTTAACATCTACTTGCAATGAAATTTATGCTACTCTACGCTACTTGAAGTAGAAGGGATGAAGAAACCTCGCTAGCTATCCATAACAAAGACGAATTTCACCATCAATGAAAGATCTTTTATTATGAAAGTTTTACACGACAATCTCTTACAAAAGTTTTCAAAGGAAAACTTTCCTTCTCCTCCAACTACACTATCAATCTACTTCTAAGCTACTTCTAAGTTGTCCCTCTACTCTAATTCTACTCTGATCTTCTCTACTGTCTACTAAGTTACAAATGAGGGGGACTCCCCCCCTTTATATAGCTAGCCAAGTCCAAAAGACGGCTAGGGTTACAATTAATAGAGTGGCTAGAATCGTGCCACCTCAGCCCTAACCCTAAAAACCGCCAGAATTGGGAGTGGTACATTAAATGAATCAAAGATTCCCACTCACTCCCAAAAATAGCAAAGGCAATAAATGCCCACAATTAGTCTTCTAGAAGATTCCGCTTGTAGACGCGTTCGCACTGTCCTTGATCTTCTTTCCTGACGTCATTCTTCAACTTCGCTCGAGCTTCCATCCTTTCTCCATCTTGATTTTTGAAAACATTTCATCTTTGTCACTTGAGCTAACACTTAGCCAATTTCTTGCAACCTTTTCTTCCTTCGCCGTTGAAATGTCATCTTGGATTACTTACATCATCAACGCCTGATCTCGACGTTCCTCCTGCAAAACAAACAAGGAGGAGAGTATTAGAACACTTCATAATATAAATTCAACTTACTTACCGTTCATCGCCTCCAGTAGCCAACTTTTGTTTCCTATCTCGCACTCTGCTTGGGCATACTTCATTCCGATATTTCATCCAACTTAGACTCGAGAAAATCCTTTCATTAGGAATTTGATCAAAAATTATCTAGGCGATCATTTTCAAATTCATCGGCCAAGGCAATTTTATGTCAACCACATTTCGTTTCATGCCTTAGAAAATTTTTGAATTTCCCTTAGGAAATTCATCAACCTAGCGCCCATCAAAAATATTCACCCTGAAGGCCTCGACAAAGTGTAGAAGATTTTAAAATCCCTTCCTCATCAACAATCTTTAATACCCAGAAGAAAATTTCCTTCAGAACGCGTCAAATCCATGGGTACCCAACGAACGGGTTCATTTAATTTTTGAATTTTTTTTTTTTTTTTGAACCTTAGGGAAAAAAATGATTTTCAACAATTTTAAATCCCGTTCTTCACATCTGTGAACACCTCTTGTTGCTCTGACTTGAAAATATTTTATCCACCTCGCGAAGCAAGCACTCACTAACTTTTCCACTGGCAACTCCACTCGGACTACAGGAAAAAGATTTTATCACTTCAAGCCCAGGCGTATTCTCTTAAGGAAGAAAATATTTTGTGCCTTAGAAATTTTTTTGAATCACTTTGCATTTTGAAAATTTTGCCTTAGAAATATTTTTTATCTTGGTGGAAACTTTTGTCAATTCATCTTAGAAAATTTTCTTTTAAAGCACATCATGCTTTATTTTATTTATCAACTTGGGCGCACGTTAGACTTCATGAAGGACACTTTGTTAAACAAAAATCCAACGCCCAGCTTACTCTTTATTTTTCATCGCTTAGCAATATCATTCCCTCAAGTTTAGGCGCATCCCATACTTCATGAGAGAATACTTCACACTTCAACGCCATAGTCCTTTTCACTCATTAACTTTACCACGTTTCACTCTACACCCACCTTTTGCATGGCGCATGTCACATGGTGAACTTCAAGTTTTGGCGCCTCAGAAATTTTTTCCATCCTCCCCAAGTCAGGCGCATATAACCTCTCAACATTCAGGCGCAAATTGTAAACTTTGAAATCCACCTTACACCCCAAGGGCGCATATACCACGTTGAGGTTTGAAATTAAATTTACACCTAGGCAGCATCCCAATTTCAAATGCCACGTTTAAAATTCAACCCCTTCCAATTTTTTTAAAGGTGGGCGCATTTCATAGAACTCCTCCAGGCGCAAATGATGTGCTGAGGTTCCATTCTGGCTTAAGCGCATTTGCCTGCTGCTACTTCCAGTTTTGGCCATGGGCGCAAATATCAAGCTGAGCCTTTATTTTATCACTTACATACAAGGGCGCATACAAGAGTACGGGCTGCCAATCTGAGGATTTAGTCAAACTTGAATTTTAAGGCTTATCATCCCTGGGCGCACATGACATGTGGTGCTTCCGTTTTTTTTACTTAGGCGCATATAAGCCATAGTGTCTTTAGTTTTAAGTGGGCGCAAATGGAGATATCAGTTGCAAGGCGCAAAACCCATGTCAAGCTTTTGATTTCGTGCCTTAGTGAATTTCAAATCTTGCATCCTCACATTTCCTGGCGCAAATCTACCCCTGTACGTTGAGTCTTGGTTAATTAGCAAAACTTCGAATTCTAACCATATGGGCGCATTTGGGTGGGTCCATCTTCAATTGATGGCGCATTCTGCACAAGGAGCTTTCAGTCTTAAGAAGGGCGCATTTAGACCCCCTTACTTCCATTCTCCAAGACTTAGACGTTTTTTATCCTTTCCACTTGCTTGGGCGCATATGCCACATAGTGCTTTCAGTTTAGAGAAATTTTCAAATCTCCAATATCCTCCTGGGCGCATTTTGATATACCAGAGCTTTCAATTTATGGTTTAGGCGCATATAACACCTAGAGCTTTCAATTTCGCCACTTAGTAAAAATTTCTAACTTACTCAGAGAGGGGCGCATCTAGACCCAGGAGCTTCCATTCTTAACACTTAGGCAAATTTCCAAGTCTTTAATGTTCAGGGGCGCATTTGGAGGGGTCTCCGTCCAATTTCCGACACTTAGTGAATTTTTGAATCTCCAACCTTCTTGCCAAGGGCGCATATCACCCTACCAACGTCTAGTTTCAACACTTGGAAAAGCTCAAGGGCGCATTTAGCATGTGGTGTTTTCAATTTTACGACATTTTCAAGCTCCACTCACAAGATGGGCGCATTTGGACCCTGAAGCTTCCAATTTCAAGTGCTTTTAACCTCAAGGGCGCATTTAGGAGGGTTAACTTCCATTCTTCAAACACTTCAAGATTTTGATCTGTCTTTGGCCTTTTAAAGCAAGCTCTTGATGCTGGACTTGAAAATTTATCAATTTCAATGAATTTTATGCCATTTGTCAAATTTAGAGTGACTTGATCGTGCTTGCCCTAATTTTCTATTTTTAGAAATTTCTTCAAATTTCATGTTTTGAATTGACTTCTGATCCCTGAAAGGCCTGATTTTCGCCCTGCTTGAATTTTGACTGACTTGTTCTGCCAGCGCCTGATTCCTGTTTGCGCCTGCTATTTTTAGCAACCTGCTAGAAATTACTCAGAAAGTGCTCAAACTTCACGTGCTGGATGCCCGAAACATGGTGATCGTGACTGGATGATGTTCTTGCATGGTTATCCTGTTCTGCCCCTGATTTTAGGAAATCCTAATTGACCTGCTAAAAATAGCAATCATCTGATTCTTCATTCTCTGTAACTTGGTTTGCCTTGAAATTCGCGCCACGAATTACTTATCACCTGTTTGTCCTGTACCCGTCGAGATCAGGTGTCAACCTGCCAATTATAGCCGTTTCTGAGGTGACTTACTATTTATAGTAAGTGCCTGTTTCTGAGGCTTCCCTAGCTCCGTTTGACCTCGTTTCAATTGCATGCTAGTCAGTTTGCAGTTCTGAAGTGTCGAGCTACTGCCCAAGTGGTACCTGCTAAAAATAGAAAATGGCCGAAAAAGTGACCGACCGGCTGCCGGATGATCTTGCATGTCATACTGCCCGAAAAATCTTGAAAAACCCAGAAAAACCCAGAAAAATCTTCAACATGCAAGCACTGGCTAAAAATAGTAAGTTTCCGAAAAGTGATCAGTTCCATTTGCATGTTACACCGTCGCGAAGCTCTTGGAAAACCCAGAAAGAAAATGCCGACATGCGTTGAAAAATTCTGCATGCAAACCCTAATATCGACCTCCGAAGGCTCAATGCTAAAAGTCGTCATCCTGCTTTGCATGTCACATCACTGCGAAGGTCTCGAAAAACCCACAAGGAATCTCCGTACATGCATCAGAAAATGTAACATCTAGACCTCGAAAATCGCCTCTGAAGGTGGAGTTGCTAAAAATAGCAAGTTGTCCGTTTTAGTTCAAATTTAACCTGTGAGTAGCCTGATGTGCTCTGGACGCACTGTGACTGTCGAAATTTCAAAAATGTTGAAGGATCACCTGTAATTGCACACTTACTAAAAATAGTAAGTAGTCAGAATCTGATGAAATTTCTATAGAAACCTGCTGGAAGCATACCAACAACAGTGTTAGTCCCAATTTTCAATTTATTCACCTCATTTGACTTCAAATTGGTTGGAAAATTCAAAACCCTAATTTTTCGGACTTGGCCAAAATTTCAAGCTTAAACTCAATGACGGGCGCGTCCCCTAGAAGGCAGACCATAGAAAAGAGAGACAACAACAAAACAAACTAAAATCAAGCCAAAATTAGGGGGTCCCCATTTGCAATGGGGCGATGTGTGAAAAACGTCACAACAGGTAGGCTGGTACCTTTCTTTTCGGGTGAGGACCTTTACACAGGATGACTTTGAGAATACTTCCACTTTCTCCACTTTGATCCAGAACACGCAGGATTCCTTAGCTGCTTGGAGAAAGTCATGTGCAAGGCATGAACACTCAGTCACAGTGTTAGAGTTTCAGCTTAGATTGCATTCCACCCATTTCAGTTCAGGAGGTTGAGGCTGTACTTGGCAGATTTGTTGAGTTTGCAGCTAGAGAGAAGGAGAACGGGAATGCACTGCTGGACAAGGATCTTCTAGAAGACTGATTGTGGGCATTTATTGCCTTTACTATTTTTGGGAGTGAGTGGGAATCTTTGATTCATTTAATGTACCACTCCCTATTCTGGCAGTTTTAGGGTTAGGGCTGAGGTGGCACGATTCTAGCCACTCTATTGATTGTAACCCTAGCCGTCTTTTGGGACTTGGCTAGCTATATAAAGGGGGAGTCCCCCTCATTTGTAATTCATTAGATCATTAGACAGTAGTATTGGATATTAGCATTGGAGCTAGAGCTAGAGAGTAGAGCATAGTAGATCATTTTGCTTAGCATAGTGTGGAGGAGAAAGAAAGTTTTCCCTTTGAAAACTTTTGTGGAGATTGTTGTGTAACACTTTTCATGATAATAGATCTTTTCATTGATGGTGGAATTCGTCTTGTCATGAATAGCTAGCAAGGTCTCTTCTTCCTTTCGAATCCAAGTAGTGTAACTTTCATTCATGCAAGTAGTTTACTTTGATGTGTGGTGTTTTGTCGAGGTAGCTTCTTTCATTCCATACCACTAGCGGCTTGTTGATGATAAGTTCGCCTTGCGTGGTCCACTGGACATTCTCTTGAATTTAACTTCGATTGTGATTTGTATACCTATATGCGTCGTTTTGATGGTGTATGTATGCTAAGTTATAATCTGAACATCCTTTGCTATCCCTTTGAAGATTGCACTGATTTCGCTGAAATTGTCCGACGTGAGGCTAGGTGAAATTTGGTTGAAGTCTACTAAAACGAAGCTCCACATATCCTGCATTTAGAATAGAATACAGGTTTCTTAGGCCCTATACTCTTTACCTTCTGCACATTTCTGATTAGTTTTAGGAAAACGTGCTACATTGCCAAATCATACGCACAAGAATTCCTTTCAAATCATATACCGGCTGCTAACTGCAAGAAGTCTGAACAATTGTGTAAGTCACCTCGTAAGAACACAGCAATACACATCAACCAAACTGGGTCTATTCGCATTAAAGGAACCTTGGAGTTGAAAGCATGAACTTACTCGCAATCTTAGCATGCTGAATACTTTGATCAAGAGAGAATAGAGTATCTGTTGGGAAACTTTGTTCTGTGTTGGTGCGGTCTCAAAAACCACGTCAACAAGTTCCAAGAGTGATGACATAATAGTGGGATTCCGCCCGAATCCACCAGGAGGGCATTCCATTTGAGGCCTGGTTGATGGTTTTCTTCTTATGGAACTAATGAGTCAAGTGGTCAATTGAAAAACATTTTTTGCATTTGAAGGAAATTTTTTTGTAGTCAACTGGCTGCCTCCAACACCTTTTACCCACTTTCAAAGAAATCTCAGCTGGTAGTCCATTAGATAAATCCTTTTCCATGCATATACGTGCACAAGTGGAGCTCCTATGGTTGATTGTTTCATTGGAGGTATAATGTGTTGTACCCAAACCAATTTTTTTTGCCTCATCAAGGCATTTTGCATAAAATAGTCTAAACCTTGCTAAAATGATGTCAAATACAGTTTTTGGGCAATATCAAGCATGGAGTTTTGTCAGTTAAAGCCAGTATCCATTGATCAGAACCTGAATCAGAGACTCAGAATGAAGCGTTTCACAATGGAGCATTTCACGGTGACACTTATACTTTTGTATGGTCATTTCAATGGCTAAGATGATGATTTCAATGGTCAATTTTTGAAGATTTCTCAAGGAAAAGAAAAATTGCGCCCCTGTAGCCCAGAGGCGCCCTTCTTTTTGAAGGCCTAAATTTTGTGATAAATGCTCATGAATACAGTCAATCTCTTCAGAATTAGTCTGCCTATCCGATGAGCTATCCTGCGAGGCTATCCGAGGCTCGTAACTTTGGTAACTGGCAAAAAAAGTTGAAGATTCCAAAGTTCCAGATTGCAAAAGTTTGCCTTTTTCCAGCTTTTGCGCCCCTGTAGCTTAAGGGCGCACCTCTTAATGGAGGTTTAGATCTTGGTATTCTTGATGATTGATGCAGTTAATCTCTTCACGACTGGTTTGCCTATCCGACGAGCTATCGAACGCAGTCATCCGAGTTCCAGAGCTCCGACAGTTGACGTCAGAAGATGAGCTTATGGAGAGACTTCACATCACAGAACTTCCTCACATGGTGTAACTGCGCCCCTGTAGCTCAGGGGCGCCCTTCAAAATGACCTCTGAGATGGTTGAGTTTGCTGATGAGGTCTTCCTGACATCAGTGCTACTCTAGTCCGTCTTCGCGATGCACCAAGTTGCCTGTTAATCCGATATTCTGAAAGGTCATGGCAGAGATTCTACTAGGCACGTAATTTCACGGGCGGACTGGCATATAAATTTCATTGTATTTCTGTAGACCAGGGGCGCCTAGTCTTTAGGCTTGTCAGATGAGGTTATTGACATTCGAAGTCTTCACGAGACTTGAGCGTAATTACTTCAGCGTTTCAACAAGCCTAGCCGTCAGCCTTCGGATTTGGCAAATGCTCATACGTGCAAGGTCTTTGGTGAAATACTGAAAAACGAAGACGGCTCAGAAAATGGCTAAGTCTGGTCGTCTATTCCATCTTGGGAAAGGCGCCTTTCTATTTGAGGTCTTAGAAGCAGTTTTCTTGCTTCATCGCCTGTAGAGACATCTCTTGTAGGTCCTCCTGGCTACGCATCAAGACAGACGGTGCTTGAATCAGGTCATCCCATTCCAGATATTAGAGGTCAAAGTAGGTCATCTGGTTGAGAGTTGCATTTTCGTCAAAATGGTGTTCGTGCCTTTTCAAGCTAGGGGCGCTTTTACTTTTGGGGTCCTTAGTACACTTTTCAAATGCCTTGCGTCTATTCGTTGGATGCAGAATACCTCTAGGCATGCAGTGAGCTTGGTTGCCTATTAGCAGGGTTTACCGTTCATCATCAACAGCCGTTTGAAGTGTCAGATGGCAGTTTTGGAAAAATGGTTAAGTCTAGTACCTGAAAATCAATTTAATCAAGGGAACCTAATTCTTTGAGGTGTTAAATGATGGATTTTGCAGTGATGACTCCTAGCAGACATTTCTTCCTTGCTCTGTAGGCTTCGCAATGAATACATCTTTTCATTCTCAGCATCTTCCGGTCATCTAGAAATCAGTGTCGAAGATGGCCAGTTGTAACTTTGTAGTCAGCGACAAAATAGGAAGATTATTAAAAGTGTAATATCTTGAGCAAATGGACGCCTATGAGGTCAAATAAGGAATTTTTGAAATCAGTGAAGTTCGCCGGTGAATCCAAGTGCTTTACTTGGTTTGTCAACTGATGTTAAATAATATTTAATATTTATCGTTGCATATTTAAGCATTAAATGGCAAATTTCTAAAATTGGTGCCTCTTTGCTATTGCATAATGAATATTTTATTATTATTTAAATTTCGAACTTCAAGTTAGTCACAGTGTAACTAGAGGGGGTCCAATCAGAAGCCTTCTATTTTGGTTGAGGTTTTAAATCTTGCAGTGAACAACATGGAGCAAATTCTCTTTATTTAAGCATGACGCCATCATTAAACAATCATTCAACATCAAGAAAATTCGTATTTTCAAGAGCAAAGGAAAATTTCACAAACAAAGGCGAATTCATCATCAACAATCAAGGGCGATTTCATTAAACAATTCTTTTTGTAGGTTTTTGTTCATATTCATCAGCAAGTTTCAAGAACAGGGGCGATTTTCACAGAAGAAAGAGCTTAGAAAAAATGTCTTTTTCCTCCTTGTTTCTCAAATTTCTCTCAAAATACAATTCGCATGTTCCTGAAGTTGAAAGAATTTGACAAGTCTGAACATCTGGATCATTTCTATATAGCTTCCTTGAATTAAAATCGTGCGTTTGATTTTTCAGGAATTTTTAACTCCAGAACATTCGTTCTCGAGTTTCTAATTTTTTCAATTGAAAACTCTTTGCATGGTCGAGTAGAAGTTATATTTTTGCATTTCTGACGTTCTGGGTTGTGTTAGAATCTTTTTCTGGACAAAACCCATATCTCAGATTTTTCACCGAAAATAACTCTTCAAGAGGCTATTTTTAGCCTCAGCAGGCTATTTTTAGCTTCCTAGAAATATTGTCAGAACATAGTCGAGTTCACAGTCAACAGGCGAGTTTTTTAGAATGCAGTACACTCAGCACGAATATAGGACCAAAACAGTCCTTACTCACTACTTCATCGGGACAGTTGAGACGAATCTTCACAAGGTGCTGCCAGAAGCAGTTCTAGATCCAGTTAAGATCAGAGATTCAATTATTCGAAACATTCGGCAGTCCGGGTTATTGGAGGCCGCTTCCATACCTATCTCCGTTCATTGTATTGAATTTGTGATGTCTTGTATTAAGCATTACAATTCTACTACTCGTGAGATAGTGTCAGTAGATGGACGAGTCATTTGCAGTCTCAAGCCTCTGAACATTGAAAGAAGTTTTGGTATACCTCAGCACCCGAATAGTCTAGGTATTTCTATGCAGCAATGCGAGTAGGCATTCAATGCTGATGTGGACAAATGCGAAAGTAAAATGGCAGAAAGATGGTTAAAGCAAGCGAAGAACAAATTGCCAAACAATGTGGGTCGTGGTGAGTACAAGGATGAGTATGCGATTCTAATTACACTCTTGAATCGTGTCTCAGGTCAATCACATGCAAATGTTTTCCAGCCTTGGATGTATTACATCATTGGTTGCATCATATCTGGGCAGGAACATTATGACTGGGCATCCTTCATCAGCGATGTTATCCACGAGCAGATCACCGGTTTCCTAGTTGCTCATGAGTTTCACATGTGTTCTTATCTCGTGTACTTGATTGCTTATCAGGGTCAGTTCCGAGGACTAAACACCGTGGGCATTCTCAGTGTTTAGAAAGTCTATCAGTATTATGATCAGCTTGAGTTCACTAAGGATGAACGTCATTTCAAGCATGTTCACGAGGCTTTTCTGACTTATACAGTGAGAAATTTGGACCGGGAGTTGCACATTCGTATCTCGGTAGTTGCTAGAGCAGCGATGGATGGTTGGGCGGATTGGTTTATTTAGTTCCCGACATACACTTACATCCGAGTATATGGATTTATAGGAAATCCAGCTATGCTTCCACGTTATCCTTCGGATAAGACAGTTTTTATGGAGTTCCTGAGGCAGTTACATGATGTTGATCGTCTTTTACGCCACAAGCATAGACCATCTGCTAATTTTCCTTTTTAGTTTGGAATGTATTGGTGCAAGACGACAGCTGATGCCAAAGTTGCAGGACAGGAGCTCGAGAAATATCATCTTAAGTATCTTGTTGAGGCACGTGCCTATGATGTTCCAGGTCATTACACAACTCGCCTTGCTGGACGCACATATCATGAACCTTCTATGGAGGATTATTGGGAAAACTGCGTAGATGATTTCGAGGTTCGCAGACGTAGCTATGGCCGCTTCTCTCTCTCACAGATTTTTGTTTTCTTATCAGAAGATGTGAGAGGTTTATCAGACGATAAGGGAGAAGTTCTTCCTCAGTTTTTCAGAGAGCAGGTCGACACATAGCCGCTGCCAGTAGTTGATTGGTACGCCAAGGAGTACACAACAATAAAGGAGAGGTCAAGTAGAGTTATTCAAAACAGTATACTTTACCTTGACAGCAAGAAGACTAGGAGGGTAAGTGTGCCTAGAGTAGAGCCGCCAGTGGTGAATCCTTCGCTACCTTCCTCGTCAAAACCTAAACAAAAGAAGAGGAGTAACCCTCCTAAGAAAGGTCAAGCGCCAAACAATTCAAAAGGCAAGGCGCTTGCTATTAATACACACACGGAGCCTGACAGACAACCTATTACAGAGCCAATTCAGAGGCCAGTTCAGAGTCCGCCAGCGCCTGAGGTTCAGCCTCAAGTTCCTACACCAGTTCCGGAGCAGTCACCAGCCCCAGTTCACATTGAATTGGATTTAGACTCCCCATCTCGCAATGGATCCTCTACATATTCACTCTCGTCACATCCTCCTGTTGGTAGTACAGACCCTTCCAGTAACATTAGTCGAGATCAGTGTTGGATTGAAGCTCAATTGGGAAGGAAGAGGAGGCAGCCATCCTGTGTCCTTAATCATTCAAATTTTGATCAGGTTTACCAGGATGCGCCAGACAAGAGGGTCAAGAACATGGTCCACGTGGAGAGGAATACTGATACATGGAGATCGTCGTCGAGACTGCTATACCTCCACAGGGGAAGAGCTTGGATGAGTTGGAATCTCAGGATTTCGAGGTTATTACAATCAACCTTGGTCGTAGCACACGCCAGACTCAGGTTGATTTCCTACAGGTTGCTACAGACAGTGCTAGGAATAGAATGTTGAAAGACGAAGAAGATAAGGCAGCGCTCAAGGCTGAAATCAGACAGCTTCGTTAGTTCATTTCTAGCCTTGTTCACAGGTCAGATGTCATTGCCACACCCCCGCCGATGCTTGAGCCTCCAACAGAACATGGTCAACTTAATCATTTAGTTGCATATGGCAAGCGTTTGGATGAGTGGGAGGAGTTCGTTGCTAGAGGCCGTGCTATGCTTATAGAGTTATATCAGTTGCGGTACAATGCACGAGAGCTCCGTCTACATCTCCAGGATGAGGAACGAGACATGGCAATTAACAGACCCCGGGATGAGATTATGATTGCTCACCTGAGTATGGCATATGAATCAGTCACAGATGCAGAAGATAGAGAAGATATCTACTCTTGGAGAACACAGTTGGTTTTCAAGGCAAAGATAGAGGAGACTATGGCGTCAGAGTTGGCTGAGAGTAGAGAGCACGTTACTAGTGCACTCCGGTTTGTGAGGACCCTAGTATCTCGCTTGCCATGTCGATATTAGATTGAGGGTGGTGCGTATATTGAGCTTACTGATGTTCAGTCAGAGCTCCAAGCACTCATTCATACTATTTTTAGTGGGGAGACCGTTGGCTCTAAGATTAATCAACTTACAGTCATGTCAGCGTTGTTCGATGAAGCAACAAGGAGTAGAGGTGAACTTCAGTCCCAGATCACAGCTGGTGAGGACATGCTGCGCAGGCATAGTATTCTTCGTCAGAGTATCAAAGCTCCAGATAGTGATGTAGTTAAAAATCTCGTTGAGGGATTGGTTGCTCGAGATCATGATCAGTAAACTTCATTTCCCACCTCTCAGAATAGATGTTACACATAGGAGTTAAACTTGGCGTTACCTTCTCAAGTTAACTCACTGTCTTATCTCAAGCATATCTATTCTGAGATCAGCTTTATTCACTTGGAGTTTTATTTAGGGTTTACGATAACTGATGGTAGTGTTCCAGTTAATAATGTTTCAATAAGGATGTGCATGCTTGCACAATTGTCCATTTTTAGATTAGATGTTTCGGTTAACTGATGGTAGTTTTCCAGTTAACTGTATAGTTTACTTTATTAGGGCTTAGCAATAAATCTTGCATGCATTGCAAGACTGTAGTTGACTCAAGGTGATTTTAGGGTTCCCTACACCTTTCGATGTCTATAAATAAGAGCTTTTGCTCATTTGTACATAACTTTTGCACGAGAAAGAAATATATGTTGTGCCTACCTTGCCTTCAATATTGCTTGTTCTGTATCTATTCATGCGGTTTTGCTATTATGATGAATTGTTATGCCACATAAGGTTTCATGCAATTATAATGGTGAATTTTTTCCTTAGTTAGATCAAATCTGTTTTGTGTTCAAATAAACTTGTCCAGATTGAGCTGATAGTTGTGCCACCTTGCCTTCAAGTTGAGAATCTGAACTTGATTATCGTGTGATGTGTGTGAATAATAAACTTATTCAGATTGAGCTGATAGATGTGCCACCTTGCCTTCAAGTTGAGAATCTGAACTTAGTTTATCATATATTGTTGTTTCCAATAAACTTGTTTAGATTGAGCTGATAGATGTGCCACCTTGCCTTCAAGTTGAGAATCTATACTTGTTTATTGTCAGATAGTTATCCTTGCTCCATTTTCTCATGCTCTGTTTTCTTGAGGAAACTGGATAGATTTTAAGTAATTAGCCTAGTTGTAGTTAGTAGTCTGTGAAACCAGAAAATACTTAGCTGCAACATATAGAGTTTTCTTGAAAGCCTTGTACCTCTACAGCTGAGAAAAAAAGACAGGAGATAGTTTAGATTACTTTTCCCTTTCCAAGCATTTTTGTTAAAGCACAACGAGGGAGCTTCCCCTCCTAATTTGAAGAGCACTCATTGCGTAGTGTGCATAGCTGTCCGTACCAGCTTATACTCTAGAGGTGTTAGTTGTTACGCCAACATAATGGTACTTACCCAAGCCATTTCCAATAGCGCACAGGCAATCCAATTCCCATAATTGGAGGGGAAGATAAGGAAGTTGACCCAAAGAAATGCAGAGGAGAAAGTCTCAATATGGGGATCAAAGGAAGCATACCAAGGCTTCATACTTATGAATTCCCTCTGAAAGAACCAGGGGCCCGATTGCAACACCAGATCCATGTCTTCAATAGAGTCAAATTCCAATATAAAAAACCCTTTGGCACACGGATAAATAAAAATTTCTTCTTTCATGTATTCCTTCCAATTCTGTGTGATCTAAGCATTCAAGTCGCATATATTGGGCCAAGATTTTGTCAGTCTGCAAATGAGAGCATGTTCTTTCAAGTACTCCTCGCGATCACAGGCAAGACTATCCAAGCATACCTCAGGGATGATCTCAAAGTGTTGAACCAGGAGGGCGTAGATCTTGGTGCCATTCGCACTTGTTGCTTTGGCATAGCTAGATTCAGGGACAATGGTATTGTGAGAGGTCAAATTAGGGCATTTGTGGGTCCTATTTTCCAAACCCTTCCCTACACCGAGACGCTGCTCCTAGGGTTTAATTTTCTTGCCTGTATTGCAGTGTCGCCCGCCCAAGCGTTGCACAGAGCATCGCGGAAGGAAGGGAGGCCATCGACGGGCGCAACTCAAATAGCCGCATTACCAACCACACCCTCAAACCTTCCGACATAGCATCCCGTGCCCGAACATTCCTTTGCAAGTGGAACACATAGAGTAAAATCAGTGTTTCAAAGCATATTGAAGTTTTTTTGGCACAAAATAATGAATTTAATATATTAATATATATTAATTCCAATTTCAATTATTTTGGTTGTTTGGGATTTTTTAGAATATATTCTAGTTATTAGAATGTTTATCAACATTCATTCTTGTTATCTTTTTGTGTTGGTATTGGAACAATTTCTGTGAATATCTTTATCTATTTTAGAGATCTAAGGATTAAATAGTTTGTTAAATCCTTGGTTGCTGAATTTGATTAAGGGAGGCCAAATTGAATAAAAGGGAAATATTTATTTTATTCTAACCGCACCTTGTTCATATGATTATGCATTGTTGATTCCAAATAAAAAAGGAGTCACTATTCCTTTTTATGTGTTGATAAAGACATCGTACAATTATTAAATGGGCTAAAGTATTTATTTTCCTAAGAACTTTTACTTCAGCTGCTAAACATATTCACTGCTACATAGGGGACAAATTTTGTAACATCCTTGTCTACTGTTTTACCTAAATCGCAGCATTTCTGAGGTTGTTTCCTTCTTGTAGAGTGACCAATAACTGGTCACAACCCTTGATTAATATAATACTGAATATATTATATATTGGTGTAAGTTTGTAGAGTTTGGGGCCCATTATATGACTCTGTTGGAGCCTTCAAGGGATCTGTTGATGCGTGTTTTGTGACACACCCAACACTTTAGAATAAAAAAAAAGAATGCCCAAAGGCAGCTTTATCCTCTCTTGAAAAATTACCTCTTATGCTAAGATTGCCAGAAAGGTCATACGGTAATTCCAATGTTCCGGTTTGGGGGATGGACAAGCTCAATGGATGATGTGATATGCTGGTTTCACAAAGGGACCTTGAAATGAGGAACTTACTCAAAGTAGGGAGTTGG
Organism: Sequoia sempervirens; assembly: GCA_007258455.2. Taxonomy (NCBI): domain Eukaryota; kingdom Viridiplantae; phylum Streptophyta; class Pinopsida; order Cupressales; family Cupressaceae; genus Sequoia; species Sequoia sempervirens. The sequence continues at coordinate 289,705 of VDFB02256882.1, forward strand.
ATTGATGTAACGTTGAACGCTCTTATGTTTTTTGGAATTTTCAGTTTAGGATAAAAATAAATAAAAAGGGAATGGGGGGTAAAGGAACTAGATTTATGCAGAACTAATCCTACGAACTTCGGAGACAAATGCTGGATAATGGAATTTAAACCAATCTTTGCTTCGCCAAGCACGGCACTACAACTAGACAAAGACGGTGCAATCTTCAAGGGTTTACGAAAGATATCCTATTACACTATATCACCATCAATTCGACCAATGCATATAGATAATAGAACTCAAATTAAGCAATTTTAATGTTCAGACTAACCTTACACATCAAATTGAAAATCATCCAATTGAAAAAGGTATGAACTAATTCCACTTTTTCCAACACTATCAATCTTTCATTCATCTAAAATACTTGAAAACAAATTTACTCTATTTTGAAGAAATCAATGAAACCATGCGGGCTCATAGAAATAATAAATGCTCAACTCTGAATCCACTTATTATTTAAACAGCAATATTGCAACAATCTCATCAGTCTCTCCTTGAATAAATGAAATGAATGGGGTTTATATAGGCACCCCAATTACAAAGCAATGGCCAAGATTAAATTTAAGATCAACGGCCAAGATTAAATTTGATAAACCCTAACCCTAAAAGCACAACAAACTCAAAGACACGTGGCACAAGCAGAACCCGCCATTTGGAGCATGAAAATGGTGACACCTTGCACTTCATTCGAGCAAGTGGGAATCCAGAATGCAATTCCCTTTGGATCGCTCCCTAGCTGCAAATGCAAGAAATTTGGCTAACACAGAATCAAGTTCCTCCATTGAGATATTCGGCACAGAATCTAGTTGCATTCCAATCACGTCCAAGGTCTCCAGGCACTGAGTGAAAGTTCCTTCCCATCTAGCCTCCTGCTTCTGAAAGTTCTCCATGAAGGCCAAAAGAGAAGACATATCATCAAGCTGGTTCTCTGTAATAATCTGCACTTCCTTGAAGTAAATGCTCATCACACTTTTCTTCAATCCTTCTAAGTCTAAGCCATTTGTATCATGGTGTTCTTGTCCTGTTAATCCTTCAAGAGAAGTGAGGATTTTGAACTGAATTTTCTCAATCGTGCTCCGTATAGCAGCACATTCTTCCTTTATTCCATCATATGTCTTCCTTTTGGCTAGTAAGGAATAATACCACATAACAATTTTGTCTGTTGGGTATCGAGGAAGTCTGTACGGAGCATCAGAGAATCCATGAATTCTTATATAAGTAAATGTCGGAAACTGGATAAACCAAGACCCGAATTTGTCAAGCATTGCCATAGCTTCTTTAGATAGCCTTCTCTGCACTGTTCCTTGAAGAACTCGCGTGATGTACATAAGGAAGGCGTCATTTGTTATCTTGAAATTGTTCCTGTAATGTAGTTGGAGCTGCGGGTAACAATCATATGATTTGAGTTGATCTTTCCGAAGTCCCACTTCGCCTTTACAAATCAGTCCTCTGTACTTAGTGAATCTTGCCAGAATATAAACCACATAAGAACTCATGTAGAAGGTTTTAGTTTTTTCAAGGTTTCTCAACTGGAAATCGATATTATCACTTATCAACTTCGCCCAATTTATAGCCTCCATTCCCAATACGATTTCCTCCACGTATGAAAACATCCACACCTCAAAGAAGGCTCCTTGAGACGTTCCCATAACTCTGTTCAGCATGTGAATCATATCACTGTATTCTATCTTAAAATCTATGCAAATTAGTCTCTTTGGCAACTTGGAGCGATGTCTTTTGGGTTCTTTAATCCAGTTGGAATTGATGATGTCCATACAGGATTCCTTGGCTTGATCGAACATGGCCTGTGATTCTTGCTGAGTCCTGTTCAACATTTTCCGGCGATGGGGAATACCAAATACTTCCCTGATTGAATCCTCTGTGAAATAGGCCAAGGTGATTCCATTGGGAGTTTTAATTGATCTTGTTTGAGGATTGTACCTTCTGGCGCATTCAACCATTAACTCATTGCACTGAACTGCAGGCGGAAATCCTGCTGCTTGATGAAGTCCAGAATTAACAATATTTGAGGCGATAGGTGTAGGCATTTCGTTTTCTGTGCCAAACATCCTTCTCTTGTGCTGAATCGCATTAAATTGTTCAAAGTTTGTATCTGTCACTTTCTTCCACTTCGAGGACAACTGGGATTCTGGATGAAATTCCTTCAGGACTTCCTTGACTTGAGCTTTTCTGACTCCACCTCCCACGTTCTTTGGAGAAGACATTGTGCCTGTAAGAAACTCGAAGTTAGAGAATTTTTTAATAAATTTGAAAAAAGGCGATTTCTTGGCTGGAGAAATTTTGAAAAATTAATTAAAAATCCAGAACTTGATTAAAGGCTGCATGAAGAATAAATTCTTAAATGAAATCGATTTGCCTTTATTATTTTCAAAGAGCATTCGTGGAATTTTAAATAATCTTTTGGATTTTTTAAGGTTTATACTGAAGTTTTCTCAAATCTCTAATGAAAAAATCCAATTCCCCTTTCAAAATCGCCAAAGATAACCTGCAGTTGTTTGAAGAAAATCCGGAAAGGAGGAGAAAAAATCCAATTCAATGTTCTGGAACTCAAGAAAAATCCACTTGCAGCTGAAAAAGACGTCTTTTCTTGGGAGAGCTTTGCCTGTGAAGAAAGTTCGACTTTTGCAAATAATGAAAAATGAGCTCACAAGTTATCTTTTATAATAAAAACCTTCCCAAATTAATTTAGGTCGACTTCTTCCTCTCATTGGTTGCATTTTGCTTTAAAAACGAAAAAGCAATCTTATCCTGATCTTTGACTTTTCAAACAAGGCGTCCCTTTTGGCTTGGTGATTAAGTTTTAAAATAAAACTTAAGTTTTTCTTTTATTTTTGCCTTTAGCAAAATTCGACCTTCAACTGGACTTCTTGACTTTTCAACTGGAATTTTGACTTCTCAAAGTGACTTTGCCTTAGAAAAAATTCGATTCTAACTTGAGAAAATTCGACTTCCAACTGGATTTTTCACTTCCCAACTGGAATTTTCACTTCACTCAATTTCCTAAAGTCCAGTTCAATAATTTTTCATGCCTTAGTCGATTTTTACTTTGTCCAACTGGAATTTTCACTTTCCAACTGGATTTTCTTGAAGAATGCGAATTTCCTCAAATAGATTGATTTTACTTGGATTTTCCCTTTGATCAATGGATTTTCGAACTGGATTTTCTAAAGTTCGTACCTCTTTCAGACTTAGGCGAATTTCACCATGATCTGCCTGCTTTTTTCTTGATTTTTCAGTGATTTTCTCTTAAAGGCGTGATCTTATCCAGTTGATTTTTTTGACTTTGCATGCGCTTTTTCTCTGCTTTTCTCATCTTGCATGCGCCTTTCTCTGCTTTGCATGATTTTTCGATCTTTGCTTGATTTTTGCTCGCTTTTTAGTTCCAAAAATGGAAACTTTTGACTCAAATGCTAATGACACCCTGTACTTTCTAAAAATAGAAAAAAGCAAAAAGCAACTTTCTAAAAATAGTAAATTCCAGATTGGGCCAGAAATGCCAAAAACAAAAAAAGCAAAAAAGCAAAAAAGCAGAATCCCTAAAAAATAGGAAGTGTCAGAATTGAGCGAAAGCACAGGCGATCCTCGTCTGCGAGGCCTTCTAAGCACTTCTATGACGTTTACGTTCAGTTTCGGGCTCAAACTCCCAACTTGGCTCGGATGATGACTCCAGACCGTGACATGAAATTCCCAGGTATCAGAGGCTATGAAATTGCTACTCAACGCGAAACCCTAAGAGCAAACCAGCGAGGGTCCCCATTTGCAATGGGGCGATGTGTGAAAAAGGTCACAACAGGATCACAATTTACTCCTTCAAAATTCCAATGTGTTTAGCACAACATTTCTTGGGAGTGTCTTTTAGGAAGGTTGGGACAATTTTTGGCATTCTAACTTTTGGTGGATATTATTGGTTGAAAATACTACTATTCATGCAGTGATTGTACTTAAAGTCCAAGGCTAGTCAACATTTATTTAGAGATAATATTATATGGTAATAACTTTCCATACATTTAAAGAATTCAAAGGTTGATATGATATTTGAAGTCCTGATTATTTTCAAAGCTATTATTCGCCAATATACATATACAACTATTGAAAGGATTCAACTGAATGTTAGGGATTCAAATTTATTCATTTCAATATTGGTATTTTGTTGGATATAATTTTTAATTAATCCAATGTCTTTCTCAACACTCATACATGCTTACCACAATAGTTGGTATTAACATAGTGTGATGTACCGTGCTCACTGCTGATTTGATTTCACTTCGTTTAAAGGACTGATTTTTGGTTCATAATCTGTTGTTTCTTGTTTTTGTGTTTTTGTGGTTTGATGCCAATGATATACATAAATTTAACAATCAATTGCATGTAATATGAACCCGAAATGAACTAAACTTCGATTGATAACACAAGAAGTCCCAAATTCATAATTAATAGACTTTCTTCATTACAAGAGAGAGTACATAATGGTACGGCTTGCATACAATTCAAGAGATACTCAAGCAAGATTCAAAATGACCTTTAAGATGCATTCTACAAGATATAAGAGCTTACATGGCATAGATAACTAGCATCAAATTCAGGAGACAATACATCTTATGTCTTAATTCTACTTACAGCCAAACTTCACTGTGAATAGTGACTGCTACAGTACCCGCGCCCAACAAAATGCATATAAAAACTTACAACCTTCTCCCACCGAATGTTTGAAGAAATAGCTTCTAATACTAAGGGCGCCCCCTTAGGGAAAGAAAGCAGCCACAAAGATGAGGCGTTTTATTTCCTCCAAGCTGATCAAACCCTCAAGAAGGTGTGGCTGGCTGTAGATGAAGAAATCAGCTTTCAAAATCATCCAAGATGCACATAACTACCTCTAGATGGCAAATGGAGATGCTGGCAGCAAAAACCCTTCCAGAAGATGCCTCCAACAACTTGTAATCAGCAAGATATGGCTCCAAATGCAGCAACAAGAAAATAACCAGCACTTTAGGGTGGTCTTTCACACCTTCAAGATGCCCAATCCTAACTACAATCCCCAAACCAGGCTTACCCACTGCTGAAATTGAGAAACCCTAGTTTCTCTCTTCCACAAACTCCACACTTCAAACTTCATTCAACAAAATAACTCAAGCATGAAGAAGTTCGAACTTTCTCTCCTTTTCTTATAATTTGTTATTGAAAACACTATTCACTTTAAAAAATACTATTCATTAAAGTTATAACTTTTTCACTTAAGTGATGAATAGTAACTGAAAAATAGAATTTAACCCCTTGAATTAATAGGCACATGGTCCCCAAAGCCTTAGAAGGTGAAACAGTGATGAAAAACAATATTTTAATCTCCCATAGCACGCCAAACGCGCAATTCCACCACGCAACCACACTCTGAATACCAATACTGCCTTTAACCGACCAAGTGCCCATTCAAGTGCCCCTCTATCCAGAACCACTAGCCTACGAGGATCAACATAATAGGCTAATCCAATGACTCTGATGCTCGTGAAATAATGGGGACATTACACAGTTGGAAAAATTGGACTCGGCAAAAACTCGACAAAAATCTCGGCAACTTAAAAATTGCTTAAATTTCTTTAGAAACACATTTTTTTTGCAAAATGCAATGACAAGATGAATCCAATGAGTCCATAAATGAGTACAAAAGTGTTTTCTATTAAATTTGATTGATTTTAGTGCAAATTGAGTACAAAATTGCATTCTCATGCGAAATCTTGATGGCTGAAAGCCTAATAGTCTAAGTTGGCGATTCCAGTCTTCACTCCCAAATCCCCTCATTGTAATCAAATTTCTTATATGAGAAGAGATCCCAATAACTAGTGGGGGTCTAGGAGTGGAGATATCAATGACATTTTGGGGCGGTGCCCCTTGTAGGGGTTTGGGGGCAATGCCCCCAACGGGGTCCAGGGGTAGCACCCCTTGTGGGGGTTTGGGGGCAATGCCCCCAACGGGTCGAGGGGCAACGCCCTAAGCCCAAATTAAGGCCTTTGAAAGCACATTAAACTTCTTGTCACACACCATTTTACAATTTTATCACTCAAGGGAAAAATTAGGTATTTGGCACTTTTTTATGAAAAATATTTTCTCTCCAAGTGCTATGTGAGGAAGTGTGAGGTGTGTTCATGCATTTATAGGGAAAAATCATGAGTTTTTTGACTATTTTTTTCCATTCTTTTTGCTTTTTTTTTTTTTCACATTTTTGATGTATTTGGCAAGTTTTTGCCATAGAATCACCGAGTTTCTAGCGAAAGCTCGCCAAATACTCGGAAAGTTTTTGCCAAAAAATCGGAGAATCTACTCGGCAAGTAAACATGGCAAAAACTCGCCAAGAAAAAAAACTCGTCGAAAATTCGATGAGTCTACCAACTATGGGTATTACTATTAATTGGTGGGAGTGCTTGTTCTACCATTTATACCAGATTTTGGCATTATATCTCTACTGTTTGGTAATTGATTATGGAGTTGTCTGCAATAGATATAAAGTGATTTGGTACAATTCGTAGCACTGCTTCATCCTTCATTGTACTCTCAAACATATCAACTACTATTTCGGGTGTTTTACATTATGTAGTTTGCTTTCCAATTGTTTGATAACATCTCTTCCTAGATTGTTGGACAATTGTTTGTTCCAATTCTTGGAATTGAAAATAGAAGAGTAATTCATCACTTTATCATTTGTATTGTAAACATCTATGTGGTTCACTGCCAAATTATATTTGGATTGTAAATATGGACGACAATGCTACCAAGGCATGGTTAATTATTTAAATTTTCCATACTACATACATAATAGAACTATGTAGTTTCCCACTAGTAAATTAGTATCCCAAACACCATATGCTCTCACTTAGCCCACATTGGGAACTTGGTGATCAAAAAGTGTGAGGGTTATGCATTTCATCAATTTTTTGTAAAAAAACAAAATCAGTTAAGGACATTACAAGGGGGTAGTTCCCTCCGGATAGGAAATGGAAGTCCTCTTTTGGGATGTTAGAGATCTTAACATCTATAACAAGAGAAGGTTGGTGAAAAACCAATTTTTTAATTGTAAACTAGATTTAATCCTTTTGCAAGAGACAAAATTATTGAATCAAATCTTATTTCCCTAATCTCCTCTTGGAAGCTATAGAATGAATTTTCTATGGATGCTTCAAGTTCTTTTGGAGGTTTGTACATTTTATGGAACCTTTTGTTTGTCTTGGTTGCCCTTTGTTGCACTGCTATGAAACTTTCAATAACAAGCCTCTTTTGTGGTGGTCATATTCATTGTCAAGTTCTCATATGTGCAATGCCTAATGTCATGACTTCAACTATGAATAGTTTATGGATTTATTGTTCTTCTTTGATGTTGTATCAATTGTTTGCAAACATAGAGGTGTAAGTGGGGAACAATACAAGCTTGAAAAAGTAAGCAATTTTTCTCTAGCACGTTGGATTGATTTAAATTGGCCAAAGTGGAAAATAGGTATCCTATGACCAACCTACTTTTGCTTGAAACAAGTAAAAACACTTAAAATCAAGTGCCTTTGCCCTACTTATGTGATCAAACTCACCATTTCTTTACACAATCCGTTGAGGAGAAATTAAAGTGGCATAAATATTTGAAGTTGGCTTGACAAGGCTTTAAGTGGCAAGAATACCTAAAAGGATGCTTCACTAGTGAGATTAGTTTCAAATTTCAAGTGACAAGAAGGGGAAAGTTAGGTGGTTAAATGTGTTGTTTTAGACCTATTTAGTGACAACAGTAGTAGAAAAAGGTGCCTAGAAGATAATAACTTGTGTTGACTGACATAATTTGGTGCCTAGAGTAGTAATAAGTTAATAACAACCACTCGAGTAATTGTCAGGAAGACATGCATGCCTTGAGATTCTTTGTACTTTTTCCAAACTAGTAGGAAATAGTCCATTTAAAATAACCAATCATGATTGTGAATCCTAAAAAAACTTTCGTGAGTGTTAGAAATTAATTTTTAGCTTTCCACACTTTCTTCACATTGGCTACCCCCAATACTAGTTTTAACTAAAGGGGTTTTTCCACAAATTTCCTAAACCTTTTGCACCATGCCCAACCTTATCATAGATGAAACATCTGAAAGGAAAGCCTTCATAATCCACTTCCTAGGAGTAAGTGCCACCCTATAGATCGATGTGCGCTCACTTCAAGAAAGAAAGATCCAAATCTTATATTATTTTTAACCTTGGCTACAACATATGTGACTTGTCCAATAAGAAAGAATCCAATTCTAATAGATCTCCCAATTTGGGACCAACAACCTCCAAACAATTGAAGCCCCAAAGTTCAAGGGTGAGTCCATAAAGCCTCACATTGTCAAAGATATCGAGGGGAATGATGAGTTGAAAAAAATTATAAATCAAGGTTGTAGATATAATATTTCTCAATACAAGGGTTTAGTAACTCCAACACTTTGAGTTGATCTTCCTTCAACGTAAACTACATAAAAAAGCACTTATGAGAAAGAAAATATTTAAAACCAAATCCCAAGAGGCTTGGATCTATTACTTCTCTAGTCAGCCAAAAGCCACTTGCTTTGACACAAACCAACCACCGCCATTTGAACAAGTTTACCCATGTTGAATTGAACAATAGAGTTAATAAGCAAGAACTCAATTGCCAATTCAACAACCAAGGCCCTCCTAGGCCTAAAATCTGGTTGAACTTGACACCTCCCATTCCTCGGAGATATCTTATAAGCCCCCAACGCCACCCTAAAAATCAAAGATTCCAAAGGACATTTGTCAAACCCACCTAAAACCAAATTTAAAAATGGGGTTCCATCTAAAGACCGCAATGACCAATTGTTGGCGTAACAACTAGCACCTCTGGAGTAAGAGTTGGTACAGACAGCTATGCACACTACGCAATGAGTGCTCTTCAAATTAGGAGGGGAAGCTCCCTCGTTGTGCTTGACAAAAGTGCTTTGAAAAGGAAAGTAAACTAAACTATATCCTGTCTTTTTGTCTCAGCTGTAAGAGGTACAAGGCTTTCTCGAAAACTATATACGTTGCAGCTAAGTATTTTCTGGTTTCGCAGACTACTAACTACAACTAGGCTTAATTACTTAAAATCTATCCAGTTTCCTCAAGAAAACAGAGCATGAGGAAATGGAGCAAGGATGACTATCTGACGATAAACAAGTATAGATTATCAACTTGAAGGCAAGGTGGCACATCTATCAGCTCAATCTAAACAAGTTTATTGGAAACAACAATATACGATAAACTAAGTACAGATTCTCAACTTGAAGACAAGGTGGCACAACTATCAGCTCAATCTGAATAAGTTTATTATTCACACACATCACACGATAACCAAGTACAGATTCTCAACTTGAAGGCAAGGTGGCACATCTATCAGCTCAATCTGGACGAGTTTATTGAACACAAAACAGATTTTATCTAACTAAGCAAAGAATTCACCATTATAATTGCATGAAACCCAAGTGGCATAACAATTCATCATAATAGTAAAAACTCATGAATAGATATAGAACGAGCAATATTGAAGGCAAGGTAGGCACAACATATATTTCTCTCTCGTGCAAAAGTTATGTACAAATGAGTAAAAACTCTTATTTATAGACATCGAAAGGTGTAGGGAACCCTAAAATCACCTTGAGTCAACTACAGTCTTGCAATGCATGCAAGATTTATTGCTAAGCCCTAATAAAGTAAACTATACAGTTAACTAGAAAACTACCATCAATTAATCGAAACATCTAATCTAAAAATGGATAATTGTGCAAGCATGCATGTCCTTATTGAAAGCATGTTAACTGCAACACTACCATCAGTTAACGTAAACCCTAAATAAAACTCCAAGTAAATAAAGCTGATCTCAAAATAGATATGCATGAAATAAGACAGCGAGTTAACTTGAGAAGTTAACGCCAAGTTTAATTTCTGTGTATAACATCTATCCTGAGAGGTGGGAACTGAAGTCTATTGATCGTGATCTCGAGCAACCAATCCCTCAACGAGATTGTTAACTGCATCACTGTCTAGAGCTTTGATACTTTGTCGAAGAATGCTATGCCTGTGCAGCATGTCCTCACCAGCTGTGATTTGGGACTGAAGTTCACCTCTGCTCCTTGTTGCTTCATTGAGCAACGCTGGCATGACTATAAGCTGATTAATCTTACAGCCAACGGTCTCCCCACTGAAAATAGTATGAATGAGTGCTTGGAGCTCTGACTGAACGTCAGTAAGCTCAATATATGCACAACCCTCGATATGATATCGACATGGCAAGCGAGATACTAGGGTCCTCACAAACCGGAGTGCACTAGTAACGTGCTCTCTACTCTCAGCCAACTCTGACACCATAGTCTCCTCTATCTTTGCCTTGAAAATCAACTGTGTTTTCCAAGAGTAGATAGCTTCTATATCTTCTGCATCTGTGACTGATTCATATGCCATACTCAGGTGAACAATCATAATCTCATCTCGGGGTCTGTTAATTGCCATGTCTCGCTCTTCATCCTGAAGACAAAGACGAAGCTCTCGTGCATTGTACCGCAACTGATATAACTCTGTAAGCATAGAACGGCCTCTAGCAACAAACTCCTCCTCCCACTCATCCAAACGCTTGCCATATGCAACCAAATGATTAAGTTGATCTTGTTCAGCTGGAGGCTCAGGCATCGGCGGGAATGTGGCAATGACATCTGACCTGTGTACAAGGCTAGAAATATACTGACGAAGCTGTCCGATTTTAGCCTTGAGGGCTGCCTTATCTTCTCCGTCCTTTAGCATTCTATCCCTGGCACTGTCTGTAGCAACCTGAAGGAGATCAACCTGAGTCTAGCGTGTGCTACGACCAAGGTTGACTGTGATAACCTCAAAGTCCTGAGATTCCAACTCATCCAAGCTCTTTCCCTGTGGAGGTATAGCAGTCTCGACGACGATCTCCATGTTAGTATTCCTCTCCACATGGACCATGTTCTTGATCCTCTTGTTTGGTGCATCCTGGTAAACCTGATCAAAATCTGAATGATTAAGGACATAGGATGGCTGCCTCCTCTTCCTTCCCATTTGAGCTTCAATCCAAGACTGATCTCGGCTAATGCTACTGGAAGGGTCTGTACTAGCAATAGGAGGCTGTGATGAGAGTGAATATGTAAAACTACTGCGAGATGGAGAGTCTAAATCCAATTCAATGTGAATTGGGGCTGGTGACTGCTCCGGAACTGGTATAGGAACTTGAGGCTGAACCTCAGGCATTAGCAGACCCTAAACTGGCCTCTGAGCTGGCTCTGTGTTAGGTTGTCTGTCAGGCTCCGTGTGTGCATTAATAGCAAGCGCCTTTCCTTTTGAATTGTTGGGCACTTGACCTTTCTTAGGAGGGTTACTCCTCTTCTTCTGTTTTGGTTTTGATGAGGAAAGTAATGAAGGATCCACCACTGGCGGCTCTGCTCTAGGCACACTTACCCTCCTTGTCTTCTTGCTGTCGACGTAAAGTATACTATTCTGAATAACTCTACTTGACCTCTCCTTTACTGTTGCGTACTCCTTGGCGTACCAATCAACTGCTGGCAGCGGTTGTTTGTTGACCTGCTCTCTGAAAAACTAAGGAAGGACTTCTCCCTCATCATCTGATAAACCTCCCACATCTTCTAACAAGAAAACAAAATTTGTGAGAGAGAGAAGCGGCCATAGCTACGTCTACGAACCTCAAAGTCATCTGTGCAATTTTCCCTGTAATCCTCCATAGAAGGCTCATGATATGCACGTCTAGCAAGGCGAGTTGTGTAATGACCCCAAAGATCATAGGAACGTGCCTCAACAAGATACTTGAGATGATATTTCTCGAGCTCCTGTCCTGCAACTTTGGCATCAACTGCCGTCTTGCACCAATACATTCCAAACTGAAAAGGAAAATTGGCAGCTGGTCTATGCTTGTGGCGTAAAAGACGATGAATGTCATGCAACTGCCTCAGGAACTCCATAAAGACTGTCTTATCCGAAGGATAACGTGGAAGCATAGCTGGATTTCCTATAAATCCATATACTCGGATGTAGGTGTATGTCGGGAACTGAATAAACCAATCCGTCCAACCATCCATCGCTGCTCTAGCAACTGCCGAGATACGAACATGCAACTCCTGGTCCAAATTTCTCACTGTATAAGTCAAGAAAGCCTCATGAACACGCTTGAAATGATGTTCAGCCTTAGTGAACTCAAGCTGATCATAATAGTGATAGACTTTTTGAACACTGAGAATGCCCATGGTGTTTAGTCCTTGGAACTGACCTTGATAAGCAATCAAGTACACGAGATAAGAACACATGTGAAACTCATGAGCAACTAGGAAACCGGTGATCTGCTTATGGATAGCATCGATGATGAAGGATGCCCAGTCATAATGCTCCTGCCCAGATATGATGCGACCAATGATGTAATACATCTAAGGCTGGAAAACATTTGCATGTGATTGACCTGAGACACGATTCAGGAGTGTAATTAGAATCGCATAGTCATCCTTGTACTCACCACGACCCACATTACTTGGCAATCTGTTTTTCACTTGCTTTAACCATCGCTCTGCCATTTTACTCTGGCACTTGTCCACATCAGCATTGAATGCATACTCACACTGCTCCATATAAATAACTAGACTATTTGGGTGCTGAGGTATACCAAAACTTCTTTCAATGTCCAAAGGCTTGAGACTGCAAATGACTCGTCCATCTACTGACACTATCTCACGAGTAGTAGAATTGTAATGCTTAATACAAGACATCACGAATTCAATACAATGAACAAAGATAGGTATGGAAGCGGCCTCCAATAACCCGGACTGTTGAATGTTTTGAATAATCGAAGCTCTGATCTTGACTGGATCTAGAACTGCTTCTGGTAGCACCTTGTGAAGATTCGTCTCAACTGTCCCGATGAAGTCGTGAGTAAGGACTGTTTTGGTCCTGTATTCGAGCTGAGTGTACTGCATTCTGAAAAACTCGCCTGTTGACTGTGAATTTGACTATGTTCTAACAAGATTTCTGGAAAGCTAAAAATAGCCTGCTGAGGCTAAAAATAGCCTTTTGAAGAGTTATTTTCGGCGAAAAATCTGAGATATGGGTTTTGTCCAGAAAATGATTCTAAGACAACCCAGAACGTCAGAAATGCGAAAATTTAACTTCTACTCGACCATGCAAAGAGATTTCAGTTGAGAAAATTAGAAACTCGAGAACGAATGCTCTAGAGTTAAAAATACCTGAAAAATCAAACGCACAAATTTAATTCGAGGAAGTTATATAGAAATGATCCAGATGTTTAAACTTATCAAATTCCGCCAACTTCAGGAACATGCGAATTGTATTTTGAGAGAAATTTGAGAATCAAAGAGGAGAAAGACGTTTTTTTTTCTATGCTCTTTCTTCTATAAAAATCGCCCCTGTTCTTCAAATTTGCTGATGAATGTGAACAAAAACTTGGAAAAAGAATTTGTTTGATGAAATTTCCCTTGGAGACTGATGATGAATTCGGTCAACCTGTAAAAATTCGCCTCTGCTATGAAGAAATGCGAATTTCTGAAGCTGTGTGAATGATTAATGATAGCGCCATGCTTTAATAAAGAGAATTCGCACCATATTGTTTACTGCAAGATTTAAAACCTCGACAAAAATAGAAGGCTTTTGATTGGACCCCCTCCATTTACACTGACACTAACTTGAAGTTCGAAATATAAAGAATAATAAATTATTCATTATGCAATAGCACAAAGAGGCGCCAATTTTAGAAAATCGCCATTTAATGCTTAAATATGCAAAAATAAATATTAAATATTATTTAACATCAGTTGAAAAACCAAGTAAAGCACTTGGATTCACCAGCGAGCTTCACTGATTTCAAAAAGTCCTTATTTGACCTCATAGGCGTCCATTTGCTCAAGATATTACATTTTTTATTAACTTCCTACTTTTTAGCTGACTACAAAGTTACAACTGGCCATCTTCGACACCAATTCCCGGGTGACCAGATGAAGCTGAGACTGAATAGATATATTCATCGTGAAGCCTACAAAGCAAGGAAGAAATGTCTGTTGGGAGTCATCACTGCAAAATCCATCATTTAACACCTCAAAGAATTAGGCGCCCTTAATTAAATTGATTTTCAGGTACCAGACAACCATTTCTCCAAACTGCCATTTGATGCTTCAAACGGCTGCTGACAACGAACGGTGAACCCTGCTAACAGGCAACCAAGCTTACTGCATGACTAGAGGTATTCCGCATCCAACGAATATACGCAAGGCATCTGAAAAGTGTACTAAGGGCCCCAAAAGTAAAAGCGCCCCTGGCTTGAAAAGGCACGAACACCATTTTGACGAAAGTGCAACTCTCAACCAGATGCCCTACTTTGACCTCTGATATCAGGAGCTGGGATGGCCTGATTCAAACACTGTCTATTTCTACGCATAGCTAGAAGGACCTACGAGAGACGTCTCTCGAGGTGACGAAGCAAGAAAACTGCTTCTAAGACCTCAAATAGAAAGGCGCCTTTCCCAAGATAGAATAGACGACCAGACTAGGCCATTTTTTGAGTTGTCTTCATTTTTTAGTATTTCGCTAAAGACCTTGCACGTACGAGCGTTTTCCAAATCCCAAAGGCTGACGGCTGGGCTCGTTGGATAGCTGGAGTAATTATGCTCAAGTCCCATGAAGACTTCGAACGTCAATAGCCTCATCTAACGGGCCTAAAGACTAGGCGCCCCTGGCCTACAAAAATACAATGAAATTTATATGCCAGTCCGCCCGTGAAATTACGTGCCTTGTAGAATCTCTGCCACGATCTCTCAGAATGTCAGATTAACAGGCAAGTTGGTGCATCGCGAAGGCGAACTAGAGTAGCACAAATGACAGGAAGACCTTGTCTGCAAACTCTGCTATCTTAAGGGTCAATTTGAAGGGCGCCCCTGAGCTACAGGGGTGCAGTTTCACCATGTGAGGAAGTTCTGTGATGTGAAGTCTCTCTATAAGCTCATCTTCTGACGTCGACTGTCGGAGCTCTGGGACTCGGATGATTGCGTTTGATAGCTCGTCGGACAGGCAGACTAGTCGTGAAGAGATTGACTGCATCAATCATCAAGAATACCAAGATCTAACCCCCTTTAAAGAGGTGTGCCCTTAAGCTACAGGGGCGCAAAGGCTGGAAAAAGACAAGCTTTTGCAATCTGGAACTTTGGAATCTTCAAATTATATCACCAGTTACCGGAGATACGAGTCTCGGATAGCCTCGTAGGATAGCTCATTGGATAGGCAGACTAATTCTGAAAAGATTGATTGTATTCATGAGCTTTTACCACAAAATTTAGGCCCTCAAAAAGAAGGGCGCCCCTGGGTTACAGGGGCACAATTTTGCTTTTCCTTGAGAAATCTTCAAAAGTTGACCATTGAAATCTTCATCTTGGTCACTGAAATAACCATTCAAAAGTATAAGTGTCGCCGTGAAATGCTCCTCCATTGTGAAATGCCTCGTTCTGAGTTTCTGATTCAGGTTCTGATCAAATGGAACTGCCTTTGACTGACAAAACATTGACAAAACTCCATGCTTGATAGTGCCCAAAAACTGTATTTGACATCATTTTAGCAAGGTTTAGACTATTTTAAGCAAAATGCCTTGATGAAGCAAAAAATTTTGTTTGGGTACAACACCAATAAGGGCTTCTAGAAACTCTAGTTGTATCCTTTTCAAATAGTATTGGGTTGACATACTTTCTTTTGGGTCCATCCAACTTTTGACTATTGAATTTGAAACCACCTCTGTCATTCAAACCCAATGCCATCACAAAGGCCTTTCACACAAAAACCTATCTTTTTGAAAAAGAAGTATTTATTTTAGATCAAGTTAAAAAGCATTACAATATAGAATAAGATTTTAAATTGACAAAAGTTCTTTCCTACTATTTGTATTCTAGCTCCAATTCTCAAATGAATTTCATTTCTACCTATTCTAATGCTAAGCCTAAAACCTTGAGAGTGTCCATGATCTAAATTGACCTCTATGCTGTTGCATCGTACACCCAAAAAATGGGTTGCTTAATGCTATATAACTAATTAATATCAATTAGTTATTAATTGTCAATACCAAGAGATATGACCTCTCACCTTAATGGGACACATCTTATTGAGCATGCCCCTTGATCTACATATAAATAAACATCATCTCATTCATTCACACAAAACTATCAAATTATATAATCTGTTTTATATTCCATAATGTAAATATATTCTATATTTACTATGTACCTAGTATGTATATTACACTTAAACACCATGAAAGAATTCATACAGTGAACAATCGTATCGATCGTATGAGCTCTGTTATTGAGCAGCATGAACAAACACTTAAGGTAATTAATAATTTCCTCTTCTTATAGAATGCAAGAACTGAGAGATGTTACAGGAGCTTGCAGAGCTGGCCCCTAGCACATGTTCAGCTGCAACAATGAGAAGCTCCGCATGATACAAACCCCTTAATAAACCTCAAGCAAATCATTCCAATCCAGTCCGCCAAAGCTTGCTCCAACAATGATGTCATTCTGCTCTTTTCCGCACATGGAATGGATCATTCTTCGAACCAATATTTATAACTTTATAAGCAATTTTATATTTTTTTTGTCTTTACTTTGATCATCTCAAACTTGATATATCAATGGGACAGCCAGATATATGGAAGTTGCAATTGTTCTTTAGCAACAATTTATATAGTAAGAATATAAGGAGAAAGTTCTGTGTATTTCTTCATAAATCATAGTCTTTGCAGTCCTTTTCAAAAAGTTCAAAATTTCATATTGGTTCTGACTGTTTTGTAAAATATTTTAAAAGCATTATTCTTATGCTACTACCTTCTAAGCTTGTAAAATATTTATCAATTTTCCCTAATTCTATGCAATAAATATTATAGATTGATGTACTCCTATTGTACATAAATCTTAAAATATTATTCAGATTTTTATGTTATTACGAGAGATTAAAATTGTGAATTTTAATACTAAATAGGGGCTACACTTCTCTGAAAGGGGTCCATAGTTTATTTCACAATTTAAAATATTTTAACCACGATCAATCAGATAAATAATTACGCCCCAGAAAAATCAAGATTTGAAAGAAAATGAAAAGAGAACCAATAATTTCTGAAAGAAAAATTGCAGTACAAGACAAAGTGATAAGAAGCCTTTTATAACTCTACAATGAAATAAATACAAAATCTTACTTCATTCCAGTCTTTTCCTTGAGCAATGCGTGGATAAACTGGAGATTTTGGATGCAAAAAGCTGACGGTATTTGAGATTGCCAACATCACTGGCTGTTTAGAGAACGATGTATCAAATTTGTGAGTTGAATGCACTAAAAGTACCACAATGTCTTACAGTCTGATCTAAGATTATCCTCTATGCAACATAACCAAAGACAGCTGAAACCAAAAAATTGAGATTATCTACTTTCTTTTAATCAATGGTCAAAACTTATATTTTCCTGTCAATAAATGTAGGGAAGGTAAGAAAGGAACCTGAACCTACCATTCCATATAGAACATGTAACTTTAAAGCATTTGAATATAAGAAAAAAATGTCCATTTAAAATACTTTATACAAAGCTAACACCGCTTCTGAACCTTAGATGCTAATGTCCCGAGGACAAGTACAAAAGGACACTATTTGTTCTTGAACTGTAAAGACTTGCAAATAGACTTGACATATAACAATACTATGTGAATATTATAACAAAAAAGCCAAACATTTGAGTTCAAAAACAATATGTAGAGCTCCACTGATGCCCCATTATTATTGCTAACAAAGAGTAGATATTCTACAAGGTTTGTTGATGACCCTCTTTTCTCTGCACATAATAAAAATCCTCATATGATCATATAAGTATTCACAACTCCAAATAAACAGGCAGGTTTCATCTTGATAATGATAAGCAAAGATAAAATTCCATGCCAGAACTTTGGAGGTCTCACATACAAGTAGAGACTAAATTGTAAAGGAAAAAAGAGCATTATTTTCATTCATTTAATGCATTATAGCATAGGATGCTAAGGATACTGGATAAAATAGGAGCATGTAAAAATATGCCTAAAAACATTGTTAGAAATTCCCCTATTGATAGCTGCATGCAACAATGAAATACAAAGCCACAAGCTTAAGCATCTACACATATAACACAAATTAGTAAAACACAATAGGTTTAAAATAAATGGAGACTATTGTTCATGTTTTAATTTGTCACTTTCATCAAAACAAAAATAGAACAATGGATGAAGAAAATCTCTCTTCAAATCCACATGGGAAGCTCCCTAATTTAATCTACTTTAAAATCTAAAACATAAATAATCCTACTAATAAGAACACTCTACAATTTATTCTTTGGGGTTTTCCATAAAGATAAATTAAATAAATGAACTTGACCTGTCTATTTTTTATTTTAGAGGCTAGAGCACGAGACTATGAAGAACTCCTATTCTCCTTGGAAATCAGACTTGCAAGCTGCCAATAACCTCTAGCACAATTGACTCCCTTCAAAATGCTCCTTAATCTCCCAAATATGGAATTTAATATTGCACTATTAAACACCAATGTGATCCCAAGATGGAATCACCTCACTTGGATAAGAGGATTCTCATCCTCCAATTCCAATTGGAAACCAAAAGAGTTTTTGTCCTCTAATTCCAATCGGAAACTAAAAGAGTTTTTGTCTTCTAATTTCTGCACACCAAGGGTTTTTGTCCTCAGATGAAATGATGAACACAAGTCTTCAACCTTCAAAAAATGATTTGATAGTAATGACAAAAATGGATGTTGTTTTTTGATATATTTTCCCTCCTTTCATAAATTGCTTTTGTGCACCTTGATTTTAATTTCTTTTTCCCTCCTAAAATGTTTAAAAATACTTTTTGAAATAAAATTATAATAATTAAGATGCCCTTTTTAAAATTAAAGTGACGATGTAATGTATCTTGCAGTATGGTTAACTCAAAACTACCAAATTTTAATCAGCTCTAATTCTAGCTCTTTCTTATCACTAAGATCCCAATGTGGGAAAGGTGAGAGCATATGATGCAGGAGCATCCAGTGGTGTGAGGGCAATCTTGTATCACCCAAAAAGATGATTTCCATTTTTGTTCATGTTGTTTTCTTTTTGTAGATGTTTTTGCATTTTTGGATACCCTTTTCGTCAAATAAGAGTTTCCAACTTTCAGAACTGCTTTTCTGCTTTTTCTGCTCAACTGCTAATTTTAGCAGGTTTGAATTTGAAATCGTGGGAAGACAAATTTATGGGAAGGTTCAGGATGGAAAAATATACAGTCTGGTGAAAGAATCAGGTCAAGATTATTCATGGTTTGAAAGTTATTTAAGTTCCAGTTTCTGCTTTTTGCCCTGAAAAACCTTCCGAGCTCAATTTGAAGCACTAAATGGTCCCAAATGGGCTTGAAAATTTGCAAGAAAACCAAAGCAGATACCATAGGCCCTACTAGAAAATCGTCTTCTCGAGAGCTTTTTGAAAAGGTATTATCATTGAAGATCCAACGGTCGGATTAAAAGTTATGGCTTCCGGAAGTTGGTGCATATTTTAGAAATATACTAATTTTTGAATGTGAATTTAAATTAGAATTTCAAATTGTAATTTTGGCTCCAAACCACCAAAACTCATAACTTAAATGTTGTTTTTGGTTCCAAGCCGAAAAGGGGCTATTTATGGGCTAGTTTATGATTTTTGGAGAACTTTTTGGGGAAAGAAGTTCGCATGCTGCGAAAGGGGAATCTGGGTAATTTTCTATAAGTCTGTAATTTGCAGGTAATACAGAGCTCGGGGATTTGAGATCCTCTGCATGTAAGAGTTCCATATTTTAATAGAAAATATTATTCTCTATTTTGTGAGTGTATTTCTGTGTCTCGGGTTTGCTCCCTCGTCAGCATACATAATCTAGAATGAGGACATTTAATGATTACAACAAAACTTACTGGCAACTAGCCAACTAATTTGAAAACAATATTAAACTGACATAATCGATCAATGCCAAAATGGTAGATATTGATATGCAAATATCAATCAATTCCAAACTAACAAATAACAAGCAAAAATGCGTCAATACCAAAATGGAAGACTATCATTCAATTCTAAATCAACACCAAATTCATGGATGAAGATATACAATTTAAAAAGGTGATGCACTTAAATTATAATTTTATAACTTTGAGGAAAATTATATCAAAAAGAAATAAATAATATTTTATTTTCTCACAAAAAAAGTTTTAAATAAGAAGTGTGTTATCAAAAAGTCCCTCCATGCTCTTTGAAGCAATCACATCTTTCAAGAATGAATGCACATTCATTTTCTTCTCTTCCTTAGAACGAAAACCCTCTGGTTGTGAAACTTTGAGGACAAAAACCCTCTAGATTTGTGAAGCTTTGAGGACAAAAGCCCTCATAGTTGTTAGCGCAATTCCATTTAAGGATTGGCAGCTTGCTTCAACAAATTGTAATTTCAATGCTTTGGTTTTGGGTGTGAAGTTTCAATGTTTATTTCTAGTTTTTAATGATATCTCAATTATGGTTCAGTTTTGCGTTATGGTGATTAATGGAGTATAACTTTCCAGCATTTGTGTGATTGATTTGGTGATTACTAAAAAATTAATATATATATTTCTAAGTGGTTTGGTTGTAGCCCTAATTATTTCCAGCCATACCAATATTTGCAAATTTTGTGTTTATGTTTATTAATGTTGATCACACCTTTTTGGTACGAGCCACCTCCATTTTTGTTAAAGGAAAGGACACAACTAGACTATCATATTCTTATGAAGTAATGATTGAATAATCTTTTTGTTTGGATGTTGCCACTTCTATTTATCTTATAATCAAAGCTTGTTTTTCAGTATAAAGGAGCCACATATTCTTCAACCGATTTCCCTTGGAGTTATGCATCATCCCTGGTATGTAATGGAGTCATTCTTATCAGTTGTGGATCAATGATAAAAGATTATCATCAGCATGTCAATCTGAATTAGCAATTGAAATCTGATTCTTTTCCAATGTTTGCAAATTTTCTGGAAATAAAGGGTGTATGAAATCATAGTATATTTATGCTGTCTTATCTTCCTTTCTAAGTCTGTAACAACAAACTTATCAATACAAGTTCCGAAGTAGTGTCACAGAAAATTTAAGTGATCATTTTCAGATTGGTATGTCTGCCAAGTGTTTGTACAAATGCTCTCATATGAAGTTGAAGACATTTGAGAGAGATATGTCTGCCAAGTGCTTGTTAAAATGCTGATGCATAAAACTTGGTTATTTTGGTGATCCTAAGTCAAAATATCAGATTCCTATTATCTTGCAAGTGTTTCACAGAATTCCTATGCAAAGAATTTGTGTTTTGTAACGTGTTTTTGGGTCAAGAACTCAGAAATTTCAGATCAGACCTTGCATACTAACTATTTGACGAAATGCCTATGATACAAAACTGAAAATTTAAGGACAGTGTTAGTTAGGCATCTTACAGTGGTATCAGAGCCTGCAAACCTGCCAGCTTGTTGGGTTAGTGACTAGTTGCAATTGCTTGGTGGTTTTGGTAAAATGAAGTCTATGCAGGAACTCATGGAAGAGCTCATGCAAGCTTTTCAGGACTATGACAGGAATTTGACAAAGCTTCTACAACATCCGGAAATTTTTGATCCTTTGTTTTCAAAGAAAAGGAAAGAGAACACTAATGCAAATAATCTTACTAGTACAAAGGAAAAGGAGAAGAAGGAAGGAAAGAAAGAAGAAAGTCTTCTTTGTGATGTGCAACATACAAGTGAACCTCAGAAGAGCAAAAATCAATTGAGGAGAGAACAACGATGTTTCACATGTCAAGGTGTTTGCACACTTAGTCATGCATGCAAAAGCCCCAAAGAAGATGAAGCCATGTTTCCAGGTTCACTTCAACAAGATGCGAAATGGGAAAAGAAGAATCACTCCATGCATCCGTGAGTGAGGGACACATGAGTCTTCATGACAATAGTGAGGTTGAAGGGTATGCTGATACAGAGATTGTCAAATCAGCAGTGATTGATCAGCCACATGAAGGTATGGATTCTTTTGATGATCCATTAATTGAGCATAGTATTATCTCATCAACTTTGCATAGTAATGGCAAGGAGTTAGATTGTGAGTTGAGTGGCCTTGAAGGTGGACATGTTAATGTGCATGAAGACACCATAAATAGGTATGATGATAATTCTGGTTTGCTGATTACAAACAACAGTCCATTATTGTATAATCATGATGTTATAGATAAATTAGATGAAGATGATAATGTTATAGAGTCTTCCAATGTTAGCATTGAAGTTTTGTGTGTCAAACATGAGGAATGTATTGTGGATTCAAGCCACAAAGGTTCTGATTTTATACATCATACCATGGAAGATGTCAAGAGAACTCAAGTCTTGTGTGACGGTTGGTTACAAAGAGCTAAGAAGGAAAAGTTGTTGGCTGTCCAAGCAAGACAACACCTTCAAGAAATCAAGGAACAAGTCAATCATATAGATCGAGCAAGACAACCAAGAGAAGCCTATCTTTGATCATTATTTCTCCCTAGGGAAGAATGTGTAGAAGTTGAGCATGCAAAGGAGAAGCTTCTTGAGGTAAGCAAACAAGAAGAACATGTAGATGGGTGTGAACAAGAGAAGAAGCATGATTCAGAAAATTATGTTTGGGTATCTAGTTTGCATCATGAGGTTCATAAGTTTCCTCTTTTAGAGAAACCATTGAAGGCTCAAACCAGAGGTGATATTGGGCACACACTTGGTGGATTGTTGTCCCTCATTTTTGACTTGTTAAAAATTGGGATAACCTATCAAAATTTTGATAAAATTTGAAGATTTTCTCTTCTAAGGCACGTTTTACAAGGTGCAAAGGTTAGAAAATTTCAGTTTTGGGTCTATAGTCCTTTTGGCTAACATTTTTCACTCACTCTTGTCCGTTTTCATGAAATTCTGAGTCATTTTTAGTGTGTTTTTGGTCAATTTCGGGTTTTTTAAGCAACTCAGCAGAATAGGGAAATTTAAGCCTAAGAGCAAAATTGCTAAATGTCCAAAAAATCCCGAAAATTGCTAAAAGTCCCAAAAATCCCGAAAATTGCTAAAAGTCCCAAAAATCCCGAAAATTGCTGAATGTCCAAAAAATCCCGAAAATTGCTGAAAGTCCCAAAAATCCCGAAAATTGCTAAATGTCCAAAAAATCCCGAAAATTGCTGAATGTCCAAAAAATCCCGACTGCCTTATGTAAAATTGCAAAAATGCGAAATTGCTAAAACTTCCAAAAGTTCCGATTTTGCTTAAGTTGTCTAAAAATACCTATTTTTATTAAAATGAAATTGTCAAATGAGCTAAAAGGTTCGATTTCTTCTATTTGACAAAATGTAAAATTGCAATGAGCATCTAAAAACCCGAAATGAGTTTTGCAAGTGTTTTTGTGAATTTTGTAGCTTGATATTGCTCATATGTACCTCGATTGAAGAGATTTTGGCATGAAGAACACTTGGCAAGGTCTGCAACTTTATTAAATTCCCCATTTTTGCTCTACCATTGCCACGTTTTTGCAGATTTGAGTTTGTTCAAGGCGCTTTTTATTTTTCTGTTTTTGTTGTTTTAAATCTTTTGTTCTTGGGTTGCCTTTCTATGGAGATTGAGATTGCATATTATAAAAAATATATGGCTGAAAACATGTTTTTCCTCCATTTTTGCCCTTCATTTCATCCGTCATACATTTTCATTCTCCTTTCGTTCATTCCATTCACATTTCATTCCATCTCATTACCATTTTCTAGAAAAGAAGAAGAGATACAACAGTAATTCATGGAGCAGCTCGAAGGTCAATAATCCTCATGAAACCATCTAGGGACAAAGTAAATCAAGCATGGAAAAAGGACGCAACGAAGAGAAGAACTTCCTAAAGAAATGGTACTACTCCAAGCCTGTGATAAGGTTGAAGTTCGCCAAGGACACAAAGATCATTAAGAATGCAAGTTCTCGTTCCAAGTTCGAGATCTCTTCACCAATCCTGAATACTTCAAGTTCTAAAATCCTGAAGCAGCATGAAGATCATCGTAGATGAAGGATGATGTAGTTAGTGTCGTGTCTTGGACACTTAAAATAATTTCAATTATGTATTTTACTTTCGACAAAGTATATGTAAAAACAAGTTTTGCAATTGCAAGTGTTCTTTCCTTGCAGTTTTGGAAAATGTAATTACATGTAAGTTCTTACAAACCAAATCACAATTTGGATTGTAATTTTGAATAAGTCAATTGCAGTTAGTTATCGGTTGAGAGATTTTCTCAAGTTTGTTGAGATCCTCCCACCTTTTTCTCCAGACCTCTCTCCTATAAATACTTGAGAGGGTCTATTGTAATCTTTTATCTTTTTAGCAAGCAAGAAAACTCTGCAGAATTTTATACTCATAAAGTCTTTGAGCTTTATAGTTGATAATTGTGAATTTTCAAGTAATATCAAGAAGTTAGAATTTCAGACTTTGAGCTGAATTCTCATTTTGCATCCTTCATGTTCTTATGTCATTTTGGAGCATCATTTTGTGACTACTTGAGAATTGTGGAATATTGCTGAAGAGAGATTCAATTTAAATATCTGCAGTCTTTGTGCTATAAATGTGAAGATTGAATTTATAGTTAGTATTAGAAATCGAGAAGAATTATAAGACTTTGTGCTTGTAGTATTTCTCATTTAGAGTAATCAAAAGATACATCGTAGTTACAGACTTTGAGCTGTTTTGTGTTTAATGTTTTCATTAAGTAATTATTCTGAAAAGGGTAGATAGGATCTCATTCCTCAAGACTTTGTGCTTATTGTTTGTTTTCCCGTCCCAGAGGAAGTAACGGAAGTCTTTGTGCTTTCAGGAAACTTTATTTCCTCTTTCTTAATTTCACTGCATAGCCGCTGTAATAAGTTTCATCCACATATACTGTTTCTTTTCTGTGAAGAGAGAAGAACGTAATCTTTCCTGAAATAAGAGGAACGATTGCTGTCCTACCCATATCAGTTTTATTTAGTTAAAGGGGGAGCCTTCCCTTAATTAGGAGAGTTTAATCTCACGTGCTGTGGTTGAAATCACTATTTTGTATACTTTCACAAGAATACAAAATTTCCAACCAATATGGATCAGCCACTAGTGTTATACCTACACATGTAGAGGGAGATGTAAGTGATTCTGTTTGGGTTGAACATACATTATCCACAATGGAGGAACATTTTTTAAGATTATATGAGGCATTATTCCTTAGAGAGTTGATTGTAGAGACTAAGAGATTTCCTAACAAGAAGATCCTACAATTTGATAATGTTTGGTTTGTTATGGATACAACACCATGGAGTTGGATGGGAGCAAATATCATATCAGCTAAGGACGTGAAGGTATGGATCCATTTTGTGACATATGATGGAAGCAGTAAGACAACTGCATGAGCCTGGATACATAAGTTGGATACTATTGTGACCTTTTCACACATCGCCCCATTCAAAATGGGGACCCCCTAATTTTGCTCCATTCTAGTCTTTTGACTTTGGTTTTGTCTCTCTCTCTCTCTCTCTCTCTGTCTATTTCTACTGTCCGCTTTTCGGGGGTGTGCCCATCTGTGAGCTTAAACGTGAAATTTTGGCCAAGTCTGAGAATTGGGGTTTGCACTTTTCTGGTCAATTTAAGGTCAAATGGGGTAAGTGAATTGAAATCTGAGTTTGGCATTGCAGTTGGCATGCTTCCAGCAGGTCCCCAACAAAATTTCAATAAATTCTGACAACTTACTATTTTTAGTAAGCACTTGATTTGGGGCATTTTCTCAGCACAATTGAGATTTTGACCGGTACACTACATTCTAAGCACTTTGGGCTACTTGTCTGCAAAATTTGAGCCAAAACAAACAACTTTCTATTTTTAGCAAGTTCACCTTCAGGGGCAGATTTTAGGGTTTATATGCAAAGTTCTTCAATGCATGTCTGGAGATTCTTTCTAGGTTTTCTGAAACCTACACAATGGTATAACATGCAAAATGAGACGATGACTTTCAGTATTCAGCCTTCAGGGGCTATTTTTAGGGTTTGCATGTTGAAATTTTCTTTGCATGTTTGAACATTCTTTATGGGTTTATCAAGATCTACGCAGTGATGCGACATGCAAAGCGAGATGGTCAATTTTTAGAGACTTACTATTTTTAGCAGGTCCATTCCGGCAGTTGCCTAGCGCATCAGGATCACGAACAGGGTGAAGTGCAACAGAAACGAAGTCAAACGGAGCTCATCTAAAGCACATGCAAGATGAATTAGGGTTTCTAGCTTCGGGACCCAAAATGAGGGGTCAAATGCCAAAATTTCTGAAAACCGGTGTATCCCACTGCGATTAGTATCTTTCAAGCTATCCACCGGTAAAATTTGAAGGCAATTGGAGCACTTACTATTTATAGTAAGGCGTTCTAGAAACAGGCTATAAATAGTAAGTCAGCATCAGACGCCAGTGTGAACGGGCAAGTCTACCGATGAGGGTCACAACATTCAAATTTCAAGTCAAACAGAGTACGGGAAGTCATGAAACTGAGCAGTTACTATAAATAGTAAACCACCTGTTGATGTGATTTTTGTGACCTCACCAACCAGGTAGAACAAAGTTTCCAAATGGATCCCCTATTCTCTCTTGAACAAAGTATTCGACGTGCTAAGATTGCGAGTGAGATCACGCCTTCAACTCCAAGGTTCTTTAAATGCGAATAGGCTCAGTTTGGTTGATGTGTATATGCTGTGTACTCACGAGGGGACTTACGTAGTTGTTCAAAAGGCGTGTAGTGACAACCAATGTGTGCTTTTGAAGGGGATTTTTGCGCGAATGATTTGGCTTTAACGTACAAGTTTCCTAAAACTAACCAAGATTATGCAGAATTGAATGGTTGCAGAGATTTCTAAAATCTAACTTCTAATCTAAATGCAAATGGATATTACGCTCAACTTAAATGAACTTCGACAAACATTGTTTAGCCTCCTGTTGGACAGCGTCAACAAGGTAAGTGCAATCTTCAAAGGGTGAAAATGATGTTCAAATCACGATTCAATAGAGCAACTACCATCACAACGATGCATAACTACCTATGAACCTTGATCGAAGTTAAGAATAAAAAGTCCAGTTGACCACACAGGACGTGCTTACCATCAGCAAGAACGTTAGTGGTATGGATAAACGAAATTCACTTATATCAAGCATAGACATCCATATCTAACTACAAGCATGAAATTAAGTTCCTAATTGAAGTCAAAGGAATAAGAAACCTCACGAACTATTCGAAACAAAGTTGAAATTCACCATCAATGAAAAGCTTTATTAAGAATAGTCTTTTGTGACAATTTCTTACAAAATTCTCTAAGGGAGAATTCCCCTTCTTCAACAATGCAAATGAAAAACTACTCTAACTTAAAAGCTTCTACTCTCTATTCTGCTTCAACAATTGCTCTCTATTCTCTGATTCTATGACTACTAGAGTACAAATGAGGGGGACTCCCCCTTATATAGCTGGCCTGTTTGAACAGACGGCCCAATCAAATTACAACGGAGGGCTCAGATTGAGCCACCTCAGCCCTAGACGAGATTGCCCTAAAAACCGCCAGAAGGTGGAGGAGTGGCGTCATAAATGCTCCTAAAAATAGCAGATTCCTCCTTTGACCAGTATGAGCAATTAATGCCCACTATCCTTCTAGAAGATTCTCGTCCATGACCCGGATTCCTTTGCTCTTCTCTCGGACCGCGTACGCTATGAATCGCGCCAACACTGCGTCGACCTCTTCTTCTGAAATTGATGGAGTGAGATTCAGCTGATACTCCAAGATGGCCACCATCTGCTCATGTTTCTCGCAAGATTTTCCCCAAGTCTCCATAGGATCCTGCGTGCTCTGAATGATCGTTGAAAACGTGGAGATGTTTTCAAAATCCAGCTGGGAAAATGTTCTCATCTCAGAAAAGAATGGCTGCAATTTTGCCCTTAGTCCTTCTGCTTCTACCTCCTCATGCGCAAGCCTTCTTGCGAATACTGACTCCAAAGTGTTGAGAATACTCTCACGAATATTCCTCATAGCCTTTCTGATCCTGGAGGACTCTATTGCTGCAGTGTCAAAGAAATTCTTCCCTGTGAACGCTGCTGAATGCCATCCACGGAAGTCATATCTATCACCCGCTTGAATTACCCCTTCATTCACCAGAGTTTGCGTGGGAACACGCATCAAAACAGCAAGACGTGGGATAGTTTTGTCTTGAAAGATGTGGGTATCTCCCCAAGCTTGCTCAACATCATCCAAGCGTGAAAGAATACCGGAGGCATTTTGAAATGCTGAGACGAGATCCGCCATGAACTTTTCTGCCTCAGCACGGACACCATTCACCCACTTATCTCCTTCTCGTACAGCCCTCTTCACTTCATCCAAGCCGCTGATCGGCTCACGTGGCACCTCTGGTGGAAGCTCCGCTGCTGGATTACCTTGAGCAACAGGATGTGCGAGATTTTGCACATACTCAACCAACGCTCTGTGCTCTTTCTTCAACCTTTTATACTTTCCTTCTTTCTTTACCAGCCTATCTTTTAATGCCTGAAACGAACCTTCAGCTTCTTCCACCACTTGCGCTCCTGAAGGGCGTCCCAACTCAACTGTGGTGATTGTGTACTTCTCCGGCATTGCATCACTCAAATCGTGATCCTCTCTTGGGGCAGCGATGTGAAGGCTACGGGAACCTGCCTCATTTGTTTCCATCCTTGTATATTTTCTCGCCCTCTTCCGCTTTGGCGACTTGCTTGTTCTATTCAAGAGTTCTTCCATTTCAAGTGCTAGGTCGGCGTCATCATCTTGATCTCTTCTGATCGCCTGTGAAAGCCAATTTCGTTGGATATCATAAATAATCAGGGGCTGCTCCTCAGTTGCTTCCACTTCTCGAACTTCTTCCCGAGCAGTATTTGTTGGAGGCTCAATTATCTCGACCTCTTGATCACTCCCCTCATGAGTCCCAGCATCCTCTTCTCCGAAGGAAAAGTCAAAGTGGGTTTCCGTGTCTGATTCTTCCCCTTCATCCCGCTTATTGGCAGCTTCAGGATCATTCACACTTTGAGTATCAACTTCTCTCAGCATTGGCTGGTTAACTTCTCCGTCTTCCGGCTCCTCATTTCTTGGAGCTCTCTGACTAGCAAACAATGAAACTTCACGCCTACTGGAAGAATGAGAGACCAATTGAGTTGAGGACGTGTCTTCCGATCCCTGAGGCTCTGGCTGAACGGGCTCCCTCCTTTTTGATTCTGGACCTCGTGTGAGTTGCTTCTTCCTCTTTGCTACCACCGGCGGCCTTCTATCACCCATGAGGTCATACGTGAGGGCGACTGACCTTCTCCTTAATCTATTAACACGCTCATCCACCCACGCTCTAGTGAATGTCATGACCGGGATAGACAGAGTGTCTAGATCCACAATCTCTGGTTCGGCCCAATCTACTGGTGGCATCGGAGCGTTCTTTACCGTTTCATAATCTGGATGGGTGACTCTAGTATCCTCCTCAAGTTGATCTGGCACCTTAATCACCTCACACTCTCTGATTAGCTTCAGGGGGAGCCTTGAAAACATCCTCTTTCTAATCTCGCCCTCGCTTGCCGCATTTGCCCAAAAGTCCTCCAGGTGAGCCTTGTGTTTAAATTCTTCTCCTTGCACCGTCCCAATCATTCCCTTAGGATCAAAACTCTGCCTGCTGGTATAAAGGGTCAACTTATAGAATTTTAGCTCGCCCTCGGCCTCTTTGGCTGCTTGTAAGGTTGGGCATTCCTCGAGTGAATTTCCCAACACAATGGGAAAATGCAGACCTCCCTTCTTCTTTCGCCTTATAATCTTGTCGTAGGCCACCAGTTGCCTAGACAACTCGAGTAGGATCATTCTGTTGGTAGGGTACCTAGGTAGTTTGTACACATAGGAATCGTACCCCGGCAGCCTCAAATAGGTAAATTTTGGGAACTGGACGAACCAACACCCATACTCCTCGATCAGCATCTGAGCCTCCTCGGATATTCTCTGCTGCAGCCTCTGCTGAAGGGTTCTCGTGATGTACATGGTGAAGGCATCATTCACTCTTTGAAAGTCATCAGTGTGAGTAAGATGTAACTGTCTGCATGACTGG
This sequence comes from Sequoia sempervirens, assembly GCA_007258455.2. Classification (NCBI taxonomy): domain Eukaryota; kingdom Viridiplantae; phylum Streptophyta; class Pinopsida; order Cupressales; family Cupressaceae; genus Sequoia; species Sequoia sempervirens. The sequence continues at coordinate 319,981 of VDFB02256882.1, forward strand.
TGGATCTTAAACTGATTGTAGCCGCAGCCAATTGGCTCTTGGTACGCCAATCCTCTGTACTTGGTCATTCGAGCCAACATATAGACGACATATGAGCTCATATAAAATGTCTTCGTTCTTCTGAGGCTCCGGAACTGCTCATCGATGTTGTCACTTATCATCTTCGCCCAGTTCACTTGCTCGTCCCCTTCGAGCACCACACTGATGTAAAAGAACATCCATGGCTCGAATATGAAAGACTGCGGGCTACCATTGACTCTGCTGAGCAACATAATGATGTCGCAATATTCTTGCTTCAGCTCCTCGGAGATTATTTGTTTCGGTAGCCTGGCAGCAGGTTGCTTTGGCTTGCGCATCCATGAGGTGTTTATTCTTTTCATGCACTTCTCGAAGGTTGTGGCGTACATCTTATCTGCCTTGGCCTTGGACTTATACAACATGTTGTCCGTGGCGAGGATTCCAAACGCCTCGCCGATTGCATCTGGAGCGAAATTAGCCATGATCAAACCATCGGGAGAGGTGATAGTTCGATCCTCAGTATTGTAGAAGTTGGCGCACTCGAGGATTAGCTCAGGACAACGGACTGCCGGCTGGAAGCCTGCTGCATTGTACAACCCACTCTTCACAATATTCCGTGATGCATCTGTTGGAAGGTTGCCACCTTGCCCGTACATTCGGCGTGTGAAGGCCTCGAGGTTGAAGGACCCGAGGTTGGTATCCGTCAGGTTTCCGTACTTTGAGATGATCTTTGACTCCGGGATGAAAGATTTCTTTAAACCCTTGATAATCGCCTGCCTGGAGGCGTTCTCCTTAACAGCTTCGTTGTTTGCAGCCTTAGTTCCAGCCTTGCTAGTTCCAGCAGCGTCAGCCATCTGCAAAACAAAAAGCGAATATCACTCCATCAACTTTTAAAAACGACAATCACGTGAGGCGGCTGGCAGTTGGAATTGGCTGCAAAAATAAATACGAGTTAGTACGTTAGCAGTCAACTTTGACTTCTCAATAATTAAACTTCAACCTCCAGCAACTCGCAGCCAAAAGAAATAACTTAACTCCTCACAAGAAATTTACTCTATCAATTTCAACTCCGAAAAGGCGTGTTAAGTCTTAGCAATATTTAAAATCAGCAATTTCAAATTAAAATCAGCAAGCTTTCGAATTAAATTACCAAGTTTGAAATCAGCTCTTCGACAGTTATACATCAGCAACTTCGAAGAGTTCACAATTTAAATAAGTCCGAGAGTTTTTGTAAACGAACAAGTTTAAATCAACAACTTCAACAAATTAAAATCAACTTTTCGAAAGCAATCGAAAATCAGCACTTCGAAAATTATAAAACAGCAACTTCGAAGGCATTACAATTTAAATCCAATTCGATTCTAACACTCAGCAATTTCAAACAACTTCGAAAAATCAAAGCTCAAGCAACTTCGCATTCAAACACTCTCAGCATAAATAAACGATTTCAGCATTTCAACTTTTAACTTCAAAGCATTTCGACTTTCAGCAAAATAAAAAGCTTCAGCAACCTCGAATACATACCTCAACAACGTGAAGAAATAAAAATACTAAACCCTTTTACTTCGAAGCACTTCGCAACTTGCAACTTCGAATCTCAGCAACTCCAACGATCGAACTTTCAGCAACTTCAATCTCAAACTTCAAAAAATCGAACTCTCAGCAACTTCTCGAATTAAATCTCACAACTCAACTTGCCAGTATAAATTTCAACTTCGAATCTTGTGAGATGAGAATGAAAATCCTCGGAGTTTTATAGCAAAAGGTTGGCGCTAATTTTAGCAGATGCCTTTTATTCCCTTCATCATGACTGACGCATTTGCTAAATTTAAAAGGGAATATTCCAGTCGTCAGGCAGTTGTTATGACAATTTGCTATTCGGGGAGATTCTTTCCTCGATTAAAATTTAAAATTCCCCCCGACTGCCAGTTACCTCCAGTAATTTCGAGAAAATCGTTTTTACATTGATTTGAAGTTATCTCGACTGTATTTTAAAATAGCACTTTTAATTAAAATTTTAATTTAATTGCCAGTTTAATTTATTTCTTCGACGTATTTTAAATATTCGATATCGATTGTCAAAACTGGCTAGGCATAATTTTATTTTCCATCCGAAATCGACTTCCAAAACAAATTCCCCTTGTTAAATCGTCCGAAATTTTAAAATTGCATGGGTCAAAATCGAAGGGGGAATTTAATATTAGACTTAGGAAAATAATTAAATTAATTAATTAAATTAATTTCTCCGTCTTGCTAAGAGAAATTTTAATTTCCTTCAAATGCCTTTCAATTTAATCGTGCTGAGGGAAAATCTAAACGCCTCCAAAGTCTGAAATTTAAAATTTAATCTCCATTTGATCTCGCCTTTTAATTTATTTCTTGCCTTTTGAAAAATTTAAACGCCCCTTTAATTTATTTCTTTTTGATGCCTTTTAATAATTTCAAAAATTATTGCTTGACTTTTGAACGCCTTTTTAATTTTGAACGCCTTTAATCTTCAAACTTGGGCGCATATGGTGTAATCTTCTTCAAGTTTCAAACGCCTTTGATAGATTTTCTTGTTCCTTGGGGCGCATTTTGCATGTTGAGGTTTCAGTTTTGACTTAGAAAAATTTAATATTTCTGGCTCAAGGCGGATATAGGAGGTTTCATTTTAAACATTAGATGAAATTTTCAAACTTTATAATATCATGAGTCTTTTAAATCCCACGCCTCTTAAAAGTTTTGCCTTGGCCTAGGCGCATATAGCATGTGCTACCTCCGTTTCAACTTCAGCTTGGGCGCAAATAACTATGTGAATGTTCAGGCGCATTTTACCCTCGGCACTTCCAATCTAGAGTAAGGCGCAAATATCATGCCATGCTTTCATCCCGTCCTTCCCTCCTCTGGGCGCAAATGAAGTTCTCTGCATTCAAGTGCTAGTACTTAAGATCCTTTAACTTCTCCAGGCGCAAATGGTGTCTGGAGCTTCCACTCTTGACATTTGGGCGTATTCAACTTGGGGCGCATTTCATACGCAAAGCTTTCAGTCTTAATAACTTGGGCGCAAATCACCCTCCAAGGTTTCGTTTTCAATGCTAGGCGCAAATGGATGGGTCTATGTCGAGTTTCATTTTCAAATCTTCAATGGCGCATATGAGACCAGCAACTATCATTTTTGACACTGGGCGCATTTTAGCCATCAAGCTTCCATTTTCATGACTTAGGCGTTTTTTTTATGTTTTTGCTTTGGGCGCATATAGCACATGCCACTTTCATTTTGTCATAGGCGCAAATAATATATGGTGCTTTTAGTTTTCAATTTTTACCTTGGGCGCAAATAGCTAGGTGAGCGTTGAGTTTTGCCCTGGGCGCATTTGGCATGGTCGACTTTTAGTTTTAGCTTGAGGCGCATTTCATGCTAAGCTTTCATTTGTCAAGAGGGGCGCATATAGCATAGCCTTCTTTCAATTTGCACACCCCAGGCGCATATTAGACCCCCTGCTTTTATTTTAATGACTTAGGCGCATTTTGCCTACCCAGCATCCATTTTCAACATTTCAACATTTTCTTGCCAAATCAACTTGTAAGGGCGCATTTGGGCATGGCTATGTTCATTTTAAATGCCTTAGTGAAAATTTTCATTTTATCACCTTCATCATCCCAGGCGCATTTGATAGGTGATGCTTTCAATTTCAACTTAGGCGCATTTGACCCATCAAGCTTCTAATTTGTTCCTGGGCGCATATCACCCATTAGCTTTTATTTTTAACGCCTTACAATATTATCACATCTCCTTCCCAGTATAGGCACGGATTACCCTTGGTGTTTTCAATCTGAAGTGAGGCGCCAATGATAGGTCCTTCCAGTTTCGATTCCCACGCCTTTTTCAAATTTCAAGCCACTAACCTCCAGGGCGCAAATGACATATTGTGCTCTCAACTTTCGTCAACTTTAAGCTCAAAGGCGCATTTGGATGGTCCAACTTCCAGCTTTTGATACTCAGGCGCAAATCACCCATCAAGCGTTCATTTTTGGCTTGGGGCGCATGTGAGACCTCCAACTTTCACTTTTAGCTTGGGCGCATTTAGGGGTCTCAACGTTCAATTTCCAACACTTAGTTTTTTTCTGGCAAATCACATGGTCAATTTTTGTGCCTTGGGCGCATTTGGGACCCCCAACTTCCAGTTTTGATACTTAGTGAAATTTATCAACTCATCCTCCAGGCTTGGGCGCAAATCACCCTTCAAGGTTTCATTTTGGCACTTAGGCGCATTTGGCATGGTCAACTTTCAGTTTTGGCTTTGGGCGCACTTGACATGGTCAACTCTCACTTTACATCTTAGGCGCATATGATAGGTTGTATTTTTAGTTTCAACGCCTTTTGACAAAATGACCACCTCCTCATACTAAGGCGCATTTAACATGCTAAGCTTTCATTTCAACCAAGGCGCATATGGACCCTGCAACTTCAAGTTTTCCAGACTTAGTCATTTTTCGCCTCTGTTCAGTCTTGAAAGCGAGTTTCACTACCGGACTTGAAATTTTATCCATTTTTAGCAAATTTTACGCCTGCCGCCAGATTTAAGTTGATTCTCCGTGGTCAACCCTAGCTCGCCCTGACTTTCTATTTTTAGAAAGTTCTTTTAATTTCGCGCCGTTGACTGGATCCTGACTCTAGAAAGCCTGATTTTCACCTTGCTCTGAATTTTGACTAACTTGGTGCTGTCGATGCCCGATGCCTGTTTGTACCTGCTATTTTTAGCAACCTGCTAAAAATAGAAACTGTTTAGAAAGTCTTCAAATTTCATGTGCCAGATGCCTGAAGCGTGGTGATCGTCACTGGATGTTGCTTCTGCGTGAATGCTTGGTTCCGCCCTTGATTTTAGGAAACCCTAATTGACCTGCTAAAAATAGCACTTATCAGATTCTTCATTCTCTGTAGCTCTGTTTGCTTTGGAATTCGCGCCACAGATTACCTATCACGTGCTTGACTTGTGCTTGCTGAGATATGGTGCCAACCTGCCAATTATAGCTGCTGCTGAAGTGACTTACCATTTATAGTAAGTGCCTGTTTCTGAGATCTCTTTAGCTCCGTTTGCTTTGAAATCTGGACAGCGTGCCCGTCGTTGGTGAACTTGCCTGTGTATGCTGACGCCGAGATCAACTTTCTATTTATAGCCCCTGCATCTGGAACATTTTACTAAAAATAGCAGGTTCTCTGATTGCCTTCAAATTTTGCCAGCGACTTCTCGAAAGGATGCTGACCATGATGGATATCTCAGTTTTGCACATTTTGACCTCTGACTCCTCATTTTTAGCTCTGAAGCTTGAAACCCTAACTTTATGCATGTTGCTCAGATGAGCTCCGTTTGTCGTTGTTTTAATTGCATGATAGTCAGTTTGCAGTTCTGAAGCGTCGAGCTGCTGCCCAAGTGATACCTGCTAAAAAAAAATAGAAAGCGGCCTGAAAAGTGATCAACTGGCTGTCGGGTGATCTTGCATGTCATACTGCCCGAAAAATCTCGGAAAACCCAGAAAAACCCAGAACAATCTTCAACATGCACGCACTGGCTAAAAATAGTAAGTTTCCGAAAAGTGGTCAGCTCCATTTGCGTGTTACACTGTCGCGAAGCTCTTGGAAAACCCAGAAAGAAAATGCCGACATGTGCTGAAAATATCCGCATGCAAACCCTAATATCGGCTTCCGAAGGCCGAATGCTGAAAGTCCTCATCATACTTTGCATGTCACATCACTGCGAAGGTCTCGAAAAACCCACAAGGAATCTCCGGACATGCGTTGAAAGATTCTGCGTTTAAGCCCTGAAAATTGCCTCCGAAGGCAGAACTGCTAAAAATAGCAAGTTGTCCGTTTTTGCTCAAAATTTGCCAAAAGTGACCTTGGAGTGCTCGGAGTGCAATGAAGTTATCCAAAATGTGAAAACCTTAAGAAAATCAACCCTAAACTGACACTTACTAAAAATAGAAAGGTGGCAGAATTCAGTGAAAATTCAGGGGATGCTTGCTGAAAACATGGTAATAACTCTGCTAGGCTCAAAAGCTAAATAATCAACTCAATTTGACCTCAATGTGACCTAAAAACGTGAAACCCTAATTTCAGACTTGGTCGAATCTTACGTTCAAGCTCGCTGACGAGAACGTCCCCCAAAAAGCAGACAGCGGAAAAGAAGCAGAACGAGAGAGAAAGACAAAAACCAAAGCCAAAAGACCAGAACGGAGCAAAAATTTATGGGTCCCCATTTTAGATGGGGCGATGTGTGAAAAGGTCACAACACCACCTTCAGAAACATGCTATGAATAGCAGGTCAGCTTGAGATGGCAGTGTGAACAGGCTAACTAGGTCATGAGGATCCTGTGGCTAAAATTTCAAATCAATCTGATCTTCAGAAGAGAGAAAACTTGGAACTTACTATTTATAGTAAGTATTGAGATGGTAGAAGAAATGAGAAAAAAAAAAAAGGCCTAAGTCTAGATCTCATCCTGCTTCACCCTTGAAATGCGCCCTCATCCTTAGTTCGCTGGAGGTTGATAAAAATTCTAAGTATGAATTAAGTCCTTCACCCCCCTCAAAATGCGCCCACTTTAAGTCAAGTTGATGGAATAAATTCTAAGTGTTAAAAATGTCCTTCACCACTTCCAAAATGCGCCCAAGTGCAATATAAGGGTGAAGTTGATCAAAAAATTACCAAGGCGTAGTAAAATCCCTCACCACAGGCTAAATGCGCCCACCTCCAGCATGAGCTCCATGAGAAAATTCTAAGGCAAAGACTTAAATCCACCTCCCCCCTTCAAATGCGCCCTCATGCTAAGAAGGTGTTAAAAAAATTCTAAGGCAAAGAGTTAAGTTCGCCTGCCACCCCCCTATATGCGCCCAAGAGGGAGAGGGTGAGTTGAAAAAATATCTAAGTGTTTAAAATTTGAAGCTTACCCCTTTGAATGCGCCCTTGACTTGTGGAGAGCTAGAGAATATTCTAATTATGGAAAATTTGAAGGAAGACCCCCCATTTGTGCCTTGACTTGAAGGGGTGAGTTGGAAAAGATTCCAAGTGTTTAAAATTTGAAGATGGACCCCTCCTATGCGTCTTGACTTGTGAAAGAAGTGGGAAATATTCTAAGTGTGTGAAACTAGAAGCTTGAAATAGCTACCAGCAAATACGCCTTAACTCAAGAGGAAGTCAATGAAATTTCTAAGGCATAAAAAAACTGAAAGCTTGACACTCCATATGCGCCTAAGAAGAGAAGAGGGTGATTAAAATATTCAAAGGCATGAAAATTTGAAGCTCCCCCCCTTGAATGCACCTTGCCTTGCATGGAGAGCTTGAAAAAAAATCTAAGTATGGAAAATTTGAAGGAAGACCCCCTTGAATGCGCCTTTGACTTGGAGGAAGACTAAAAAAGGATCTAAGTGTTTTAAACTTGAAGTAGACCCTCACATTTGCACCTTGACTTGAAGGGGAGACCAAAGAATATTCTAAATGTTTGAAACTTGGAGTAGCTACCTCCAAATGCGCCCTTGAGGTGAGAGGCTTGGAGTTTTTCTAAGTGTTGCAAACTTGAAGTAGGGACCCCTAAATGCACCCTAGCGGATAATTAGCCTTGAAAAATGTCTAAGGCAATGAAACTTCAAGCTCAGCCTAGCATATGCACCCAAGTGAGAAGGAGTGAAGAAATTTTTCTAAGTGTGGGAAATTGGAAGCTCCCACCCCCAAATGCGCCCTTGAGGGAGAATGAAAGTTCAAAGATGGTAAGTGCGCCCAGCTTGTGAAGGTAATGAAAAATGTTTGACTCCACCTCAAGTACGCCCAAAGGAGAAGTAAGACTAGACTTCGGTGAGAAATCTTTTTCAAAGGTTGAAAATAAAAAAAATTAAAAGTACCCCTTCGTTTGTAGACACATGAATTTGGTGTCTTCTGGGAAGAATTTCCTTCTGGGTACTGGATATCTTCAACAAGGATATGATTTTGAAATCCTTCACACCTTGCCAGAGACTTTAAGATAGAGATTTTACTCAGATGCCTGCTTGATGAAATGTTCTAGAGGAAATGAATTATTTTTAAGGCAGATAGGTTGGAAATTTGGCTAAGGCATGAAGAATTTGAGGACGAAGTTTGTTAGAGGAAAAGTGATAAACCCCATCAGATCCAGAGATCACTCAGACCTTGGAAGTCAAAGCATGAAAATTGGGTAAGTAAAAATATTTTATATCATGAAGTGTTTTGATGCTCTTCTTTTTGTTTGTTTTTTTTGCAGGATGAACGTTGGGACCAAAGCATGATGACTTGGGGAGATGAAGCGAATACTTGGAGAAAATGGCTAAGTGTTGAGACTTAGTATCAAGTGGCAAAGAAGAAATGTTTTCAAAGCTCAGGATGGAGGGAAAGATGGAAACCCAGGCGTTAATGGTCACCATCAAGTACTTCAACGTTGAAGAACAACATCAAGGAGGAAAATCATCGTCGAGCAGGAGAAAGAAGTTGTCGCCTCGGAGTCAAATCGAGAACATGCCTGCCATACCCTTTCAAGAAGTTGAAGCAATGATGATCAAACTCATCTAGTTTGCAGTCAGAAAAGGAATAGTGTGAATGCGTTTCCAGACAGGAATCTTCTAGAGGATGATGGATATTAATTGTTCATTTATTACTCCACTCCTCTTTTTAGGGTTAGGGCTGAGGTGGCAGAATTTGGGCCCTTCATTTGATTGTAATCTGAGCCGTCCATTGGACTTGGCCAGCTATATAAAGGGGCATCCCGCCCCATTTGTATCATTAGACATTAGCTTAGACGTCAGACTAGAGAGTAGAGCAGAGAGATAGCTTAGCTTGTTAGCATAGTATAGTTTGAAGAAGGAAAGTTTTCCTTTGAAAACTCTGTAAGAGATTGTTGTGAAAAACTATCATAATAAAAAGAAGCGTTCATTGATGGTGAATTCATCTTTGTTATGATCAGCTAGCAAGGTTTCTTCATCCCTTCCACCTCAAGAAGTAACTTAATTTAGAGTAGTTTTCATTTTCATGCAAGTAGATGTTAGCTGTAGATTTGTGGTGTTAGTCAAGGCAGCTTCATTTTGATCCATACCAATAGTGGCTTGCTGATGGCAAGTTTGCCTTGTGTGGTCAACTGGAAAACGTTGCAAACTTAACTTCGATTGTGATTCATGTGTTTGTATGCGTCGTTCTGATGGTACTTACATGTTGAATTGTAATTTGAAAACCTCTCGTCACTCCCTTGAAGATTGCACCGACTTTGTGTAAGTTGTCCAACGTCAGGCGGAGCAGAGTCTGGTTGAAGTCTGTTGAGATTGATCCCAAGTCCCGTCCTTGGATAGAACATAAACTTCTTAGGTCCTGTTGATGTGGTTTTTGTGACCATACCAAACAGCAGAACAAAATAGTTTTGGGGCTACTCCGTTCTCTCTTGATCAAAGTATTCCATGCGCTAAGATTGCGAGAAAGTTCGCATGTTCAACTCCAAGGTTCCTTAAGTGCGAATAGACCCAGTTTGGTTGATGTGTATTGCTGTGTTCGTACGAGGGGACTTACATAATTGTTCGGATTTTCACAGTTAGCAGCTAATGTAGGATTTTGAAGGGGAATTCTCACGTGTATGATTTGGCAATGTGGTTCTTTTTCCTAAAACTAATCAGAAATATGCTGAAAGTAAAGGGGTATAAAGCCTAAGAAATTTATATTCTATTCTAAATGCAGGATATGTGGGGCTTCGTTTCAATAGACTTCAACCGGATTTCACCTAGCCTCCGTCGGACAGCCTCAGCAAAATCGGTGCAATCTTCAAGGGAAATAGCAAAAGATGTTCAAATCATGACTTAACATGCATACACCATCACAACGACGCATATAAGCATATAAATCACAACCGAAGTTAAACTAAATATGATGTCCAGTTGACCACACAAGGCGAACTTATCATCAACAAGCCGCTAGTGGTATGGAATAAAGCGAAGCTATCTCAATAAAACACCACACACCAAAGTAAGCTACTTGCATGAATTTAAGCTACTTGGATACGAAAGGAAGAAGAAACCTTGCTAGCATTTCATGACAAGACGAATTCCATCATCAATGAAAAGATCTATTATCATAAAATGTGTTACACAACAATCTCCTCAAAAGTTTTCAAAGGGAAAACTTTCTTTCTTCTCCAAATTATGCAAAATGCTCTACAATGCTACACTATCTAGCTCTAATGCTAATGCTCTCTCAATGTCTACTATTCCAATGTCTAATCTAATTCTAATCTGATGATACAAATGAGGGGGACTCCCCCTTTTATAGCTAGCCAAGTCCCAAAGGACGGCTAGGGTTACAATCAATAGAGTGGCCAGAATCGTGCCACCTCAGCCCTAACCCTAAAAACTGCCAGAATAGGGAGTGGTACATTAAATGAATCGAAGATTCCCACTCACTCCCAAAAATAGCAAATGCAATAAATGCTCCATATTCAGTCTTCTAGAAGATCCTCGTCCAGTAGTGTGTTCCCATTTGCCTTCTCTCTGATTGCCAACTCAACAAATCTGCTAAGTACGGCCTCAACCTCCTGAGCTGAAATCGGTGGAACACAATCTAACTGAAACTCTAACACCGTGACTGAATGCTCGTGCCTTGTACAAGATTTTCTCCAAGCAGCTAACGAGTCCTGCGTGTTCTGGATCAAAGTGGAGAATGTAGCGGTATTCTCAAAGTCATCCTGTACAAAGGTCTTAACATCTGCGAAGAAGGGAACCAGCAAACCCCTCAAATTATCAAAACTTATCTCATCTGGATTCAGCCGCCTAGCAAATATGGCCTCAAAGGTGTTCTGAACTCCATCTATGATATTGGCCATAGCCTTATGCACTCTAGCTGAATCTGCCTGTGCCGCATCGAAGAAGCCACGCCCTGTGATAGCTGAAGAATACCACCGAGAGAAATCGCCTTCGGTCATTACCGGAATGACACCTCCATCAATCGAGGCGCATTGGCACGTACCTCAACACCTCAAGACGCTGGATCACCTTACTCTGATAAATAGAGGCATCGCCCCAAGCATGATCCACTGCATCCATCCGTGTTAAAATACTAGATGCCTGCTGAAAAGCAGAAGCAAGGTCCTCCATAAATCTCTTTGTCTTAGCACGAACTCCCGTGACCCATTTATCTGCTCCCTGTGCCATCCTCCCCAACTCTACCAAGCCGCTGATGGAGCTCTCTGGGAATATCGGTGGAGGCTCAATCACTGGTACATCCTGCCCTCGAGAACGAGACAACTGCTGAACATATCCAACTAAGGCTTTGTGTTCTCGTTTTAACTTCTTATATTTCCCTTCTTTCTTGAATAATCTATCCTTGAGGGCAAGGAAGGAGTTATCACATTCCTCAACAATCTGAGCACCAGTAGGGCGTCCCAAATCCAGAGTGGTGACCACATAATTCTCAGGAACTGCTTCATTCCGGTCACACTCGACTCGTGGGACAGCAACGTGAAGAGTACGAGAGCCATCCTCATCGGTGGAGATCTTTGAAAACTTTCTTGCCTTCTTCTTCGGTGGAGGAGCACTGATCCGGTTCAAAAATTCTTCCATCTCAACTGCTGGATCAATCTCTTCACTCGGGCTTCTCCTCATTCTATCCTTAAACCATTCGGGCACCTCATCACGGTATATCGAAATTTTCTTGCTCTAGCGCCCTCGACTCGCTTTGTTCAACTTCTTCTTCATTGCGGCGAGCTCCTTCGTCCTCAAATTAGGCTGATGTCGCGACACCTATATCATCATAAAACCATCGTTCATGGCGCCTCTAACTCTATGGCGGCCGAGGGGGTCATTAATAGTCTCCCTCATCATCCTGCTGATCCTGGCGTCAGCCCCTAACGGTACATTGGCACTCGGCCAATTGACTCCCTCCGTGGAAGTGAATATCATCTGTACTACCGGTACGATTCTTTGCAATTCTCGATCAGCAAACAAAGACACCTCACGGCATGCTTGGAGAGGCGATGTCTCCAAAGTGCTGCTTGTGACTTCGTGGAGGCTGGTGAACTAATTCTTCTTTTCTTCGGGACTCACGGTCTGTGATCTGTTTCTTTCTAGCTACTGTGGTGAAGTCACGTGATCTCCCATCAAGTTGTAAGTCAAGGCAATTGACCTACTTTTCAATCTGTTCACTCTCCTGTCAACCCATGCCCTGGTGAATGTCATAACCGGGATGGATAGAGTATCTAAATCAGCAACCTCGGGCTCTGACCAATCCACAGGTGGAAGTGGAGTATCTCGAACAGCTGCATAATCTGGATGCACAACATCCATATCCTCATTGACCTGGTCCGGAACTGGGACTATCACTCACGATGGGTAATGCGACAGCAGAGAACATTCTCTTCCTTTACTTCAATTTCATCAGCGCGTATTTAATAATCCTCAATGGTGGCCTTATGTTGAACTCCTCCAGAATGAGAACCCAATTGATGTTATGAATTAGGTCATATCTTGTCGGCTTGTATGATATGAGAAATGATAAAGTGAAGCTCATTCTCATTCTCTAGCCGCTTTTATTGTCGGGACACACCTCATCCCAGGAGTTGCCCATCACAGTGGAAACTCTATCCCTCCTTTCTTCTAACTTCTTCTTTTTAGTTTTGTCAAAGCTAGCAGCTGTCTAGATATCTCTAGCATTATTATCTTATCATTTGGGTACTTAGGCAGCCTATATAAGGGTATGAAAATCCTTGCGAACCCTAATGTATGAAGTCATTGGCCATAAACCGACGCATACCTTTCAATTGCTCACAGGCATCTCTAGAGATTATAGCCAGATGTAGCAGCTCTGGGCGACCTGCGTGATGTACATGGTGAATGAATCGTTGACACGTTTGTAGTAGGTTGTGCTCGACAGGTGCAACTGTGTACACGCCTCATGGATTCTGAACTGGTGGGAGCCACAACCGACGGGCTCTTTGTAAGAAATCCCCCTGTACTTCGTCATTCGTGCCAACATATAAATGAGATAAGAGCTCATGTAAAACATTTTAGTCCTCCTCAGGCTCAGGAGCTGCTCATGTATATTATCGCTTATCATCTCGGCCCAATTGACATAATCCTTGCCCTCTAGCACCAGGTTGATGTAATAAAACATCCAAGGCTCAAAATGTAGGTGTAGGCAACCACCAACCGCTTCGGCAACAGCAGTGAGATCACAATATTCTTGTTTCAGGTCCTCTGCTATGATCTGCTTTGGCAGCTTCGTACGAGACGGCCTCGGAGTGCTCATCAAGTGAGTGTTAATTGTGTCCATGCACCGTTCAAAGGCAGAAGCATACATACGCTCCGCTCGCTCCACGGACTTGTAGATCGGCTACGTGCACGGGATCGCTTCCTGTGGCTGCCGGTGAGATTGTGGCAAACGCTTGGCCATGCAATTGTCGTGATCGACCCGGTGTTCCTTCATTAGCGGTTAGTAGCACTCCATTATCAGCTCCGAATCGCTGAATAGGCGGGCTTGGCTACGCTATAGTCCCGCCCGGACGATGTTGTCTTGGCGAAGTGACCGAAGCCCGATGACTTCCAATCCCGAACAGCCTGTTCTTGAGGGTCTCCAAGTTGACAGAGCCCAAGTTAGTGTCTGTCAACTTGCCCAGCTTTGAAATAAACTTCGACTCTGGCATGAACGTTTTGCTGAGCTTCTTGATCACAGCTTGTCGGGAGGCACCATTGTCCTTTCCGGTTGTCCTTGCTTCAGCCATCTGCAACATAACAAGCATTCATCAGCAATTAAATTTAATAAAATAAGGCATGATAGGGGCTGCAGTCGAATTCTAGAAGCTGCAATAACTCTCGTGTTTGCAAACCTCAGCTTCTTCTCTTGAATATATTCGAATTCCGACACTTAGAACGGATTTCTAAGTGAACTCTGATGATTTCACTTCACTATCAGCAATCAGCAATTTAAACTTCTTAACTTTGCACTTCAAACCAGCAATCAGCAATCTCACACTTTAGCAAGTTCGTACTTTTACTTCAAGGCGCCCTTCTTTTATTGGCAACTTCAACTAAGCTTAAACAAATTTCAGACTTCAGCTTCAACACTAGCAAAGGCCGTACCTCTTCTACTTCAGCAATGGCGTACCTTGACTTTAGCAAAATACTTCTGTACTTCAGCAATGGCGTACCTCTTTCAGCTCTCAGCAAACTCAAGGCGTCTCCTTCCTCAACTCAGCAACATTCAAATTCTCTCAAGCCTCAACAATTCACACTTTGCTTCACCCTTAGAGCAAGTTCGACTTCCAGCTGTGAAAATGAGTGAAAAACTTGCTCATTTTATAGCTAAAATTCGAATTCTAGAAGAAGTTAATTTTAGCCAGTGCCATTAAACTCCACTACTCCACTTCAAGAATTCAAATTTTCCCTCTCTGGTGTTTCTGACACTTGTCTCCAGTTGTCGGGAATATTATTCTTCTAGAAACTTGACTTTGACTGGCGTTTTGGATTTTACTTTCGAAAATTAAATTTAAATTCACCATTTTTGAATCCACCAGCCGGAGCTCTGTCACTTGAATTCGAATTTTTAACTTCATCATCTGCTCTGGAAAATTCATCTTCGAAGAATTTAATCCAAATTATCTAGGCAACTGACTTCAGATTCATTGTTCAAAGAAAATTCATTTTGAAACACATTTTATTCGTTTTTGCCTTAGAAAATTTAAAATTCTCCCTTAGGAAAATTCACAATTTGAGCACTGATTAAATTCTTCATTGAAAGAGTGTCGGCGAAGCTCAGAAGACTTGGAAATCCATTCATCATCACAAATGTTCAGTACCCAGAAGCAAATTTTCTTCAGAACACCTCGAATTCATGGGTACCCAACGAACGGGTTCATTTAATTTTTCAATTTTGAACCTTAGAAAAATATCATTTTCATCATTTAAATTCGTTCTTCCCCTGTGATCATCTTGTGTTGCTCTGACTTCTCGAAAAATTTGAATCATCTTGTATTATCATCGTCTCTGACTCCATCACTGAGAAAAGTTGCTCGTGCTTCGGAAAATTTAATCATCTTGGTTCTAGGCGTATTTTCCAAGGAAAAATAATTTTGCCTTAGAAAATATTTAAATCATCTCTTGCATTTTGAGAACTTGCCTTAGAAAAAATTTTGAATCATCTGCCAGTGGAAATTTTTTTTTTTTTATTTATCAACTTCATTCAGAAGAATTTTATTCATTCCCGGCATGCCTTGTACATTTTACTTCACTTCACACTTAGAAAATATTTATCCAAAAGCCCAACGCCTAGGCAAATTTTCAACACTTAGAAAATATTTTATTTTCCCCCCTGAGGCGCCTAGCACACTTCATTCTATTTTCACCACCTTCAAATATTTCAACGCCTTCAAGATATTTCTAACACCTTATAACTCCCTTACTCACAGGCGCACACTTCACTTAGCATTTTATTCTCAACACCTTCAAATATTTTCTAACACACATCACCCTCAACGCCTTAGGAAAAAAAAAAATCTCCAACACTTATAACCTTAGGCGCATATCACACTTTGAGAGGAAATTCAAAAATCACGCCTAGGGAAGCATCCTCAACACTCTCCACCCTTGGCGCGCCTAATACTTACCATCTTTCACCACGCTTTGGGAAAACTTTCATCCCATTTACCACCCTTAATTACCTTTCACATCCAAACATGGGCGCATTTCCTTATAGGAGGAGGACGAGATTCTTTGACCTTGTTGACTTTCTTTCCCCTTGGGCGCATTTTGATGTGTCTAGTGGATGAACTTTTTCCAACGCCTCAAGAGTGACTCTTCAGCTTCCAAATTTCGTCTTCATATGCATGTATTTGGGCGCATTTCACCCCTGCTACAGGATAAGCTTGCAATCTTGGGCGCATTTTGATGCATGAGGAGGATTAACACGTTTGACTTTGCTTTGACCACCTTGTCTTTTGGGCGCATTTCACCCCTGCTACAGGATGGGCGCATTTTGGAGGGTGAGGCGGATTTCCATGCCTTAGAAACTTTTTCAACTTTTCCTTCTTCCTTCTTGGGCGCATTTTGACCTGGCAGCAGGATGAAAACGTTTGACCTTGTTGACTTTTCCTGCCTTGGGCGCATTTTGCCCTGTGTGAAGGATAAACTCACACTTAGAAATTTTTCATGCCTCTAGCTGAGATGGGCGCATTTCCCTATGCCTGCTGGACGAGACTTCAGACTTAGACAAATTTTCATTATCTTTGCCAGCTTACGTGCCCTGCTATTTATAGTAAGTTCTCTGAGTTTGCGCCTCTGAAGCTCGGATCAACCTGAAATTTTGAACGTAGCATCCTCATGACTTTATCAACTTGTCGACACTGCCACTTTTAGTCACCCTGCTATTTATAGCCTGTTTCTGAAGGTGACTTACTATAAATAGTAAGCTCATGTTTCTGATAGCTCCCAAGCTCCGATCGAGTTGAAATTTGGATGAGGCGCTCCTCACCACGTGACCTGTTGGCTGACAGCGCATGCAACTGATTTACTATTTTTAGCACGTTTCAATTTGACTTACTATAAATAGTAAGTGCTCCGTTTGACTTGAAATTTCACCAGCAGATAGCTTGAAGTACGCTGATCGCGGTGGTTTACATCGGTTTTCGAAGATTTTGACTTTTGATGGCTATTTTTAGGCTCCGAAGCTGGAAACCCTAAATTGCACTGCATGCGTATCAAAAGATCTCTGTTTGTCTTTGTTTCTGCGGCACTGCGATCGGCTCGTGATTCTGAACTGCTGGGAGGCGGCTGCCGGGACACACCTGCTAAAAATAGCAAGTTCCTTACTGAGTGAGAATCCTCATTTGCATGTCACACCATCAGCGAAGCTCTCGAAAAACCCATCGAATCACGACGGCAAAGAAACCTCGACATGCAAACCAAAAATAGCCGCGGTGAATCACGAAAGGGTAATTCGTCTGCGTCTTGCATGTTATACCATCCAGAAGGATCTCAAAACCGAAGGAATATCGGACATGCAAAGAAAATCTGCATCCCCGGACCACGAGAATTCGACGGGAAGCTACTAAAATAGTAAATTAGTCATTTTCGCTCAAATTTGGCATGCAAGCAATCTGATATACTCTGAATGCAGTGTGATGATCGGAATCTCGAAATAGCTGACAAATTGCCCTGAATAGCAGACTTACTAAAAATAGTAAGTACCTTGGAATCTGATGAAACTTGGCTGGAAACCTGCTGGATGTCTGCTGACAACAATATTAAGTTCAATTTTCAATTTTCTCACTTTACTTGCCCCTGAATTGGCTGAAAAGATGAAACCCTAATTTTAGACTTGGCCAACATTTCGCGTTTAAGCTCAATGACGGACACAACCCCCCCCCGAAAGACGGACACCAGAAAAGAGACAGAGCGAGAGAGAGAAGAAAACCCAAGCCAAAAGACCGAAACGGAGCAAAAATTAGGGGGTCCCCATCTTGAATGGGGCGATGTGTGAAAAGGTCACAACAGGTCCTGCACTCATTTAAATTCAGTTCATTTCTGGTTAGTATTAGGAAACTTGTGCTTACTTGCCAAATCATTCGAACCACGTGAAGCTCTTAATCTGCTTTCTGCTGTCAACTGCCAAACAATTGTGTAAGTCCCCTTGAAATACCAGCAAAAACAAATCGAGCCAACTGAGGGTATTCTATTGCACTGAAGGAACTGTTGATGTGTTTTTCGTGACCGCACCAACGTAGAATAAAGTTGCCAACGGCGACCCTATCCTCTCTTGATCAAAGTATCCAACACGCTAAGATTGCGAGAGAGTTCGTACGTTCAACTCCAAGGCTTCTTCATACAGTGGATAGTCTCAGTTGGCTCGATGTGATTTGCTGGTATTTCAAGGGGACTTACGGAATTGTTCAACAGCAGAGAAAGGGATTCGAATGCTCGAAAGGTTTGTCTATAAAGTTCTTGTTTTAGAAGGTACTGAATGTAAATAGTGTTGGGTTAAGAAGGCTCTAATCTACCCTAAGGCGTGGGACATGGCCATCAATTCTCACAAGCTTCAACTAGGCTCTGCTTTGCCTTGCTTCGGACAGCCTCCACAGAACCGGTGCAATCTTCAGAGGAGTAGCTCAAGGTGTTCAGATCACAACTTAGCATGAAAATACCATCACAACGACGCATATAAACATACAAATCGTGATCAAAGTTAAGTACACAATATTCCAGTTGACCACACAAGGTGCATTCACCATCAGCGAACACACTAGTGGTATGGATAGACGAAGTTTGCTCGAATTGAAGACCACATTCCACAATTTCTATCTACTACATGCATGAAATGAAATTTATTCTACTTTAAGCTACTATTTGAATCAGAAGGACGAAGAAACCTTGCTCGCTACTCACAACAAAAGACGAAATTCATCATCAATGAAAACTCTTTTATTATGAAAGTTTTACACAACAATTTCTTACAAAGTTTTCAAGGAAAAACTTTCCCTCCTCTTCAAATTATCCTATCAATCTATACTAAACTACCTCTAAGCTATCACCTAGCTGTCTCTCTATTCTAATATTTACTACCTAATCTCCTAAAGGTACAAATGAGGGGGGATGCCCCTTTTATAGATGACCCAATCCAACGGATGGCTCAGATTACAATCGGCTGGATGGCCCAGATTGTGCCACCTCAGCCCTAAACAAGATTCACCCTAAAAACCGCCACAAAGAGGAGTGGGGTAATAAATGAGCAATTAATGGCCACCATCCTCTAGAAGATTCCCGTTTGTAAACGCGTTCACACTGTTTTTCTTTCTGACTGCAAACTAGATGAGCCTGGTCATCATTGCTTTGACTTCTTGAAAGGGTATGGCAGGCACGTCCTCGATCAGACTCCAAGGCGACAACTTCCTTCTCTTGCTTGACGATGATTTTCCCTTCTCATTTTTTTCAACTCCGAAGTGCTTGAGGATGACCTTCTTCTCTCCATCTTGAGCTTTGAAAACTTTTCTTCTTTGTCACTTGAGCTGGGCACATACTAAGTCTCAACACTTAGCCATTTTCTCCAAGTATTCGCTTCATCTCATCACCATTTGGTTTTGACGTTCCCCCTGCAAAACAAGCAAGGAGAAGAGCATCAGAACACTTCATAATATAAGCTCAACTTACTTACCTGATTTTCATGCTTTAACTTCCAAGGGTTCGTCGTTTTTCTCTAGCCAACTTTGCTTTCTTCATGATTTTTCAACATCTGTAGGCTGGGGCATACAACACTTGTGCATCATATTTCAATGCCTTAGACAAATTTCATCTTCCTCAAGGGTGAATTTTTTTTAAAAAAATCATCTTTTAAAAGTGTTAGCTTCAATTGCATCTTCTTCACTTTTCCGGCTAAGGCGTTTACTTTGACATTTCATCCAGCTCTGGCTCGAGCAAAATTGTTTTCATTAAGAATTTGATCAAAAATCATCTAGGCAATCCATTTCAAATTCATCATCTGAAGCATTTTATTTTCGAAAACACTTTTTATTTACTTTGCCTTAGAAAATTTTTAAATTTTCCTTAGGAAAATTTCATAATTCGAGTGCCGATCAAATTCTCCATCGTAAAAGTCTTGGCTAAGTGCAAAAGACTTTAAAATCCACTCCTTGTTGAAGGTCTTCAATACCCAAAAGAAAATTTCCTTCAAAACATGTCGAATTCATGGGTCTACAACGAAGGGGTTCATTTAATTTTTTTGAATTTTAAACCTTAGGAAAATACATTTTTCACCACATTTAATCCAGTTCTTCATCCTTGGACGTATTTTCTTGCTCTGACTTGAAATTTCTAATCAACCCCGTGAAGTTAGCACCCTCTGACTTCCCCACTGGCAATTCCATTCATGCCCCTGAAAATTTTATCTCCTTCATCAACTTAGGTGCATTTTCCTCTAGAGGAGGGAATTCAAATATTAACACTTAGAAAACATTATCACATTTCATGTCTTCAGTCTAAGCGCCATCAAGGGTCCAACTTTTATTTTTCACCACCTA
Source organism: Sequoia sempervirens (assembly GCA_007258455.2). NCBI lineage: Eukaryota > Viridiplantae > Streptophyta > Pinopsida > Cupressales > Cupressaceae > Sequoia > Sequoia sempervirens. The sequence continues at coordinate 340,015 of VDFB02256882.1, forward strand.
GCTCAAAATAATTTTAACATGTCCTTCTTCTTAGTCTAGGTGCATTTAAGCCTTCATGCTTTAAGTTTGGACGCCTTGGAATATTTTCCAATTCTTACACCATTCAAGACGCCTAAGAGGGGCCCACTCCACATTCTCCATACTTGGACATTTCCAAAGCTCTTCACAAGTTAAAGCGCAAATCAAAGGGACCCACTTCAGATTTTGAATGACTTAAAGATTCCTCAAGGCCTCCTTACATAGCTAAGGTGCATGCATGAGGCCAAGCTTCAAATTTAACATACTTAGAATATTTTTATCACCCTCTCCCCACAAGTCAAGGTGCATTTAGAGGGATGTGCTTCAAATTCAGACATTTAAAATATTTTTTAAGTCTTCATGAGTCAAGGGCGCACATAGAGGGGTGCACTTCAAATTTTCATGCCTTAGTAAATTCCCTCCATCTTGGACGTCCTAGATTCCCTTTTGCATGTACGCCCTAGAACCTTCTGCCTTTGCATGCATACGTTTTGTCTTTTTCCTCTTTTGCATGCATATAGTTTTATCTTCATGCACACGTCTTGTCTTCACATGTCTTCATTTGGGCGCATTCAAGGGAGTTTTCTTCAAATTTAAAAGACTTCAAATATTTTTCAACCTTCCTCTTCTCCTTAAGGCGCATTTTGACCTGTGACCTTCAAGTTTTAATGCCTTAGCCAAATCTTAATCCTCCAACATGTTCTTGGGCACATTTAGCATGCTGAGGAGGATGAAACTTTTACTTAATTTTATAACACCTTGACTTTTTGAAGAGGGCGCATTTGAGGTATGGAGGTGGATGAAACTTTTTACTTAGAATATTTTTCCATCTCATGCTCGCAGTGGGTGCATTTTCAAGGTGGAGATGGATGTGTAGGAGGATGAACTTTCAGACTTAGAAATTTTTTCATCTTTCCAGCTGATTCTTTCTTGGGCGCATTTGAGAGGGTGAGCAAGATGAAATTCCAGACTTAGAAGGATTTTGGCTTCTTGCCAGCTTGAGGGCGCATTTTGATGTCTTACTTCAAGTTTCTACACTTAGAAAAATTTCAAACCTCTTCTTCAACCCTTAGGCGCATATGACCCCTCAAGCTTTTAGCTTCCATTTCTCCAACACTTAGAAAATTTTCTAAGTCATCTCCTTGCTGGCGCATTTAGCAGGTGGAGCTTCCAGCTTTAGGGACTTAGTCAATTTTCAAGCCTCTTTCTTTCACTTTGGGCGCATTTCTATACTTGAGATTCCAATCCTCCATACTTAGAAATTTTCCCACCAACCTTAAGTTGCTAGGGTGCATATAGGGGTCTCTTCTTTCAATTTTCAAGACTCAGTCAACTTTTTACTCCCTTCGCTTCTCTTAGGCACATATGGAGGGTCTTCCTTCAAATTTGAATGCCTTAGATTTTTTTTCAAGGCCTCCCCACTTCTTGGGCGCATATGGGAGTGTTAGCTTTAAGTTTGCCACATTTGAATACTTTCCAAGGCCTCCTCCTAGTCAAAGGCGCATATGAGGCATAGAGCTTCAAGTTTGAATGACTTAGAAACTTTTCAATCACTTCTTCAACTTCAGGGGCGCATTTTCATGTTGGAGCTTTCAATTTCACATACTTAGAGAAATTTTCAATTTCTTCAAGCTTGCAAGGGCACATTTTCATGCTGGAGCAGGATTTTTGTCAGACTTAGAACTTTTTCAACCCTTTGCCAGTTATCTTGGGCGCATTTAGGAGGTCAAGGTGGATAAGCTTCAAACTTAGCCATTTTTCCGGTTGCCTGCTCGTGCTTTAATACTTACTATAAATAGTAAGTCTTTTGATTTTCACATCTCTAAAGCTCGGATCGATTTAAAATTTTAACCACAGGATCGTCATGACCTACTTAGCCCGTTCACACTGCCATCCTGAGCTGACCTGCTATTTATAGCATGTTTTTGAAGGTGGTTTACTATTTATAGCAACTGCCTATTTCGAAGACCTCCACAACTCCATTTGAGTTGAAATTTGAATGACGTGCTCCTCATCAGATGACTTGCCCGTTCACATTGGCGCCTGCTGCTGATTTACTATTTTTAGCATGTTTCAGGAATGCCTTACTATAAATAGTAAGTGCTCCAATTGTCTTCAAATTTTACCGGTGGATAGCTTGAAAGATGCTGATCGCAGTGGGATACACCGGTTTTCATAAATTTTGGCATTTTACCCCTCATTTTGGGTCCCAAAGCTGGAAACCTGTTGATGTGATTTTTGTGACCTCACCAACCAGGTAGAACAAAGTTTCCAAATGGATCCCCTATTCTCTCTTGAACAAAGTATTCGACGTGCTAAGATTGCGAGTGAGATCACGCCTTCAACTCCAAGGTTCTTTAAATGCGAATAGGCTCAGTTTGGTTGATGTGTGTATGCTGTGTACTCACGAGGGGACTTACGTAGTTGTTCACGAGGTGTGTAGTGGCAACCAATGCGTGCTTTTGAAGGGGATTTATGCGCGAATGATTCAGCTTTATGATGCAAATTTCCTAAAACTAATCAAGATTATGCGGAATTGAATGGTTGCAGAGATTTCTAAAATCTAACTTCTAATCTAAATGCAAACGGATATTACGCTCAACTTAAATGAACTTCGACAAACATTGTTTAGCCTCCTGTTGGACAGCGTCAACAAAGTAAGTGCAATCTTCAAAGGGTGAAAATGATGTTCAAATCACGATTCAATAGAGCAACTACCATCACAACGATGCATAACTACCTATGAACCTTGATCGAAGTTAAGAATAAAAAGTCCAGTTGACCACACAGGACGTGCTTACCATCAGCAAGAACGTTAGTGGTATGGATAAACGAAATTCACTTATATCAGGCATAAACATCCATGTCTAACTACAAGCATGAAATTAAGTTCCTAATTGAAGTCAAAGGAATAAGAAACCTCACGAACTATTCGAAACAAAGTTGAAATTCACCATCAATGAAAAGCTTTATTAAGAATAGTCTTTTGTGACAATTTCTTACAAAATTCTCTAAGGGAGAATTCCCCTTCTTCAACAATGCAAATGAAAAACTACTCTAACTTAAAAGCTTCTACTCTCTATTCTGCTTCAACAATTGCTCTCTATTCTCTGATTCTATGACTACTAGAGTACAAATGAGGGGGACTCCCCCTTATATAGCTGGCCTGTTTGAACAGACGGCCCAAATCAAATTACAACGGAGGGCTCAGATTGAGCCACCTCAGCCCTAGACGAGATTGCCCTAAAAACCGCCAGAAGGTGGAGGAGTGGCGTCATAAATGCTCCTAAAAATAGCAGATTCCTCCTTTGACCAGTATGAGCAATTAATGCCCACTATCCTTCTAGAAGATTCTCGTCCATGACCCGGATTCCTTTGCTCTTTTCTCTGACCGCGTACGCTATGAATCGTGCCAACACTGCGTCGACCTCTTCTTCAGAAATTGATGGAGTGAGATTAAGCTGATACTCCAAGATGGCCACCATCTGCTCATGTTTCTCGCAAGATTTTCCCCAAGTCTCGATGGAATCCTGTGTGCTCTGAATGATCGTTGAAAACGTGGAGATGTTTTCAAAATCCAGCTGGGAAAATGTTCTCATCTCAGAAAAGAATGGCTGCAATTTTTCCCTTAGTCCTTCTGCATCTACCTCCTCATTAGTAAGCCTTCTTGCAAATACCGACTCCAAAGTGTTGAGAATACTCTCACGAATATTCCTCATAGCCTTCCTGATCCTGGAGGACTCTATTGCTGCAGTGTCAAAGAAACTCTTCCCTGTGAACGCTGCTGAATGCCATCCACGGAAATCATATCTGTCACCAGCCTGAATTACTCCCTCATTCACGAGAGTTTGCGTGGGAACACGCATCAAAACAGCAAGGCGTGGGATAGTATTGTCCTGGAAGATGTGGGTATCTCCCCAAGCCTGCTCAACATCATCCAAACGTGAAAGAATACCAGAAGCATTTTGGAATGCTGAGACGAGATCCGCCATGAACTTTTCTGCCTCAGCACGGACACCATTCACCCACTTATCTCCTTCTCGTACAGCCCTCCTCACTTCCTCCAAGCCGCTGATCGGCTCACGTGGCACCTCCGGTGGAAGCTCCGCTGCTGGATTACCTTGAGCAACGGGACGTGCGAGATTTTGCACGTATTCAACCAACGCTCTGTGCTCTTTCTTCAACCTTTTATATTTTCCTTCTTTCTTTACCAGCCTATCTTTTAATGCTTGAAATGAACCTTCAGCTTCTTCCACCACTTGCGCTCCTGAAGGGCGTCCCAAATCAACTGTGGTGATTGTGTATTTCTCCGGCATTGCATCACTCAAATCGTGATCTTCTCTTGGGGCAGCGATGTGAAGGCTACGGGAACCTGCCTCATTTGTTTCCATCCTTGTATATTTTCTCGCCCTCTTCCGCTTTGGCGACTTGCTTGTCCTATTCAAGAGTGCTTCCATTTCAAGTGCTAGGCCGGCGTCATCATCTTGATCCCTCCTGATTGCCTGTGAAAGCCAATTTCGTTGAATATCATAAACAATCAGAGGTTGCTCCTCAGTTGCTTCCACTTCTCGAACTTCTTCCCGAGCAGTATTTGTTGGAGGCTCAATTATCTCGACCTCTTGATCACTTCCCTCACGAGTCCCAGCATCCTCTTCTCCGAAGGAAAAGTCAAAGTGGGTTTCCGTGTCTGATTCTTCCCCTTCATCCCGCTTATTGGCAGCTTCAGGATCGTTCACACTTTGAGTATCAACTTCTCTCAGCATTGGCTGGTTAACTTCTCCATCCTCTAGCTCTTCATTCCCTTTTGCTCTCTGACTCGCAAATAAGGATACTTCACGTACACTGGAAGCGTGAGACACCAACTGAGTTGAGGACGTGTCGTCCGATCCCTGAGGTTCTGGCTGAACGGGCTCTGGCTGAACGGGCTCCCTTCTTTTTGGTTCCGGACCTCGTGTGAGCTGCTTCTTCCTTTTTGCTACCACTGGTGGCTTTCCATCACCCATGAGGTCATACGTGAGGGCGACTGACCTCCTTCTTAATCTGTTGACACGCTCATCCACCCAAGCCCTAGTGAATGTCATGACTGGGATAGACAAGGTGTCTAGATCCACAATCTCCGGCTCGGCCCAATCTATAGGTGGCATCGGAGCGTTCTTTACCGTTTCATAATCTGGATGGGTGATTTTAGTATCCTCCTCAAGTTGATCTGGCACCTTAATCACCTCACACTCTCTGATTAGCTTCAGGGGGAGCCTTGAAAACATCCTTCTCCTGATTTCGCCCTCGCTTGCCGCATTTGCCCAAAAGTCCTCCAGGTGAGCCTTATGTTTAAATTCTTCTCCTTGCACCGTCCCAATCATTCCCTTAGGATCAAAACTCTGTCGGCCCGTGTGAAGAGTCAGCTTGTAAAACTTTAGCTCATCCTCGGCCTCCTTGGCTGCTTGTAAGGTTGGGCATTCCTCGAGTGAATTTCCCAACACAATGGGAAAATGCAGACCTCCCTTCTTCTTTCGCCTTATAATCTTGTCGTAGGCCACCAGCTGCCTAGACAACTCAAGTAGGATCATCCTGTTAGTGGGGTACCTAGGTAGTTTGTACACATAGGAATCGTACCCCGGCAGCCTTAAATAGGTAAATTTTGGGAACTGGACGAACCAACACCCATACTCCTCGATCAGCATCTGAGCCTCCTCGGATAACCTCTGCTGTAGCCTTTGCTGAAGTGTTCTCGTGATGTACATGGTGAAGGCATCATTCACTCTTCGAAAGTCATCAGTGTGAGTAAGATGCAACTGCCTGCATGACTGGTGAATCTTAAACTGATTGTAGCCGCAGCCAATCGGCTCCTGGTACGCCAATCCCCTGTACTTGGTCATTCGAGCCAACATATAGATGACGTATGAGCTCATATAAAATGTTTTTGTTCTTCTGAGGTTCCGGAACTGCTCATCGATGTTGTCACTTATCATCTTCGCCCAGTTCACTTGCTCGTCCCCTTCGAGCACCACACTGATGTAAAAGAACATCCATGGCTCGAAAATGAAAGACTGTGGGCTACCATTGACCCTGCTGAGCAACATAATGATGTCGCAATATTCCTGCTTCAGCTCCTCTGATATTATTTGTTTCGGTAGCCTGGCAGCCGGTGGCTTTGGCTTGCGCATCCATGTGGTGTTTATTCTCTTCATGCACTTCTCGAAGGTTGTGGCGTACATCTTATCCGCCTTGGCCTTGGACTTATACATCATGTTGTCCGTGGCAAGGATTCCAAACGCCTCGCCGATTGCATCTGGAGCGAGATTGGCCATGATCAAACCACCAGGAGAGGTGATAGTCCGATCCTCAGTATTATAGCAGTTGGCGCACTCGAGGATTAACTCAGGACAACGGACTGCCGGTTGGAAGCCTGCTGCGTTGTACAACCCACTCTTCACGATATTCTGTGATGCATCTGTTGGAAGGTTGCCGCCTTGCCCGTACATTCGGCGTGTGAAGGCCTCGAGGTTGAAGGACCCGAGGTTGGTGTCCGTCAGATTGCCATGCTTTGAGATGATCTTTGACTCTGGGATGAAGGACTTCTTTAGGCCCTTGATAATCGCCTGCCTGGAGGCGTTCTCCTTAACAGCTTCATTGTTTGCAGCCTTAGCTCCAGCCTTGCTAGTTCCAACAGCGTCAGCCATCTGCAAAACAAAAGCGAATATTACTCCATCAACTTTTAAAAACGACAACCACGTGAGGCGGCTGGCAGTTGGAATTGGCTGCAAAAATAAATACACGTTAGTAGCGTTAGCAGTCAACTTTGACTTCTCAAGATTAAAACTTCAACCTCCAGCAACTCGCAGCCAGAATAAATAACTTAACTCCTCACGAGAAATTTACTCCATTAATCTCAAAAGCGTGTTAAGTATCAGCAATATTCAAAATCAGCAATTTCGGATTAAAATCAGCAAGCCATCGAATTATAAACTACCAAGTCAGAAATCAATTCTTCGACAGTTATACATCAGCAACTTCGAAGAAAATACATTCGAGAGTTTTTTTAAACGTGCAAGTTTAAAATCAGCAAGTTTCGACAAATTAAAATCAGCTTTTCGAAGTTATAAAACAGCAACTTTGAAAAGCAATCGAAAATCAGCACTTCGAAAATTATAAAACAGCAACTTCGAAGGCATTACAATCTAACACTCAGCAATTTCAAGCAACTTCGAAAAAAAAAAAATCAAAGTTCAAGCAACAACAATCTCAGCATTTTAACTCTCAGCATAAATAAAGCATTTCAGCATTTCAACTTTTAACTTCAAAGCATATTCGACTTTCAGCAAAATAAAAAGCTTCAGCAGCTTTGAAGACATACCTCGATAACGTGAAGAAAAAGAAAATGCTAAACCCTTTTACTTCGAAGCACCTCGCAACTTGCAATCTCGAATCTCAGCAACTCCAACGATCGAACTTTCAGCAACTTCAATCTCAAACTTAAAAAAAAATCGAACTCTCAGCAACTTCTCGAATTAAATCTCACAACTCAACTTGCCAGCATAAATTTCAACTTCGAATCTTGTGAGATGAGAATGAAAATCCTCGGAGTTTTATAGTAAAAGGCTGGCGCTAATTTTAGCAGATGCCTTTTATTCCCTTCATCATGACTGACGCATTTGCTAAATTTAAAAGGGAATATTCCCATCGTCTGGCAGTTATTATGACAATTTGCTATTCGAGGAGATTCTTTCCTTGATTTAAATTTAAAATTCCCTCCCGACTGCCAGTTACCTCCAGTGATTTCGAGAAAATCATTTTTACATCGATTTGAAGTTATCTCGATTAAAATTTTAAAATGGCATTTTTAATTAATTAAAATTTTAATTTAATCGCCATTTTAATTTATTATTTCAACGCATTTAAAAATTCGACATCGATTGTCAAAATTGGCTAGGCATTATTTTATTTTCCATCCATAATCGACTTCCGAAACAAATTCCCCTTGTTAAATCGTCCGAAATTTTAAAATCGCATGGGTCAAAATCGAAGGGGGAATTTAATATTAGACTTAGGAAAATAATTAAATTAATTAATTAAATTTAATTTCTCTGTCTCGCCAAGAGAAATTTTAATTTCTTCCTGAATGCCTTTCGATTTAATTGTGCTGAGAAAAATTTCAAGTGCCATTGAAGTCAAAATTTAAAATTTAAAATCTCCATCTTTTTAAACGCCTTTTAATTTTATTTGCTTTTTGAAAGAATTAAAACGCCCCTTTAATTTTTTACTATTCCTTTTTATCTTAAATCCCCACGTTTTTTATTTTACTTCCTTGGGCGCAATCTGGAGAGGGGACATTTAAATCCAACGCCTTTTTAATTTTATTAATTTTTCTATCCAAGCTAGGCGCATTTGGGGCATTTACTCTGGGCGCATATGAGTGTCTGGAGTATCAAATTTCCCATAACTTAGAAATTTTCAAGATTCAATCCTTTTCTTCATGGGCGCACTTAGATCATGGTACCTCCAGCTTTGATATGGGCGCATATAGCATACAGTGCTTTTGATTTCAGAGGAGTCTTAGTCAAATTTCGAGCCCATAAGCTTAAAGGCGCATTTCATACATGGTACTTTCAGTTTGCAAACTTTCAGCTTTCTCCCCTTTTGCAAGGCGCAAGATACCACATTTCTCACCTCCAACTCTTCTCAAGGCAAGGCGCATCCGACATGGTTAGTTTTCAGTTTTGGAAGTGAGGCGCAAATTACATACTAAGCTTCAAGGCGCAAATAGCACATGGAGGTTCCAGCTTTGAGAGGGGCGCAAATGGCATGCCTAACTTCCGTTTTGACATTTATACAATTTCACTCTTAATACCTTCACAGGCTCAAGCGCATATGTTAGGTCGTGCTTTTTATCTTGACTCTTTCAATCACCCTGTCTTGCCAGGCGCATTTGAGGCGCATTTTACATAGGCAACATCAAGTTTTGGCACTTCGAATTTTCTTTAATTTCCCCCTTTGAAGTGGGCGCATTTGGCAGGGTCTCCGTCAAGTTTGTGCCTTGGGCGCATTTGGCATGGCTAGCTTCCAATTTTCTACACTGGGCGCATATAGCTAGTGGAGGTTTCATCTCCAACGCTTAAACTCTTTAGCCACGTCCTTGCTCTCCAGGCGCATATCAATGTTGGAGCTTTCACTTTAATGACTTAGGCGCATTTGAGATAGGGAGGTTTTACTTTTACTTTGTGTCATGGGCGCATTTACTACATCCAACTTTCATTTTTGCCACCCTAGGCGCAAAATGCAAGGGCAACATTCATTTTAAACACTTAGAATTTTCAAGGCTCACTTTATCCTCCAGGGCGCATTTGACCATAGCTACGCTCAATTTAAATGCCTTAGAAAATTTTCATCATTTTACTCCCTTATGACCTTGGGCGCATTTGACCTAGCAAGCATCAAGGCGCAAATAGCATAGTCAACTTTCACCTTTTGACACTTAGAAAATTTCCCGTCTTGAACACCCAAGGGCGCATTTGCTAGGATCAACGTTCAGTTTTGGTACTTAGTGAAATTTTGAGTCCTCAACCTTCTTGGGCGCATTTCACCCTGTCTACGCTCAATTTAAATGCCTTAGAAAATTTTCCACTTCCTCCACCTGCTTAGGCGCATTTGACCATGGCTACGTTCAATTTCTGACACTTAGTGAAATTTTTGTCATTTTACTCCCTCCATGACCTTGGGCGCATTTGGCAGGGTCTCCGTCCAATTTTCCAGACTTAGCCATTTTCCGCCTCCGTTCAGCCTTCAAAGTGAGCTTTAATGTCGGACTCGAAATTTTATCCATTTTAGCACAATTTTGCGCCTGTTGCCAGATTTGAGTTGATTTTCCGTGGTCAACCCTAACTCACCCTGACTTTCTATTTTTAGAAAGTTCTTGAAATTTCGCGCCGTTGACTGGATGCTGACTCCTGATGCCTGATTTTTACTTTGCTTTGAATTTCGACTAACCTTTTCTGTCAGCGCCTGATGTCCGTTTGTACCTGCTATTTTTAGTAACCTGCTAAAAATAGCAACTTCTCAGAAAGTCTTCAAGTTTTGCGTATTGAATGCCCGAAACATGGTGATCGCCGTCGGATGCTGACCCTGTGTGACTGTCGGGTTCCGCCCTTGATTTTAGGAAACCCTAATTGACCTGCTAAAAATAGCAATTGTCTGATTTTCGATTCTCTGTAACTCTGTTTGCCTTGGAATTTGCGCCAAAGGCTCCTCATCACGTGCTTGACCTGCATTTGTTGAGATTTGGTGCTGACCTGCCAATTATAGCTGCTGCTGAGGTGACTTACTATTTATAGTAAGTGCCTGTTTCAGAGGCCTTCCTTGCTCCGTTTGCTTTGAAATTCGGACAGTGTGCCCATCGCTGGTGAACTTGCCTGTGTACGCGGATGCCAAGATCAACTTTCTATTTATAGCCTGTGCCCGGAGCACCTTACTAAAAATAGCAGGTCCTCTGATTGCCTTCAAATTTGGCCAGCAGACACTCGAAAGGATGCTGATCGTGATGGATACTTCGGTTTTGAACATTTTGACCTCTGACTCCTCAATTTTAGCTCTGAAGCTCGAAACCCTAATTTTGTGCATGTCGCTCAGATGAGCTCCGTTTGACGTCATTTCAGTTGCATGATAGTCAGTTTGTAGTTTTGAAGCGTCGAGCTGCTGCCCAAGTGATACCTGCTAAAAATAGAAAGCGGCCCGAAAGGTGATCAACCGTCTGTCGGATGATCCTGCATGTCATACTGCCCGGAAAATCCTGAAAAACCCAGAAAAACCCAGAAAAATCTCCAACATGCACGCACTGGCTAAAAATAGTAAGTTTCTGAAAAGTGGTCAGTTCCACTTGCATGTTACATCGTCGCGAAGCTCTTGGAAAACCCAAAAAGAAAATGCCGACATGCGCTGAAAATGTCTGCATGCAAACCCTAATATCGGCTTCCGAAGGCCGAATGCTGAAAGTCATCATCATACTTTGCATGTCACATCACCGCGAAGGTCTCGAAAAACCCACAAGGAATCTCCGGACATGCGTTGAAAGATTCTGCGTTTAAGCCCTGAAAATTGCCTCCGAAGGCAGAACTGCTAAAAAATAGCAAGTTGTCCGTTTTTGCTCAAAATCTGTCAAAAGTGAACTTGGAGTGCTCGGAGTGCTATGAAGTTGCCAAAATGCGAAAATCCTAAGAAAATCAACCCTAAACTGACACTTACTAAAAATAGAAAGTTGGCAGAACTCAGTGAACATTTAGGGGTTGCTTGCTGAAAACATGGTAATAATTCTGCTAGGCTCAAAAGCTAAATAATCAACTCAATTTGACCTCAATGTGACCTAAAAACGTGAAACCCTAATTTCAGACTTGGTCGAATCTTACGTTCAAGCTTGCTGACGGGAACGTCCCCAGAAAAGCAGATAGCAGAAAAGAAGCAGAACGAGAGAGAAAGACAGAAATCAAAGCCAAAAGACCAGAACGGAGCAAAAATTTAGGGGTCCCCATTTTGAATGGGGCGATGTGTGAAAAGGTCACAACATCTGGCGACTCCACGGGAAAGTGTTGAAAAACACTTTAAGAATAGAACCTTGATTAAATCTTCCTCAACCATCATGCAGAAAAGACACTTACTCAAAAGGGGAGAAGAATCCGATATTGGATCAGAACACTTTCATCCAAGACCCTGTGAGTGTGTGTATTCGTTCCATCTCTAAACCATCTCGACTTCCGGAATCGGCCGTCGCAAGTTATATAAATATCTTAACTTCAAAAGCATCCTGGATATTGCCTCGCTGCCAGTCAGGCGTCCATAGCCCCGACGAGGTTATCGCTACAATTCTCACGAATATTGCTCCACTGCCGGCCGGGCGTCCATAGCCCCGGTGGAGTTACTCGTATGTTCCCAAAACCAATATTTCATAATATTTCTTTCATTTTTCACTTTATCATTTTTTGTTTTTCAGATATTCCTTTTAAGCACATTTCTTTTTCTCCGTTTGATTTCTCCGTCAATTCCTTGATTGGCTGGCAGGCAATGAAGCCTCCAATGGGTTCGAGAATTGTAGTGGCGCTGAAGCAAGATGTAAAATTTTCACTTGCTAAGACCTTTCCCAAGAAACCAAAATGACCCAGAGTGGAGATAGGTAAAGTTTTTAGGATCATCAGACTCATGTGTTGAGACACAATAACGGGTTAACCTCCCAAGACGAGTTTAATCCAAACTGGATGATGACAAGAGGAAAACAACCTTAGTCCTTTTCAAAAAAAATTTTGCACATCCCAGCGGAAAGAAATCATATTGTGAAAGTTAAAACCATCATCGCCCCCTCCGCAACGGGAAACCCTAAAATCCTTGCCCATTCCAAACCAAAACCACTTGAGCGGACAACTCAAGGGAAACAACACCAAACCAAAAAACCCAAAGGGCGACAAACCAAAACCAAAACAAAGGAAAACCCGAAAAGCAAACAAACGGGAAAGCAAACCTAACCTACTATGTTACAAGGTAGGCTCTCGGAGAGAACCTAGGACTGGAAATAATGCTTGAGGAACTGTCCGTTGACGGGCAACGAGACATCCTCCCCTGTCAATGTACGCAATCTAAATGCATTATCCCCAAGGATTTCAGAAATTTGATATGGACCCAACCACAACTTGTCGAACTTGTCATGATCGCCTTTCTTCTCGTGGGCCTTGTCCCAGTATAAAACCAAGTCAGAAATCCTGAATGACTTGATCTTTGCTTTCTTATCAAACCATCTCTTTACAACTGCCTGGTGCTTTGCCAGATTCTCAAGAGCTTCATCTCTTTTCTCTTCTAAATGCATCAACTGAGACAACCTTGTTTGAACCTGATCTTCTCCTTCGAGGTATTCTTGGATGAACTGGAGAGTTGGGATTCTTAGTTGTACTGGAAAAACAGGGTCCTGTCCATAGACCAAATGGTAGGGAGACGTCCCCAAGGAACTCTTCGTTCTGATCCTGTCTGCCCACAGGGCAAACCTCAACTGCGTGTGCCAATCTTTCGGATTCTTGTCCAACAATTTCTTGATAGCATTCAGTAAATTCTTATTTGTGGACTCTGCCAGTCCGTTCCCCTGCGGGTAGTAGTTGGAAGAAAACTTCAATGTAATCCCGTACTCAAATGCCCAGTTTGAAAACTTCAATGATGAGAAGGCCGAGCCATTGTCGCTGACTAGGGCATGAGGGCATCCAAACCTTGTGATGATATTTTCCTCAAGGAACCTGATGACCACATCTGCTGTGCACTGTCTCAAAGCTTGAGCCTCTGTCCACTTAGTGCAATAATCCGTAGCTGTCAAAATATACCTGTGTTGACCTGAGGACGGCGGATTAATCATACCAATAAAATCCAATCCCCATTTTGCAAAGGGCCTGACCTCGATCACCGGCTGCAAAGGCATGGCAGGATGTCTTCCTCTGTTTGCCGCTGTCTGACAGATGTGACAAGCCTTTACATGCTCGTATGTGTCTTTAAAGAGTGTGGGCCAATAATAACCAGCCCTCAGGATCTGATGAGCTGTGGCCAGACTCCCTCCGTGTCCGGTTCCAAACTTCTCGTGGAAGTGCTCCATCAACTGCTTTGCTTCTTGTTTCCCTACACATCTTAAATAAATTCCTTCATAATTTCTTCTGTAGAGCACTGATCCTTGGAGCATAAACTTCTGACTTTTCATCCTTAAGGCTCTTCGTTGGACTGGATTCAGGTGGCGAGGGCACCTATGATTAAGCAAGTAATAAACGGTGTCGTCGTACCACTCCCCTGGAGATACCTCTTCCAAAACATACGTTTGTTGTATTAACTCTGGACCCACCATGGCAATCGTCTGTGCTAAAGCTTGTCCTCGGACTAACTTCATGGGCTGTATCTCTATGTCATATTCCTGCAAAGTGGCGACCCACTTGCCTCTTCTTTCTCCTAATTCATTTTGCATCAACAAAGTTTTCACGGTAGCATCAGGAACAATTGCGTGGACTTTGATCCTCAAAAGGTAGTGTCTGAATTTCTTCACAGCCTTGACCAAAGCGTATGCTTGTTTTTCAACACTGGGATATCTCAACTCAGCTTCTTTCAGTGGAGCACTCATAAAAGCAATTGGGTGCTCGTCCTTTTCCTCTGTTCTTTGTGTCAACACCGCTGCACAAGTATGCTCTGAAGCGAATGAATATAGATAAAAGGGTTTTGTATAATCCGGACTCACCAATACCGGAGCATCGACTATAGCTTGTTTAATTTCATCAAAAGCCTTCCTAGCTTGTGGGGTCCATTCAACCTTAGCATTCTTCTTTAGCATTTCATTCAGCGGCCTTACTATCTCAGCAAATCCCGTTATGAACTTTCTCACAAAATTAATTTTGCCGAAGAATGATCTTAATTCCTTTTGACTTCCTGGCAAGCCGATCCTGGAGATAGCCTCAATACGCTCAGGGTCAATTGAAATACCCTTCTCTGAGATGACATGACCCAACAATTTACCTTCTGTTACACCAAATAAACACTTCTTTGCATTCAAGGAGATACCGAATCTTCTGCATCTCTGAAAAATCTTCCTTAAATCTTCGACATGATCTCCTCTTTTCTTTGAGAATACAGTCAAGTCATCCATATATATAATTATGCACTTCCCTACTAAATCTCGAAAAGCGATATCCATAGCTCTCTGGAAAGTGGCTCCTGCGTTAATTAATCCAAAAGGCATTCTTCTGTATGCAAAGGTTCCCCATTTTGTGGTGAATGCTGTCTTCAGTCTGTCTTCTTGTTCTACCATCACTTGGTTATATCCAGAATACCCGTCCAGGAAGGACATCATCTGTGAGCCATTTACTATTTGCAGCACCTCGTCTAATGAAGGCAAAGGATAATTATCCTTTTCAGAGGCTCTGTTCAGATTGCGGAAGTCTACGCATAACCTTATCTCTCCGTTCTTCTTTCTAACTGGAACAAGATTGGCGACCCACGTGGAGTGCCTTACTGGAAAGATGATCCTAGCCGAAAGAAGTTTCTTGACCTCCTGGTAAATCAACGGTTCTAGCAATGGGTTCACCGGTCTCTGCCTCTGTCTGAATGGCCTGCTGCCTGGTTTCAATGGAATTGTGTGTGTAATCAGTGAAGTATCATATGTCTTTAAATCTTCATATCCCCAAGCTATTACACCTGGAAATTCTTTCATCAGCTTCAGGATGCCTTCCTTTTCTTTTGGTGTGCAAACTTTTCCAATGAAAACATTCTTTACTTGTTCTTCTGTTCCCAGATTAACAGTTTCACAGTCATTACCTTGGGTGCTCTGGTTTCTACTCAGCTTATCATGATCAAATAGTCTTTCTAATTCCACCATTCCCCTTGGAATGACATTTGTCTTTAAGTTAAGGATCCCTTCGGTATCAAATTCTGCTTCTTCAGTTTCTTCCTCATCAATGATTTGTGCTTCGAACACGCCTGAGCACGTGAGAAAATCCAAAATCTGTTTATCATCATCAAACACCTGAAAATTCTTTATGTTGTCAGGAATGGCTGGTGTCGAAACCAACTCTACTGTAAACTTTTTCAATCCCTGCATAGCCAAAGGCTCAAGGGAGCTAGCAGCTTGTGCAAGTGAATTTGCAACCGGATTCTTGGACCTATACACTTGCTTGATATTAAATGCATCGAAGCTTTCTATTAAGTCCCATACTCTATTGCGGTAGCGGCCCAACCTTTTGTCGTGGCAAGCATATTGTTTCCTTACTTGGCGGACCACAATATCGGAATCACCAAAGGCGTGTACAACCTTGGCTCCCTTCTGAATGGCGAGGAGCAACCCATGAATTAGGGATTCATATTCAGTGACATTATTGGTGCATGCAAATTGAAGTCTATAGGCACCCAAATATGCTTCTCCAGTTGGGCTAATGAGTTCGAACCCTGCTCCATTGCCTTTCTTCGACTTTGATCCATCGAACCTCAAGGTCCATACTTGATTTTCTATGGGGGGGCTAGGAGACTGAGTATGTGAATCCTTCTGATTGCATACCTTTGAAACCTCTTCTCCTATTTTTGACTGAACTTTATCATCCACTACAAGTTCTTCTATCAAAACACTATTTCTTTCACTTGTCTTTTGATCTTCTTTCCGCATTGAAGCTTGCGAGACAAGCTTTTCAACTTGTTCAAGTGCCACTTTACACATAGCACATGTAATCTCAGAGTGGAAAGCCTCATGTATTCTACACCAATTCGGAAGCAGCAAATTTCTGATGGAGGCTTCCTTACCCAATTCTGTCTCTTGTTTCACACTATTTAAAACGAAATCTCTGAAATTTTCAAATGTTCCTCCACTTTCACTGTCACTTGCGTCACTTTCAATTAGGACTTCAGTGGAAGCGTTGGCCTCTTCTAGGATCTTTACTTCGTTGAAACTTTGTAGCATTAAAATCTCTTGCTTGACTGGCCTATACGAGCCCAAATCTGTTTCTATAAACATTATTTCATTATCTTCACCGTATTCAGTGATCATCAGTTTAAGCCTCGGTGTACTTTCGACTTTGATTTGATTGGGGACTCCCTTCCACGGAAGCCACATGTGGGAAAAATCGGTTGCAATATACCCATTCAACTTTCTGGCCCAATCTCTGCTCAGTAACATGCCGTACCCATCTGGTATATCAACCACTGATATGTCTATGCAACTTTGAATTCTAGGATCGGCTGACAATTGCATATGTATATTATTCAATTCACCTACAACTGGAACTTCCGTTTTGTCTAGCTGAGTGACCTTCTTGGTAGTCTGAAGTGGGACTATACCCAATCTTTGGCATACTTTCAGTGGCATCACATTGCTTGAGGCACCAGAATCAATCAAACAGTTGTGTAATAATTTCCCGAAAATTCTAATTGACACCAGGAAAGGGGCTGGTTCATCTCTCCCCTGATAGAATACCACTGGTTTCTTCTTTTCCTCAATAGGAGTATTTTTCTTTTCAACCTTTCTATCTGATGGAGTTTGGCTCACTTGAGTAACCTTTTGATTTTGTATTTGTTCTTGTTTGTGTTCTGTAGGTAGACTGAATCGGACTTTCTTCTTATCTTCATCCTTCGGCTTCTCAGGTTCGCTTGAAGATCCTTGCACCACACCAACAAATCCTTGAGACTGTTGCGGAGCCTCCCAAGTGTTAAATGGCGCGTGTGGTACCTCTTCTACCACGTTTGCACTCTGCATGGGACGGGATTGTGTGTTGACTGGAGGGTTTCTAGATGTACTAGGTGCCTCTTGAGAAGAGTTCTTCACAACAGGTGCTTCATACAAACTTCCCAATATTGTATCCCTAACTTCTGAAATCTTCATTAATTCATATAAAGGAAGACTTACCCTTATCTTCTTCACTTCATCCAACACATAAGAACTTAACTTCTTCATATCTTCCCTTGGAATATTATCCTTCTGTGGACGTTGCATCACTTGAATGGGCTGTTGGACAGTCTGTTGCCCATTTCTGCTTTGTATCATATTCTGTGGCC
Source organism: Sequoia sempervirens (assembly GCA_007258455.2). NCBI lineage: Eukaryota > Viridiplantae > Streptophyta > Pinopsida > Cupressales > Cupressaceae > Sequoia > Sequoia sempervirens. The sequence continues at coordinate 357,565 of VDFB02256882.1, forward strand.
TATACTCAGGAGAATCCCTTGGTAGACTTGGATTGTTGTTTGCATTGGGATTTGGCGGAGTCGCAAAATTGTTCGGAGGGATTGAAGATGTCAAAGGTTCTTTCTGATGGTAGCTCCTTTGATATACTTTAGGTGCGGCTCCTCCAGAAGTCTGAAAAGCTTGCACTTCTCTTCTCCCTTCTACCAAGACACTATTGTTGAGAGGTGGGAAAATGTAATTACCTTGATCATGAGACTCCTCTGAATAACCATCTTGAGCTCCCGAATATACTTGAGCTTCCGAATAGACTTGTGCTTCTTCAGCTTGATTATCTGGCGTCCCCACGGGACCATTTGCTGAAGCTGGTGGGAATCTTTGGTTAATAGATGGGGGCCAATAACTTTGATACTCGGGTGGGACATTGACTTCTTCTAGAATCAAAGCTTGGTCATATCTCTGGACTGGGACGATTTCATAACCTGTAGTCGGGGGGTTCTCAGTACCCTCCGTACTCTTTACTTCCCTCTTGAAAATATCAGCAGCAACTTGGAATTCATGACATTGCAATTCGGAGTGCTGATTGGTATTGTGTAGTCTACACCATCCCGACATTGCGGCTTCGGCCAAGAAAACTCTATCCGCGGGACGGTTTTCCGGAGGTGGCAGATTATCCAACGGTGAAGGAACACCTCCATTGTTGGGTCCTGTGTTCCAAGACCTCTTCTGATATCCCTGATTATTGTTACGATACCCATGGGTGTTATCGTGGCCATGTCCTTGATGGGCATCTTGATGATGTGGAGGATTGTTTTGATATCCTCGGTTGGCACCAGGATGTGCCTGATAGTTTCTCAGCATGGATTGCATTTGATTATTCTGATTTCTGAGGTAAGTAACCTCAGATGACAGCCTTTTCATTTGTTCAACTAACTCTTTCATCTCGTCTTTCTCTTCTTGAGTCCTCGTTTGTGGTACTGTATTCTGAAGATAGACTGGCTGTGTAGCTTGGGTCTGGGATAAAGGTACCCCAGGATGGAGAACTACTTGATTAGATGGTGGTTGCATTTGATAAGATGGCTGCGAAACAGGATTCAACGGTGGAGACTGTTGATTCCAAGTCGAGCCAAGAGTTTGCATCTGATTATTTGTAGTTGTCAAGCCCGTGTACAAAGAAGGTCCAGTTATATTCTGTCCCATGTTTTGACTCACCTCAACAGCTTTTGCATATGCTTGATTCATGTCCACCGGAGTAGGATGGGCTTGCCTTACGAACATAGCAGTCAATGGATCCAAGGCTGCATAGTAATTCTCCCTAGCATCAGTGATTATGTAAGGGGTTCGTAACCTTGTGAGAGCCTTCTGAAATCTATTGTTAAATGCATGGATGGGCTCCTTATCTTGTCTTCTTACTTCCGTGAATTGGCGGAAAAGCTCAACTGGAGTAATGGGAATGCCAAACTTTCCAATGAAAGCTTCTTTCATCTGCTCCCATGTTCTTATGGATCCAACCGGCAAATGTATGAACCAGAAATGTGCTTCTTCTCCCAACGAGTACGGGAACAATCTGCAAGCTACATCCGCATATGCAATTTGTCTATTACGTAGATTATCTTCGAACATCTTGATATGATCTTCAGCTGAACGGTTTGGATCATTAGCTTGATACTTAGTGCAAAAGTGTTCTGGGTTCTTTGGCATGTCGTGGTAGTCTGCAAACTCCAAAGGTGATGGATTAGTAACCAGCCATGTAGCACCGTTAGGAGCAGGTTGACCTCCTGGTTGAGCCATTGCTTGATTTGGCTGCCTCCTTTGATATACAATTATCGGGGTCGCTTGTGACTGTTGACGTGTGGTAGCTTGACTTGATTGCTGAACAAACACCGGTGTAGAAACTTGAGCAGTTTTTGATTGAGCAAACCTTGAAACGCTTGGTGGAGTCTTGAACAAATTTGAGATTTCTATCTCACTTGTTTCTCCCTTACTTGAACAAACTTCTTCACGTATTTCTTTCTTCTTTCTTGCTCGACTAGGTAGTTCTAACTCCACAAATTCTTTAGACGAACTAGGTGCAGACCTCAAAATCCTTTTCAACTTGTCTGGAGAAAACGAGCTAATACGATCCAGGATGTGGCCGATTACTGACGGGGAGGAAGAGGAGCGAGTGGGCGCCTTTGGTCCAACAAATTTCTTTCAATTGCAACTTGAATTTCAATGGCCTTTTCTTCTTCTTCCTGCAACACAGCACAAGCTTGCATATACTGAGCGTAACTCTCCTTTGTCCTCCACGCAAGATTGTTCAATCCTGAAAGAATATCTTCTTGGTCGTCGTTAAATCCCAAATTCGGCTGCAACACTGGAAATATCTCTCTATGCGGCAACACCATTTTGACTCATGATAACTTGTTCTCCTATGAATTGTTTTTGATAAAATCCCTTCTTACTTGAATGTGGTTGTTAACTACAAGAATACTCGAAGTGCCCTCCTTCTAGCGCCAGTTTCCTGTTGATGTGATTTTTGTGACCTCACCAACCAGGTAGAACAAAGTTTCCAAATGGATCCCCTATTCTCTCTTGAACAAAGTATTCGACGTGCTAAGATTGCGAGTGAGATCACGCCTTCAACTCCAAGGTTCTTTAAATGCGAATAGGCTCAGTTTGGTTGATGTGTGTATGCTGTGTACTCACGAGGGGACTTACGTAGTTGTTCACGAGGTGTGTAGTGGCAACCAATGCGTGCTTTTGAAGGGGATTTATGCGCGAATGATTCAGCTTTATGATGCAAATTTCCTAAAACTAATCAAGATTATGCGGAATTGAATGGTTGCAGAGATTTCTAAAGTCTAACTTCTAATCTAAATGCAAATGGATATTACGCTCAATCTAAATGAATTTCGACAAACATTGTTTAGCCTCCTGTTAGACAGCGTCAACAAGGTAAGTGCAATCTTCAGAGGGTGAAAATGATGTTCAAATCACGATTCGATAGAGCAACTACCATCACAACGATGCATAACCACCTATGAACCTTGATTGAAGTTAAGTACTGAAAGTCCAGTTGACCACACAAGACGGACTTACCATCAGCAAGAACGTTAGTGGTATGGATAAAAGAAATTCACTTATATCAAGCATAAACATCCATATCTAACTACAAGCATGAAATTAAGTTCCTAATTGAAGTCAAAGGGAATAAGAAACCTCACGAACTATTCCAAACAAAGTTGAAATTCACCATCAATGAAAGGCTTTATTGAGAATAATCTTTTGTGACAATCTCTTACAAAATTCTCTAAGGGAGAATTCCCCTTTCTCTTCAACAATGCAAATGAAAAACTAATCTAACTTAAAAGCTTCTACTCTCTATTCTGCTTCAACAATTGCTCTCTATTCTCTGATTCTATGACTACTAGAGTACAAATGAGGGGGACTCCCCCTTATATAGCTGGCCTGTTTGAACAGACGGCCCAGATCAAATTACAACGGAGGGCTCAGATTGAGCCACCTCAGCCCTAGACGAGATTGCCCTAAAAACCGCCAGAAGGTGGAGGAGTGGCGTCATAAATGCTCCTAAAAATAGCAGATTCCTCCTTTGACCAGTATGAGCAATTAATGCCCACTATCCTTCTAGAAGATTCTCGTCCATGACCCGGATTCCTTTGCTCTTTCTCGGACCGCGTATGCTATGAATCGCGCCAACACTGCGTCGACCTCTTCTTCAGAAATTGATGGAGTGAGATTCAGCTGATACTCCAAGATGGCCACCATCTGCTCATGTTTCTCGCAAGATTTTCCCCAAGTCTCCATAGGATCTTGCGTGCTCTGAATGATCGTTGAAAACGTGGAGATGTTTTCAAAATCCAGCTGGGAAAATGTTCTCATCTCAGAAAAGAATGGCTGTAATTTTGCCCTTAGTCCTTCTGCATCTACCTCCTCATTAGTAAGCCTTCTTGCAAATACCGACTCCAAAGTGTTGAGAATACTCTCACGAATATTCCTCATAGCCTTCCTGATCCTGGAGGACTCTATTGCTGCAGTGTCAAAGAAACTCTTCCCTGTGAACGCTGCTGAATGCCATCCACGGAAATCATATCTGTCACCAGCCTGAATTACTCCCTCATTCACGAGAGTTTGCGTGGGAACACGCATCAAAACAGCAAGGCGTGGGATAGTATTGTCCTGGAAGATGTGGGTATCTCCCCAAGCCTGCTCAACATCATCCAAACGTGAAAGAATACCAGAAGCATTTTGGAATGCTGAGACGAGATCCGCCATGAACTTTTCTGCCTCAGCACGGACACCATTCACCCACTTATCTCCTTCTCGCACAGCCCTTTTCATTTCCTCCAAGCCGTTGATCGGCTCACGTGGCACCTCGGGTGGAAGCTCCGCTGCTGGATTACCTTGAGCAACCGGATGTGCGAGGTTTTGCACATATTCGACCAACGCCCTGTGCTCTTTCTTCAATCTCTTATATTTTCCTTCTTTCTTTACCAGCCTATCTTTTAATGCCTGAAACGAAGTTCAGCTTCTTCCACCACCTGTGCTCCAGAAGGGCGTCCCAACTCAACAGTGGTGATTGTGTATTTCTCTGGCATCGCATCACTCAAATCGTGATCCTCCCTTGGGGCAGCGATATGAAGACTACGGGAACCTGCCTCGTTAGTTTCTATCCTTGTATATTTTCTCGCCCTCTTCCGCTTTGGCGACTTGCTTGTCCTATTCAAGAGTGCTTCCATTTCAAGTGCTAGGCCGGCGTCATCATCTTGATCCCTCCTGATTGCCTGTGAAAGCCAATTTCGTTGAATATCATAAACAATCAGAGGCTGCTCCTCAGTTGCTTCCACTTCTCGAACTTCTTCCCGAGCAGTATTTGTTGGAGGCTCAATTATCTCGACCTCTTGATCACTTCCCTCACGAGTCCCAGCATCCTCTTCTCCGAAGGAAAAGTCAAAGTGGGTTTCCGTGTCTGATTCTTCCCCTTCATCCCGCTTATTGGCAGCTTCAGGATCGTTCACACTTTGAGTATCAACTTCTCTCAGCATTGGCTGGTTAACTTCTCCATCCTCTAGCTCTTCATTCCCTTTTGCTCTCTGACTCGCAAATAAGGATACTTCACGTACACTGGAAGCGTGAGACACCAACTGAGTTGAGGACGTGTCGTCCGATCCCTGAGGTTCTGGCTGAACGGGCTCTGGCTGAACGGGCTCCCTTCTTTTTGGTTCCGGACCTCGTGTGAGCTGCTTCTTCCTTTTTGCTACCACTGGTGGCTTTCCATCACCCATGAGGTCATACGTGAGGGCGACTGACCTCCTTCTTAATCTGTTGACACGCTCATCCACCCAAGCCCTAGTGAATGTCATGACTGGGATAGACAAGGTGTCTAGATCCACAATCTCCGGCTCGGCCCAATCTATAGGTGGCATCGGAGCGTTCTTTACCGTTTCATAATCTGGATGGGTGATTCTAGTATCCTCCTCAAGTTGATCTGGCACCTTAATCACCTCACACTCTCTGATTAGCGTCAGGGGGAGCCTTGAAAACATCCTTCTCCTGATTTCGCCCTCGCTTGCCGCATTTGCCCAAAAGTCCTCCAGGTGAGCCTTATGTTTAAATTCTTCTCCTTGCACCGTCCCAATCATTCCCTTAGGATCAAAACTCTGTCGGCCCGTGTGAAGAGTCAGCTTGTAAAACTTTAGCTCATCCTCGGCCTCCTTGGCTGCTTGTAAGGTTGGGCATTCCTCGAGTGAATTTCCCAACACAATGGGAAAATGCAGACCTCCCTTCTTCTTTCGCCTTATAATCTTGTCGTAGGCCACCAGCTGCCTAGACAACTCAAGTAGGATCATCCTGTTAGTGGGGTACCTAGGTAGTTTGTACACATAGGAATCGTACCCCGGCAGCCTTAAATAGGTAAATTTTGGGAACTGGACGAACCAACACCCATACTCCTCGATCAGCATCTGAGCCTCCTCGGATAACCTCTGCTGTAGCCTTTGCTGAAGTGATCTCGTGATGTACATGGTGAAGGCATCATTCACTCTTCGAAAGTCAGCCGATTAACCATGGAGCTAAGATGCAGCTACTGCGCTAGGCCCAGGTAGATCTTAAATTGCCGAATTCATGGCATGACCAATGAAACACGATGCGTAATCCACATGCTTGGTCATTAGAATAACGCTAGATGGCGGTATGAGCTCATATAAAAATGTTTTGTTCTTAGGGTTTCGGAACTGTAAGTGTTGTAAACTATTACCGCTGATTCCGCTGCACCGTCCCCTTAGAGCACCACCGATAATGAAGAACATCCATGGCTCGAAAAGTAATGAAAATTGTAGATACCATTGACCTGGCGAGCAACAATGATGTATAATATTCACCTTCCGGCTCTTCTGATATTATTTGTTTCGGTAGCCTAGCAGCCGGTGGCTTTGTCTTGCGCATCCATGTGGTGTTTATTCTCTTCATGCACTTCTCGAAGGTTGTGGCGTACATCTTATCCGCCTTGGCCTTGGATTTATACATCATGTTGCCCGTGGCAAGGATTCCAAACGCCTCGCCGATTGCATCTGGAGCGAGATTGGCCATGATCAAACCACCAGGAGAGGTGATAGTCCGATCCTCAGTATTATAGCAGTTGGCGCACTCGAGGATCAACTCAGGACAACGGACTGCCGGTTGGAAGCCTGCTGCGTTGTACAACCCACTCTTCACAATATTCTGTGATGCATCCGTTGGAAGGTTGCCACCTTGCCCGTACATTCGGCGTGTGAAGGCCTCGAGGTTGAAGGACCCGAGGTTGGTGTCCGTCAAATTGCCATGCTTTGAGATGATCTTTGACTCCGGGATGAAGGATTTCTTTAAACCCTTGATAATCGCCTGCCTGGAGGCGTTCTCCTTAACAGCTTCGTTGTTTGCAGCCTTAGCTCCAGCCTTGCTAGTTCCAACAGCGTCAGCCATCTGCAAAACAAAAGCGAATATTACTCCATCAACTTTTAAAAACGACAACCACGTGAGGCGGCTGGCAGTTGGAATTGGCTGCAAAAATAAATACACGTTTGTAGCGTTAGCAGTCAACTTTGACTTCTCAAGATTAAAACTTCAACCTCCAGCAACTCGTAGCCAGAATAAATAACTTAACTCCTCACGAGAAATTTACTCCATTAATCTCAAAAGCGTGTTAAGTATCAGCAATATTCAAAATCAGCAATTTCGGATTAAAATCAGCAAGCCATCGAATTATAAACTACCAAGTCAGAAATCAATTCTTCGACAGTTATACATCAGCAACTTCGAAGAAAATACATTCGAGAGTTTTTTTAAACGTGCAAGTTTAAAATCAGCAAGTTTCGACAAATTAAAATCAGCTTTTCGAAGTTATAAAACAGCAACTTTGAAAAGCAATCGAAAATCAGCACTTCGAAAATTATAAAACAGCAACTTCGAAGGCATTACAATCTAACACTCAGCAATTTCAAGCAACTTCGAAAAAAAAAAAATCAAAGTTCAAGCAACAACAATCTCAGCATTTTAACTCTCAGCATAAATAAAGCATTTCAGCATTTCAACTTTTAACTTCAAAGCATATTCGACTTTCAGCAAAATAAAAAGCTTCAGCAGCTTTGAAGACATACCTCGATAACGTGAAGAAAAAGAAAATGCTAAACCCTTTTACTTCGAAGCACCTCGCAACTTGCAATCTCGAATCTCAGCAACTCCAACGATCGAACTTTCAGCAACTTCAATCTCAAACTTCAAAAAAAATCGAACTCTCAGCAACTTCTCGAATTAAATCTCACAACTCAACTTGCCAGCATAAATTTCAACTTCGAATCTTGTGAGATGAGAATGAAAATCCTCGGAGTTTTATAGTAAAAGGCTGGCGCTAATTTTAGCAGATGCCTTTTATTCCCTTCATCATGACTGACGCATTTGCTAAATTTAAAAGGGAATATTCCCATCGTCTGGCAGTTATTATGACAATTTGCTATTCGAGGAGATTCTTTCCTTGATTTAAATTTAAAATTCCCTCCCGACTGCCAGTTACCTCCAGTGATTTCGAGAAAATCATTTTTACATCGATTTGAAGTTATCTCGATTAAAATTTTAAAATGGCATTTTAATTAATTAAAATTTTAATTTAATCGCCATTTTAATTTATTATTTCAACGCATTTAAAAAAATTCGACATCGATTGTCAAAATTGGCTAGGCATTATTTTATTTTCCGTCCATAATCGACTTCCGAAACAAATTCCCCTTGTTAAATCGTCCGAAATTTTAAAATCGCATGGGTCAAAATCGAAGGGGGAATTTAATATTAGACTTAGGAAAATAATTAATTAATTAATTAAATTTAATTTCTCTGTCTCGCCAAGAGAAATTTTAATTTTCTCCGAATGCCTTTCGATTTAATCATGCTGAGAAAATTTCACGTGTCTTTGAAGTCAAAATTTTAAATTTTAAATCTCCATCTTTTAAGCGTAGCACCCAATTTTATTTGCTTTTTGAAAGAATTAAAACGCCCCTTTAATTTTTTTACTATTCCTTTTTATCTTAAATCCCCACGTTTTTTTATTTTACTTCCTTGGGCGCAATCTGGAGAGGGGACATTTAAATCCAACGCCTTTTTAATTTCATTAATTTTTCTATCCAAGCTAGGCGCATTTGGGGCATTTACTCTGGGCGCATATGAGTGTCTGGAGTATCAAATTTCCCATAACTTAGAAATTTTCAAGATTCAATCCTTTTCTTCATGGGCGCACTTAGATCATGGTACCTCCAGCTTTGATATGGGCGCATATAGCATACAGTGCTTTTGATTTCAGAGGAGTCTTAGTCAAATTTCGAGCCCATAAGCTTAGAGGCGCATTTCATACATGGTACTTTCAGTTTGCAAACTTTCAGCTTTCTCCCCTTTTGCAAGGCGCAAGATACCACATTTCTCACCTCCAACTCTTCTCAAGGCAAGGCGCATCCGACATGGTTAGTTTTCAGTTTTGGAAGTGAGGCGCAAATTACATACTAAGCTTCAAGGCGCAAATAGCACATGGAGGTTCCAGCTTTGAGAGGGGCGCAAATGGCATGCCTAACTTCCGTTTTGACATTTATACAATTTCACTCCCTTATACCTTCACAGGCTCAAGCGCATATGTTAGGTCGTGCTTTTTATCTTGACTCTTTCAATCACCCTGTCTTGCCAGGCGCATTTGAGGCGCATTTTACATAGGCAACATCAAGTTTTGGCACTTCGAATTTTCTTTAATTTCCCCCTTTGAAGTGGGCGCATTTGGCAGGGTCTCCGTCAAGTTTGTGCCTTGGGCGCATTTGGCATGGCTAGCTTCCAATTTTCTACACTGGGCGCATATAGCTAGTGGAGGTTTCATCTCCAACGCTTAAACTCTTTAGCCACGTCCTTGCTCTCCAGGCGCATATCAATGTTGGAGCTTTCACTTTAATGACTTAGGCGCATTTGAGATAGGGAGGTTTTACTTTTACTTTGTGTCATGGGCGCATTTACTACATCCAACTTTCATTTTTGCCACCCTAGGCGCAAAATGCAAGGGCAACATTCATTTTAAACACTTAGAATTTTCAAGGCTCACTTTATCCTCCAGGGCGCATTTGACCATAGCTACGCTCAATTTAAATGCCTTAGAAAATTTTCATCATTTTACTCCCTTATGACCTTGGGCGCATTTGACCTAGCAAGCATCAAGGCGCAAATAGCATAGTCAACTTTCACCTTTTGACACTTAGAAAATTTCCCGTCTTGAACACCCAAGGGCGCATTTGCTAGGATCAACGTTCAGTTTTGGTACTTAGTGAAATTTTGAGTCCTCAACCTTCTTGGGCGCATTTCACCCTGTCTACGCTCAATTTAAATGCCTTAGAAAATTTTCCACTTCCTCCACCTGCTTAGGCGCATTTGACCATGGCTACGTTCAATTTCTGACACTTAGTGAAATTTTTGTCATTTTACTCCCTCCATGACCTTGGGCGCATTTGGCAGGGTCTCCGTCCAATTTTCCAGACTTAGCCATTTTCCGCCTCCGTTCAGCCTTCAAAGTGAGCTTTAATGTCGGACTCGAAATTTTATCCATTTTAGCACAATTTTGCGCCTGTTGCCAGATTTGAGTTGATTTTCCGTGGTCAACCCTAACTCACCCTGACTTTCTATTTTTAGAAAGTTCTTGAAATTTCGCGCCGTTGACTGGATGCTGACTCCTGATGCCTGATTTTTACTTTGCTTTGAATTTCGACTAACCTTTTCTGTCAGCGCCTGATGTCCGTTTGTACCTGCTATTTTTAGTAACCTGCTAAAAATAGCAACTTCTCAGAAAGTCTTCAAGTTTTGCGTATTGAATGCCCGAAACATGGTGATCGCCGTCGGATGCTGACCCTGTGTGACTGTCGGGTTCCGCCCTTGATTTTAGGAAACCCTAATTGACCTGCTAAAAATAGCAATTGTCTGATTTTCGATTCTCTGTAACTCTGTTTGCCTTGGAATTTGCGCCAAAGGCTCCTCATCACGTGCTTGACCTGCATTTGTTGAGATTTGGTGCTGACCTGCCAATTATAGCTGCTGCTGAGGTGACTTACTATTTATAGTAAGTGCCTGTTTCAGAGGCCTTCCTTGCTCCGTTTGCTTTGAAATTCGGACAGTGTGCCCATCGCTGGTGAACTTGCCTGTGTACGCCGATGCCAAGATCAACTTTCTATTTATAGCACTGTGCCCGGAGCACCTTACTAAAAATAGCAGGTCCTCTGATTGCCTTCAAATTTGGCCAGCAGACACTCGAAAGGATGCTGATCGTGATGGATACTTCGGTTTTGAACATTTTGACCTCTGACTCCTCAATTTTAGCTCTGAAGCTCGAAACCCTAATTTTGTGCATGTCGCTCAGATGAGCTCCGTTTGACGTCATTTCAGTTGCATGATAGTCAGTTTGTAGTTTTGAAGCGTCGAGCTGCTGCCCAAGTGATACACTGCTAAAATAGAAAGCGGCCCGAAAGGTGATCAACCGTCTGTCGGATGCATGTGCATGTTGCATACTGCCCGGAAAATCCTGAAAAAAAAGAAAAAAAGAAAAACATGCATGGCACGCAAAAATAAAAGTTTAAGTTTCTGAAAAGTGTCGGTTCCACTTGCATGTTACATCGTCGCGAAGCTCTTGGAAAACCCAAAAAGAAAATGCCGACATGCGCTGAAAATGTCTGCATGCAAACCCTAATATCGGCTTCCGAAGGCCGAATGCTGAAAGTCCTCATCATACTTTGCATGTCACATCACCGCGAAGGTCTCGAAAAACCCACAAGGAATCTCCGGACATGCGTTGAAAGATTCTGCGTTTAAGCCCTGAAAATTGCCTCCGAAGGCAGAACTGCTAAAAAATAGCAAGTTGTCCGTTTTTGCTCAAAATCTGTCAAAAGTGAACTTGGAGTGCTCGGAGTGCTATGAAGTTGCCAAAATGCGAAAATCCTAAGAAAATCAACCCTAAACTGACACTTACTAAAAATAGAAAGTTGGCAGAACTCAGTGAACATTTAGGGGTTGCTTGCTGAAAACATGGTAATAATTCTGCTAGGCTCAAAAGCTAAATAATCAACTCAATTTGACCTCAATGTGACCTAAAAACATGAAACCCTAATTTCAGACTTGGTCGAATCTTACGTTCAAGCTTGCTGACGGGAACGTCCCCAGAAAGCAGATAGCGGAAAAGAAGCAGAACGAGAGAGAAAGACAGAAATCAAAGCCAAAAGACCAGAACGGAGCAAAAATTTAGGGGTCCCCATTTTGAATGGGGCGATGTGTGAAAAGGTCACAACAAAACCCTAATTTGACTTGCATGTCTATCAAATGACCTCTGTTTGACCTCGTTTCTGTTGCACTTCGCCCTGTTTGTGGTTCTGATGCGCCGGGCAGCTGCTGGAATGAACCTGCTAAAAATAGTAAGTCTTTGAAAACTGATCATCTCGCTTTGCATGTCACATCACTGCGAAGCTCTTGAAAAACCCATAAAGAATCACTCGACATGCGCTGAAAACTTCGACATGCAAACCCTAAAAATAGCCTCTGAAGGCTGAACACTGAAAGTCATCATCTTATTTTGTATGTTATACCATTGCGTAGGTTTCAGAAAACCCAAAAAGAATCTCCAGACATGCATTGAAGAAATTTGCATATAAACTCTAAAATCTGCTCCCGAAGCTGAACTTGCTAAAAATAGTAAGTTGTCCGTTTCAGCTGAAAATTTGCAGACGAGCAGCCTGACATGTTCTGGATGTAGTGTAATGATCGAAACTTCAAAAGTGCTGAGAGAACGCCTTAAATTGCACACTTACTAAAAATAGTAAGTTGTCGAAATTCGATGAAACTTAGCTGGAAACTTGCTAGAAGTAAACTGACTGCAACATGAAGCTCAGATTTCAATTTATTCACTTCATTCGACTTCAGACTGGCCAGGGAAATACAAACCCCAATTCTATAGACTTGGCCAAAATTTCGCGTTTAAGCTCACAGACGGGCACATCCCCGGAAAGTGGACAACAAAAAGAGACATAAAGAGAGAGAGAGAGCCAAAAGGAAAACTAACTAAAATCAAGCCAAAAGTTTGAAACGAAGCAAAAATTAGGGGGTCCCCAATTGCAATAGGGCGATGTGTGAAAAAGGTCACAACAGGAACCTTGGAGTTGAATGCACGAACTCTCTCGCAATCTTAGCATGCTGGATACTTTGATCAAGAGAGAATAGGGTAGCTGTTGGCGATTTTATTCTGTGTTGGTGCGGTCACGAAAATCACATCAACAGATACTTTCTTGACACTCAAGCCCATGAAGGAGACAAAAGCAATTAAATTTGCTCCTATGCACTTAGATGGAGCAACCTATGATTGGTGGCATCATGGACTCGTGACTCAAGACCATGGATTGATTAATTCATATGAGTTCAGTAATAAGTTGATTGCCCTTTTTGATAGGAAGGATATAGAATTGTACTACAAGGAGTTGGCATAGCTGAAACAGGGTGGTTCATTGGCTTCTTTTGTTAATGAGGTCCAGAGAATTTCAGTAATGGTTCCAGATATGTCAGAGAAAAGGAAGGTCATGTTATTTACTGAAGGACTGAATGATAAGATCAAAGCAATTGTGAAAGTCCTTAAACCCATCTCTCTATAGGATGCTATTAAGATGTCTCTAGGCTTAGATACTTCCTCCACTTCCCTTTAGCCACCTGTTGATGTGTTTTTCGTGACCGCACCAACGCAGAATAAAGTCGCCAACGACTACCCTATTCTCTCTTGATCAAAGTATCCAGCATGCTAAGATTGCGAGAGAGTTCGTGCGTTCAACTCCAAGGTTCTTTTAGTGCGAATAGTCTCAGTTGGCTCAATGTGATTTGCTGGTATTTCAAGGGGACTTACGAAATTGTTCGGCAACGGAGAAAGGAATTCGAATGCTATAAAGTTCTTGTTTCAAAAGGTACTGAATGTAAATAGTGTTGGGTTAAGAAGGCTCTAATCTACTCTAAGGTGTGGGACATGGCGATCAATTCTCACAAGCTTCAACCAGGCTCTGCTTTGCCTCGCTTCAGACAGCCTCCACAGAACCGGTGCAATCTTCAGAGGAGTAGCTCAAGGTGTTTAGATCACAACTTAGCATGAAAATACCATCACAACGACACATATAAACATACAAATCGTGATCGAAGTTAAGTACACGATATTCCAGTTGACCACACAAGGTGTATTTACCATCAGTGAACACACTAGTGGTATGGATAGACGAAGTTTGCTCAAATTGAAGACCACATTCCACAATCATTAACTACTTGCATGAAATGAAATTTATTCTACTTTAAGATACTACTCGAATTAGGACGAAGAAACCTTGCTAGCTACTCACAACAAAAGATGAAATTCATCATCAATGAAAACTCTTTTTATTGAGAGAGTGTTCACAACAATTTCTTACAAAGTATTCAAGGGAAAACTTTCCCTCCTCTTCAAATACACTATCAATCTATGCTATACTACTTCTAAGCTATCACCTAGCTGTCTCTCTATTCTAATCTCTGATCTAATTCTACTAAGGTACAAATGAGGGGGGATGCCCCTTTATATAGCTGGCCAAGTCCAACGGACGACTCAGATTACAATCGGCTAGATGGCCCAGATTGTACCACCTCAGCCCTAAACAAGATTCAACCTAAAAATCGCCACAAAGAGGAGTGGGGCAATAAATGAGCAATTAATGGCCACCATCTTGTAGAAGATTCCTGTCTGGAAACGCGTTCACACTGTTCTTGCTCTTTTGATTGCAAACTGGATGAGTTTGGCCAATACTGCTTCATTTTCTGGTACGACATGCACATTCTTGATCTGAAACTTCAAAGCGACAACTTCTTTCTCATGCTTTGAAGGCTTCTCTCGTCTTGAACTCAAACATCCAACACTTAGCCATTTCTTCCAACTTTTCTTCCTTCACGATTTTATCATCTTGGACTATTTGCTTCATTTCTTCAAGTCACCGTGCTCCGGCCTTGGCGTTCATCCTGCAAAACAGACAAAAGGAAGAACATCAAAACACTTCATAATACAAATTTACCTTACTCATATGATTTTTGTGCTCTGATCTTTGAGGTTTGAGTGATCTCTTCATCTGATAGGGTTCATCATTTTCCTCCAGCACAACTTTTTCCCTTTAAATTCCTCATGCCTTAGAATATTTCCATATTATCACTCATCCCCCTTAGGGCGCATCTAGAGACTTAAGCTTCCATTTTCATTCCACTGGCTGAGGCATTCACTCCGATATTTCATCCAACTCTGGCTTGAGAAAATTGTTGTCATCAGGAATTTGATCAAAAATTATCTAGGCACCCAACTTCAATTCATCCGCCTAGGCATTTTTATGTCAACAACACATTTTATTCCTTGCCTTAGAAAATTTTTCAAAGTTTCCTTAGGAAATTTACCAACCTAGTGCCCATCAAAAATCCTCACCTCGGAATCCTTGGCAAGCTGTGGAAGACCTTAAAATCAATTCCTCATTGAAGACATCTAGTACACAAAAGAAAATTCCCTTCGGAAAACATAAAATTCATGTGTCCATGAACAAAGGGGTACATTTAATTTTTTTGAATTTTTAACCTTAGAAAAATATTTTGCCAACAGTTTTATTCTTATTCATCTCTGGGCTCATTTTCTTGCTCAACTTTGAAAATCTTCTTCAACCTCATGAAGCTGGAGTATTCTGACTCTTTCTGTCAACTTACCTATGCCTTAGCAAATTTCTTCATCCCCCAGCCAACTTAGGCGTATTTCTCTAGAGGTGGAATAAATTTCGACACTTAGAAAAATTTTCAACATCTCCTGTTAGGCACAAATAGGGGTGAGAGCTTTCACTTTACTTGCCTTAGAAAAATTATCATGGACTTCCTTTTCAAGGGCACATTTAATCCTTCAAGCTTCTAATTTCACACTTTGAAAATTTTTAGGTTCCTCTACTAAATTTGGGCGCACCAAACTAGGCCCACTTCCAGCTTTCAATACTTAGAAATTTTTATCAACTCATTTTTTTACCTTGGGCGCTTTTGAGGTGGTTTGCTTCCAATTTAAGTGCCTTAGAAAAATCCCATGTCCCACTTCTCCTTCTAGGCGCATCTGAGGGGGTCTCATTTCAAATTTGAAACACTTCAAATTTTTTTAACTTCACTTCTTGAGCTGGGCGTATTTCCCACTTCAAACTTCCATTTTACTTGCCTTATTCAAATCAAGTCTCCTTTACCTTCTTAAGGCGCATTTGGTACGTGGAGCTCCCAACTTTAGGGACTTAGTCAATTTTCAAGCTTCTTCCTTTCACTTTGGGCGCATTTCTACCCATGAGATTCCAATTTTCCATGCTTAGAAATTTTCCCACCAATCTTAAGTTGCTAGGGCGCATACAGGAGGGTAGGCTTTCAATTTATAACACTTAGATTATTTTCAAGCTCTCCATGCAAGGCAAGGCGCATCAAAGGGGGAGAGCTTCAAATTTTGAACACTTCAAACACTTTCCAACTCTTCCTACAAGTCAAGGGTGCATTTCAAGGTATGCACTTTGAGTTTTGAACACTTAGAAACTTTTCTTGCCTTCATTCCTTGCTTGGGCGCAAATAGAGGGTCAAGCTTCCAATTTACAAAACTTAGAATATTTTCAAGTCTTCTCTTCTTCTCAAGGGCGCATTCAAGGTAGGGAGCTTCAAGTTTAAATGCCTTAGTCAATTTCCAAGCTCTCTCTTTGACCCTGGGCGCATTTTAGACCTTGTGCTTCAAATTTAAAATACTTAGAAACTTTCTAGCTCACCCTCTTCTCCTTAAGGGGCATTTTGACCTATGAGCTTCAAGTTTAAATGACTTAGAAACTTTTCAAGTCCCTCCTGCAAGTTTAGGCGCATTTGGGGTAGGGAGCTTCAAATTTGTAACACTTAGTGAAATTTTTACTCCATCTTCCACCCTAGGCGCATTTCAAGGGTCAAGCTTCAAGTTTTGAGGACTTAGTAAATTTTCATCTCCTTCTCCTCAGGCTAGGGCGCATCTGGGGTCCTCTACTTCCAATTTAGCAGTCTTAGACAAATTTCAAGGCCTCCTCTTCTCCTTGGGCACATATGAGGCCTTGAGCTTCAAATTTCAATACTTAGATTTTTTTATCAACTCTTCTCCAAGTCAAGGCGCATCTAGGGGCTGATGCTTCAAATTTGAAGGACTTGGATACTTTTCAATCACCTCTTCAACTTCAAGGGCGCATTTTCATGCTGGAGCTTTCATTTTATAGGCTTAGGGAATTTTCAAGGCTTCCTGCAAACTTGAAGGCGCATTTTGAGGTATGAGCAGGATGAACTCCAAACTTAGGCATTTTTCCCTCATCTTCACCAGCTTCTCCATGTCCTGCTATTTATAGTAAGTCCTTAAATTTTCACACTTCTGAAGTTCGGATCGATTTGAAATTTTGAACACAGGACCTTCATGACCTTGTAAGCCTGTTCACACTGCCATCCTGAGCTGGCCTGCTATTTTTGGCATGTTTCTGGAGGTGGTTTACTATTTATAGCAACTGCCTATTTTTGAGACCTCCACAACTCCATTTGACTTGAAATTCGAATGACATGCTCCTCATCATATGACTTGCCCGTTCACACTGGCGCCTGCTGTTGGTTTACTATTTTTAGCCTATTTCAGGAATGCCTTACTATAAATAGTAAGTGCTCCGATTGCCTTCAAATTTTACCGATGGATAGCTTGAAAGATGCTGATCGTAGTGGGATACACCGGTTTTCAAAAATTCTAACTTTTTACCCCTCTTTTTGGGTCCTGAAGCTGGAAACCCTAATTTGACTTGCATGTACATAAAATGACCTCCATTTGACCTCATTTCAGTTGCATTTCGCCCTGTTTGTGATTCTGATGCGTTGGGTAGTTGCCGAAGTGGACTTGCTAAAAATAGTAAGTCTCTGAAAACTAATCACCTCACTTTGCATGTCACATCACCGCGTAACTCTTGAAAAACCCACAAAGAATCACTCGACATGTTCTGAAAACTCTGACATGCAAACCCTAAAAATAGCCTCTGAAGACGGCTCCTGAAAAGGTCTTGATCCTGGTTTGCATGTTACATCGTTGCGAAGGTCTCGAAAAACCCACAAGGAAAATGCAGACATGCAAAGAAAATCTCAACATGCAAACCCTAAAAATAGCCTTTGAAGGCTGAATTCTGAAAGTCATTATCTCACTTTGCATGTTATACCATCGTGAAGGTTTCAAAAAACCCAGAAGGAATCTCCAGACATGCATCGGAAAACTTCACATATAAACCCTAAAATTTGCTTCGGAAGTTGAACTGCTAAAAATAGTAAGTTGTTCGTTTCAGCTCAAAATTTGCACGCGAGCAGCTTGATGTGTTCTGGATGCAGTTTGACTGTTGAAATTTCAAAATTGTTGAAAGAATGCTCTGAATTGCACACTTACTAAAAATAGTAAGTTACCGGAATCTGATGAAACTTCAGTGGAAACCTGTTGGAAGCATACTGACTGCAATGTTAGTCTCAGATTTCAATTTATTCACTTTATTCGACTTCAAATTGACTAGGAAAGTACAAACCCTAATTCTCAGACTTAGCCAAAATTTCAATTCAAGCTCAAAGACGGGCACATCCCGGAAAGGAAAACAGTATAAAAGGGACAGAAAGAGAGAGAGAGAGAGAACAGGAAAACTAACTAAAATCAAGCCAAAAGTTCGAAACGAAGCGAAAATTAGGGGTTCCCCATTTGCAATGGGGCGATGTGTGAAAAAAGTCACAACACCACCTAAACAGAGTATAAAAAATTCAGAACTAGATCTGAAACCTCATAATTAGACCCAAAACATGTCTCCCAGGATGGACGTTGAGACAAGGAACAAGTTGAGAAGAAAGAAATTATGCTTTACATGTAAAGAGCCTTGGACACCCAAGTACAGGTGCCTTGGGAAAGGGAGAATACATTACATTGAGGTCACTTCAGATAATGAGGAAGAGCAGTTTGATGATAGCAGGTCTGAGGACAACATTAATGATGAGAGTCATGAGAAGCCCACAGTGGAAAAGAATAAAGGCAAGGCAGCTGATCGGCCTAAGGTCACCATTGCTACATTGTCAGGAGTATCTTGGTACCATCCCTTTCGATTAAAGGGAGTACTTCTATTTGGTTGATATAGGTGCTACATACAACTTCATTAGTGAGCAGTTAGTTGCAAAGCGTGGACTACAGGGTGAGAAATTCTTGGGTTTTAGAGTGATAGTTGCTAGTGGTGGAACCTTGAGTTGCACTACAAGAGTTCCTAAGCTTAGTATCCAGTTGGGGGTCTACACATTGGTTGACAGCTTCTATATGATCAAGTTAGAACAACTTGATGTGGTTCTAGGCATGCAGTGGCCACAATCTGTTGGTAGGTACACATTGGATCACCACAAGATGCAGTTGGAGTTCTTA
Organism: Sequoia sempervirens; assembly: GCA_007258455.2. Classification (NCBI taxonomy): domain Eukaryota; kingdom Viridiplantae; phylum Streptophyta; class Pinopsida; order Cupressales; family Cupressaceae; genus Sequoia; species Sequoia sempervirens. Next base: position 376,548 of record VDFB02256882.1, read on the forward strand.
GAGGATGGGAAGGAGGTAGTGTTGAAGGCCTCATCAGATGGTGAGCATAGGGTAGTGTCAGCACACAAAATGGAAGTTAAGCCTACAGGTGCATTTTTATGTCAAGATGAATGCATTGCTGCCCATTTGATGGGAAATTTAGGAAATGAAGTGGCTCCTTCATTTCTTGATAAAAGGAGGGAGTGCAAAGGTTTCTTGGTGGGTGACTTAGAGGCTATGATCGATAAGCCATGTGCAGCATTGAATCATCTTGATGTTTCCATGAATGAACATATGAATATTAGTGGGTCTCCTCTTTTAGAAATCCCTTGGAAGGCTCAAAACAATGATGAATTTGTTGATGTCACTCACAGTGGACCAGCCACTCATGAGGAATCTTTGGTTAGCGCTGAAGGCACCTACATTACATCTCCGGATTTATCACCCCTTCCTTATGACATGGCTGCCTTCATACATGGTAACAACAACGCTATAATATCTTCATGTAATTATACTTCATGTCTAGCAATGGAAATTAATGAAGGAATACATTCAGGAAATTCATTAGTAGCAGATGAATTACATCCACACTTGATGATTGTAGTGGATACACCATTCAAACTAGCCCTTGATGCAGCTAATAAGCTTGATGACCTTGCTGCTCTGCATTCATCTGATTACATGGGCATTCATGTGGAACCATATATGATCCTTATTCTTCAAAGGGAGTGGTTTATACAGGTTATTGTTGACTTGCAGCTGAGAAGTAATGCATGGGATGATGATTTATTTTTATGGATACCCACAACCTTGATGACCGAATTCTACATACATGGTAGTTCTTATTGGTTGCTATGGTGTGCGTCTTGGTTTGGTGAATGTCTACACTGGGATCCTGCCCGTGTGCTTCTTAGTTTTGGGAATTATCCTATTTACATCATTTTAGAGCAGTGGAGCTTGGAAGTAGATGAACCAAGACCTCTTTGGAATCCTGACATTTTTATGATCAGTGTATTCGATCATGGTGAGTTGCTTCATGGTGATGTTTATATTAGAATAGTGCAGTGGATTGATGAAGCAGCATTCCTAAGATTGATATGGGATCCAGGTGTTTGGTTTTAGTATGCATTGCGATTGCTTGGGGGCAAGCAATCTCGAGAAGGGAGGATTGTAATGTTCCCTTCTTCTTAGTAAATCCTCAGGAGCTTGTTTAGCCTATCTTCTCATCCTGATAGGCTAATAATTTATTAAAGGGATGTTTCTGTTCAGTCACAACTTTATTTGCGGAGAAATGGAGGAAATATTATTCAATGGGTTACTAAGTTAAAGTTACTTTATGTTATAAAATAACATTATAAAATTAAAGTAACTTATTTAAGAAGCTTTATAAATAAAGTGACCTTTTGTCCCACATTGCAAAAAAGAAGTGAATCGATCAGCTTAAGAGGATTTATAAAGGGAGTTGTGCGCCCATTTTTCGGGGTATGTTATGTGATCATAATATTGAAGTTATTTCTCCATTGTTGCTGAGATTTAGTGACTGGTTTTCCAAGGACGAAACCCCTTGGAATTTGAAGGTTGGACAAAACCCCAACTTTCCATGAGAGGTGAACTCATCTTCAGAGTTTTCTATTGAGCTTAATGATGGAAATTTTGGTTCGAATAAGAAGCTATGACGCAGATTGAAGGTGACATGAATAGTGCCATGAACAGTAACGTGAACAGTGTCTCGAACAGTAACATGAACAGTATCACGAACAGCAACATGAATAGTAACGTGAACAGTACTGCTACAGTGCGTAAACAGTGTTGGCAGCAGGTATTTCAGATTTGCTGGAGCTGATTTGGTTTGTTTCATTACCATATGGTCTCCTACATTCTTCAACCAATTGCCCCTGGAGTTATGCATCATCCCAGGTATGTAATGAAGTCATTCTTATCAGCTGTGGATCAATGATAAAAGATTATCATCAGCGTGTCAATCTGAATTAGCAATTGAAATTTGATTCTTTTCCAATGTTTGCAAATTTTTGGAAATAAAGGGTGTATGAAATCATAGTATATTTATGCTGTCTTAGCTTCCTTTCTAAGTCTATAACAACAAACTTATCAATACAAGTTCCGAAGTAGTGTCAGAAAATTTAAGTGATCATTTTCAGATTGGTATGTCTACCAAGTGTTTGTACAAATGCTCTCATATGAAGTTGAAGACATTTGAGAGAGATATGTCTGCCAAGTGTTTGTACAAATGCTCTCATATGAAGTTGAAGACATTTGAGAGAGATATGTCTGCCAAGTGCTTGTTAAAATGCTGATGCATAAAACTTGGTTATTTTGGTGATCCTAAGTCAAAATATCAGATTCCTATTATCTTGCAAGTGTTTGACAAAATTCCTATGCAAAGAATTTGTGTTTTGTAATGTGTTTTTGGGTCAAGAACCCAGAAATTTCAGATCAGACCCGTTGATGTGATTTTTATGACTGCACCAATCAGCAGAACAAAATAGTCCGACGGCTACTCTGTTCTCTCTTGATCAAAGTATTCCATGCGCTAAGATTGCAAGAAAGTTCGCACGTTCAACTCCAAGGTTCCGAAATACTTAGAATACCCTCAGTTGGTTTGATGTGAATTGCTGTTTCCACGAGGGGACTTACACAATTGTTCAGAATACTTGCAGTTAACAGTAAATGGATGATTGGAAGGGATTTGTATAATGCGGATGATTTGGCAATAAGTACGTTTTCCTAAAGCTAACCAGAAATAGACTGAAAATAAATGAGTATAAGGGAGAGGTAGTTCTAAATTCTATCCTAAATGCAAGATATGTGGAGCTCGATTTCAGCAGACTTCGACCGAATTTCACCTAGCCTCCTGTCGGACAGCTTCAGCAAAATTGGTGCAATCTTCAAAGGGATAGCAAAAGAT